>JAZHPH010000019.1:21000-287728 GCA_037356405.1 Nasonia oneida
TATATATATATATATATATATATATATATATATATATGTATGTATAATATATATATATATTATACGTATCATATAAGCCATTTAAACCTTAAAATCAGAATTTGAGAGGGTTCGATCATCCAGGTCCTGACCAAAAAATTCCTGGAGATACCTTTTTTTAGTCCCAAAGTACTTGTACAAGTACCGTAATATCATATCATAAGCCTCTATGCTAAACATCAATTTAGCAGTCTATAATGCTACATGCATCGCCACGCCGGTAATCGAGGCAGGATAGAGAGTGGCGAAATAGGGCGGTGTTGACTCAAGTGGTAGCACGCGCGCCTAGAGATGTCGGAAGCGCTGGAAGTTCTGTTTCTTCATAAAATCTATTCTTGTTTTTTCTCGTAGGAATCTGTTCTTGGATGTTGCTCGTATTTCCTCGTATTTCGTTAAGTTAGCCGCAAGAAGTGTTAGGACCGTGAAGTTGGCCGCAAAGCTATATACACTCGGGGATTGCTTTCTCATATAAAATATTATATTACGATATTTAGAATTAAGAGGTTGCCGGTGCATGCTCTGCGTTCCGGAGCAGTAACAGTAACTAGCTTGCTAGGGTAGCCGATGACAAGGTTTAGATTGTTTTCGGTGTCTTGGTGTAAAAATCATTCAAGGGCGTTGTTTAGGTGTACAGGGTGGCCGATGACGAGGTCTAGGTGGTGCTCTCCGTGGTTTTTGGTTTCTAGGTGTAAAAATCATTCAAGGGCGGTGTCTAGGTGTACAGGGTGGCCGATGACAAGGTCTGGGTAGTTCGCACCGTGGTTTTTAGAGTCTAGGTTTAGAAATAATTCGAGGGTGGTGTATATCAGAACAATCAGTGATTTCATGTTATTGATAAAATGTTACCAAAAAGCTGTAGTCGAAAGGTACTAAAAATGCTTATATTTTATTTTTGCTACGTTGAAAAAAATTTACTAAAAAGGATTGAAATCTCTAAAATAAATTAACTTTTAAAAAAGTAAAAGGTTAGGCGAGTTTGATATATTCCGCAACAAAATACAGATATAAAAGAACTGAGATCAATCAAACAAAGTCAAGTTTATTATATTTAATCGTAATGAAGCAAAGAACAACTCTCAAGATAATTACTACGTAACTTGCCTTGCCCGTTTCATTGTACTTATGGTGTTTGTATGACGTTCTAATATGTAAAAAGAAAATTTTAGTTGTTCACCAATAAACAGAATGAAACGGGCATCGCAAGTTACGTAGTAATTATCTTGAGAGTTGTTCTTTGCTTCATTACGATTAAATATAATAAACTTGACTTTGTTTGATTGATCTCAGTTCTTTTCTATCTGTAATTTTGTTGCGGAATATATCAAACTCGCCTAACCTTTTACTTTTTTAAAAGTTAATTTTATAGTACGCGGGTACTATTGAGTTCCAATTTACTTGAACTCCTTTTTTTATCAAAATATGTGTTCTCGGCGTAAGGAACCATGTTTCATTTCCTGAAGAAACGGGTAGTTGATTGTAGCATTCTTTTAAATGTAGTATTTTTACTATTTTCGGTACACATTTTATTAAATGTACAACTTCTGCAATCCTTGCTATGTATTCAGGTTTTTTCATGATATTATAGGCGAATTCATCTGGGGAAAGGGTGGCGATTGATAGGGAATTTTGGATTACTTTTCTCTCAAGTTCACACTTTTCTGTTATTACATTTAAATATAGATTATTGAACTGTTTCCTTAAATGCTTTTCTACATATACAAATTTTGAATTAACATACATAAATAAATCTAAGTTTACGCTATCTTCTATTACTAACTACATCATTATCAAATTGATACGCATTTAAATAACTACTCTTTTCAGAAATTAATAATTTTGGATGTTCCGTACGTATAAATTCTCTATTACAACGCATGATTTTATCCTTGATCGCCAAAGCAAATGTTATTTCGTTAGAATTTAGTGTATAAACAATTTCGTGATTTGCATCGCTAAAATATTTTGTAGCTATTCCCTTAAATAAAATATCGTAAGAGTTTCTAAAACACTCCCCCTGCGGTAAAACCTTCCAAAATGTGTGTCCTCCTTCTATATCGATACAATGTTTTTCCGAAAATTGACATACTGTTCCCGAACTTAACCTCAACTTATCGTTACTTAAGCTAACCTTAGCACTATTTTGAATTAAAGTTATTTTGATTAAACCATGAACAAATACCTTATTTCATGATCCAAAACTGTCGGCATAAGATGCTCCAGAGCACGAGTTGCCCTCAGTGCTTCCTGCAAAATCTATACCTTTTGTTGTTGTCGAATTTACTTTTAAATTGGCTATTGTGTGAATGTTATCGTAATTAAAAATTCCCGTTTCATGAATTAATTTGCATTGTTCATGACTTATCTCATAAATATATTCTTGTGCTCCATTTTCTGTAGGTATAAGATGACCAAAAATTCTTGATACTGTTCGATGAATTTCTATTCTGCATTGAATTATCGTGACTTCTCGAAATTCTGCGACCTGTATCAGCTCGATGTTGACGCTTGTTGAATTCACGGGTGTATTGTGAAAGTTACATTCCCCAGAGTCCATCAAAGAGAATGTTGTTATATTTGGCGTTGTTATGCCGCAGTCATAGCCAATGATTGCTTCGTTAATTAATAAAATTATAAAATTATTAATAAAATTATTTTGAAGATCATGGTTCAGAGTTTCCTAAAACAGAAAAGAACGTTAGTTTTCTTTTCTATACATGATTCATTTATTTGCATGAACTGTATTTGGCTTTCCATTTTTATTTATTTAGACATTGCTATTCTCAGTGACGTCTAAAATTTCAAAAGGTCCCAGGTTTTGATTTTTCTCTAATTTTCCTGGTTTTGGTTCTTTTATGAGCCAGACTTGGTCACCTTTGTTAAATTTAACTGGATTTGTAAAACGATCATAATATTTTTTTGATTTTTCTTTTGCTAATATTAGATTTTTACGTGCAAGACTAGCAATATCTTTCATATTTGTAATTAAATTCGATAAATATTTATTGAAAGTTGGAAGTTGTTCTGATGATTTTAAAGGTTCGCTTGAATGTAATCTCGGCGGATAAGCGAAAACCAGTTCATACGGCGTAAATCTATGAGCGCTATGTACACTCGTATTATAATTAAATTGTGCCAATTCTAACAAACTATCCCACTCAATCTTTTTCGTAGAAAAGTTTTTCAGATATTCGCACAATGGGTGATGAGCTCTTTCTAGTGACCCATTCGATTGAGTCGAGAAAGCTGTTGTTTCTATTTTTGAAAATTTAAATCTTTGTGGTACAGCTTTTAGTATTTTACTTGTAAAATTTGCACCTCTGTCTGAAAGAACAACTTTTGGTGTACTGAAAATGCATATGAATTTTTTTATAAATGCATCTGCAATTGTTTTTGCCGTTTGATCCTGTAAAAGTACTGCAATTAAAAATTTTGATACTTGATCTTGTATAGTAAGAATATACTTATTTTGGTTTTTAGATATATTTAGTGGACCTACTATATCCATGGCTATTTTTTCAAAAGTTTTAAACGATGTTTAATCTGTTATTACCATTGGTTCTCTTGTTTTTACTCTTTTTAGTTTATTTCTTTGACAATCTTCACAATTTTTGATTTTACGTTCAATATCTGATTTAAAATTTTCCCAAAAATATTTAATTCTTATACGATTAAATGTTCTGTTCACTCCTGAGTGTCCTCCTATCGCGCTTGAATGATTTAGGTCAAATATCTTGTCTCTGTCTTTTAATTCTACGTATTCTATATAGTTTAGACAAATTACTACTTTAATATCAGAATTTTTAAAAACTTTAACTAAGATTTCTTCTACCTCCATCTAGTTAATATTATTTATTTTTAAATCTTTAGAAATACTAAAAGTTTTTAATTTTTGATGTATCATAATATTTTTTAGAAGTTCAAAGCTCTGTAATATATTTTCTTTAAATCTGATTACAGATTGACCTGTATCAATGCATAGTATAAATAACTTTTTTGAATTTAAATTAATAATTTCGATTTCATTTACATTTAAATGTTTATTAAACTTAATACCTTTGCTATTTATTAACCTATCTAAATTTTGATCTAAAGCTTTGCCCTGTTTATTTATGAAATGCGCAATATTATCTTTCCTAAATTATACAGATTTTTTTGTATAAACGATGTTTTTATCTGTTTTCGTATTTATTATTTTTTCCTCACATTTTTTTGCTTTTTTGGACTCTTCAATCTTAGTTTTATTTTTTTCTATCTTAGTTTTGTGTCTCTTTTTCTTGTTAAAAATCTTCTTTTTTAATTTAATTCTTTCCTCATTTAATTTTTGAATTTTCATATCGTTAGTTGGTATTTTGTTAGTTTCCAGCGTTTCTAATTCTTTTGCTTTTTGAGCTCTCGTAATTACATTTATTTGCATATATGCTACTGGATTTCTCGATAATACATCAGCGTTTGTATTAATTTTACCCGGTTTGTAAATGATTTCGTAATCGTAATCTAATAATTTTAACCTCCATTTTTGAACTCTGTTATTTTTATCTGCTGATTTAAATGACAATAACGGTTTATGATCAGAAATTATTTTAAACTTATTACCATAAATATAATTTCGGAATATTTTTACTGCGAACATGATTGCAAGTACCTCACGTTCATAATTATGATAATTTTTTTCAGCTGCTTTCAATACTCTTGACGCAAATGCAATTGGTCTATCTTCGCCGATCGCCCCTTGCGATAATACGCAGCCAAGTGCATAATTATATGCATCTGTAGTTATTATAAATGGTTTAGTCATATCAGGAAATTGTAATATTAGCGCTGAACATAAAGCTTCTTTTAATTTCTCGAATGCTTGTTGTTGCTCTTTATTCCAAGCAAATTTTGTTTGTTTTTGTAGCAATTGTATAATTGGTTTAGCTATCTCCGAAAAATTGTTTATTAATCGTCTATAATAGCCTGACAATCCTAGAAATTCTCGAACATTTTTAACATTTCCTGGAGTTGGAAATTTTGATATAGCTTCAATTTTCTTTGGATCTGTTTTTACTCCATGCTCGCTAATAATATGACCCAAAAATTCCACTTCTTTCTGGAAAAATTTACATTTACTCATTTCCAATTTAAGTCCGGCTTCTCTTAATTTTTGTGCTATTAGATTAAATCTTTCATTATGCTCTTCTACTGTATTTGATACTATAATTATATCATCTATATAAACATAGCAAAATTCTTTCTCTAACAATTCTCCTAGTACTTTTGTTAGCACTCTTTGAAATACTCTTGGCGAATTAATTAATCCAAATGGTAATACTTTAAATTCAAAACGTCCTAATGGGTCTATACTAAATGCTGTTTTATGTATGTCTGCCTCTTTCATTTTTATTTGATGAAACCCTGATACCATATCGACCGTTGTAAAATATTTGCTTTTTCCCATAGAATCGAATATCTCCGTTATATTCGGCAATAGATATGGATCTGGTATTGTTTTAGCATTTAGTTTTTGATAATTAATTACTAGTCTCCATTTCTTTTTTGCGTCCTTTGTTAAACCTTTTTTTGGTACAACCCACGCTGGAGCGTTGAATGCACTCGTTGAAGATCTAACCAATTCATTTATTATTAATTTTTTTGTTTCACTGATAGCTATTTGTTTCAAGGTATATGGTAATGGGAACTGTTTCACATAAACTGGAGTTTCGTTCATTAAATTTATCTCATGGTGTTCGACGTTACATGTCCCTAATTTATCTCCATCTATCCAGCATATATCCTCATTAGATAATATCAAATCTTCAATAAATTTCCTTTTTTTCTTAGATAAATTTAGATTTATCGTGTTTAATACATTTTTTCTCTCTTTTTTACTTAAATTTTCTACTTCTTCAAAATTCCGTGCACTTTGTGACGTTAAATATATAGAACCACAATGGAAGGTTTCTTCCTCCTTTGGCAGTGGTAGTCCTGAAATACCCATAATGTATCTGGCATAAATTTTAGAAAATTTATTTCATTTGTATGACGTAGATATTTTTCACCTCCTTCAAACTCTACATTATCTTTGAGTATTTTTACGAATGTCGGGAAATTTTGTATAGAATACTCCTCGGTTTCTTCTTTTTCTGTACTTTCAAGAGTTTCATTAATGTTTCCTATGAACTGTTGAATGTTTGATTTGGAATCATCGATAAACTTTGTAAGTTTTACATTACTCCAGTTACTCGGCTGTGCTTCTTCCGAAATTTCTTTCAAGAAATCTGGTGAGTCATCTGAGTATTCTGAGTCGCTTTTGTTTTCTGAAATCCCGTTATTCATGTTATCTTGAATTTTTTCTACTATATCTAATACTTTGTCTAAATCTTGTTGTACTGTAATATTTTCTACTTTAGTTTCTTGAGTACTTGCCTCTTTTTCACTTTCTTCAGCTACGATGCTAGTATTTATTTTATTGATATGCATTGTTGAATTTAATTCAATTTTTATATTATTTATTTCTAAATATTCCTTATCTAATCTTAATGTTTGTTGTAATAAAACCTTTATTCCAATAATTCCGTCATAGGGAATGGCAAATGTCTCCGGTGCTACATGAAAATCAAAATATTTTCCATTTATTGGTAATTTTATTGATCCAAGAGTACGTATAGCGTTTTCTGTTATTCCTGATATTAATATTTGTCCATCATTATTTATTTGATTTAGTGATATATTTCGTTTTTTTGATAATGTTTAGTTGTGCACCACTATTTACCAATAATCGATTTATTTTCTTTGAGTGTCGATCTTCTACTTCTATATATTGTAATAAATTTTCAAGTTTCAAAACATATGTTTGCAATATACTGTCTACTTTACTGTTGATCTTTTTGTCTATATTTGCTATGTCTTGCGTATGATTAATAATTTCATTGTTAGTTATTTGAAGCGGGAACGCTGTATTCTTGTCATCCCTTCCTAGGCGTTCCCTCCAGGAAGAGCGTTTCAGTTTTCCTGCTTATTTTTGTTTCTAAAGCATTTTTCTGCATTATGGTTTGTGTTTTTGCATATTGTGCAGAATTCCTCTTGCTCTCTTTCTAGCATTTTAATCTTTTCACAATTATCTATTTTATGTCCCGACTTGTCGCAGTACTCGCAAAATGATTGTCTATATTTTCCTCGATCTTCTAAAGCCTTTAATTTTTTGCATTCGCTGACTGCATGACCTGTCATTTTGCAGTATTTGCAATATTTCCGCTGAAGACTCCTGTTGTAATTATTTTTGTTGGTTTGATGCGATTGCTGTTTGTTTTTAAATTTATTACAAAATTTCGCTGTATGGTCTGTTTCTTCACACATCTGGCATTTAAACTGTTGTTTAGCTTTATATTCTGCAACAAGGATTTTTGTTTGTTCACACTCTACTTCTTCGTGTCCCACTGTTTCACAAATTGTACAAATTCTAAATGGTGACCTGCTTTCGCCTACTTTACAATATTTTATTGTATGACCTTTTTTATTGCACTGGACAATTCTGTACTGTATGCCCTATAAGGTCACAATATTCGCATTTATCCATATTATTGATCATTGTATTTGAACATATATTTGGGTTATGTCCTGTTTCTTTACATTTCCAGCATATTTCATAATCTCTTATGTAAGGATATTGTCCCACATTGTGGCCCATTTCTTGGCAATATTGGCAATGATTATTCTGTTTCTTGTTGAATCGGCATGCGCTAATTGAATGTCCTGGTTGGCTGCAAAATTTACAGATTAACTTGATTTTATTCTTGACATACATGCAATTATTAGAAACATGATCCGTTCCTTTACAGTGTACACATGCTGCTGCACGACAAAAAAGAGCCTCGTGCTGGAATTCTCTACATATTTGGCATGTCAGCACTTTCTGTGGTTGCTCTATTCTTCGTTCATAATATTCGTACGCAGTGGTCACGGTGCCTCTGCTTATCTCTTTTCTTTTCGTTATGTCGGTTTCAATTTCTATTGCTGCCT
Organism: Nasonia oneida; assembly: GCA_037356405.1. Lineage (NCBI taxonomy): Eukaryota > Metazoa > Arthropoda > Insecta > Hymenoptera > Pteromalidae > Nasonia > Nasonia oneida. The sequence goes on from JAZHPH010000019.1 coordinate 29,038, forward strand.
TTGAAATGTCTTCTACGGTGTTTTCTGCCCCTAACTCATATTCTGATTTAAGACCTTTTATATACTTCTTCGCTGTTTCTGCGTTCAATTCTCTGTCAAATCTTGTTAGCTCATCTGCTGATACTCCTTCTCGTTTTTTCAGTTCTTTTATTTTTAGTACTATTTTACGTAATCTATTTGTATATTGGACCCCAGTTTCACTTTCTCCTTGTATTATTCTACGCATCTTAAAAATAAGTTCGTGAATATCGTCGTCGATTGGATATAACGTTCTAACTGCATTTATTAATTCATCTATGGTTTTTATCTCGTTGCCGCCCAATGCTTCTTCTGCTTCTCCTTTCATTCTTACTTTTAGGAGGTTTGTCAGATTTCCTTCATCTATAGTATATATAAGATTTCTGACCTGTTTTAATTTTGTTATATAGTCATATTTTTTCCATCGTATTCTGGTACACGTAGTTTGCAATATCTTTCAGATTTAATTTCAATGGCCTTACTGCTTCCGTTGGAGGGGCCATGTTTATGATGTTCTCTCTTTCTTGATTTTCTCTGTTATCGTAAGTTCGATTTAAGTTCTGATCCGTTTTATTTTCAGTGTTGTTTATGTTGTATTTATTTTCTACGCTTTTTTGTGTGGTAAATATTTTCTTGTCTGGTAGTTGATTAAGATCTATTAGGTTTTTATGTTCATTTACACTTGTATTGAACGAAAAGCTTGTCGAAGACCTATCGCTCTCTAATGCGTTATATTGTGGGTCTTTTGGAGTTCCTATGACCAGGCTTTGTTCCGCTTGAAATCCCCCTATATCCGAATATCGCTCATCTTTTTCGAGTTCGAATGTCTTATTTAAAATTGAATCATTTGCTTGGAACTATGATAAGTCTGTTTGAAACGTTTAACTTCTTCGTTTACTTGGAATGATGCTATCGTCCCAGCTTTCCTGTTGTTGCTTTTTAGGGCTTTCCGGTATATTTTCCTATGTTAGACTATCAACTTTCTTTTTTGATTTCTTTTCGTTATTAGTTTTTGCTGCTACTGATACTTTTGGTATGGTTCCTGTATTTTGTAGTGTGTTGTTGCTTTTATCTTGAATCTTTGGAGGTGTCCTTTATATCTTCAAGCACTTCTTAAAAGCCTGTTCTTCGAGTGGTCCTGTTATTAGGCTCTTTTTTAAATTTGGATTTTGTTGAACTTGTTGTCTAGTAATTCTTATGTTCTCTGGAGTTTTACCATCTGTTGTTGCTTTATTGCTCATTTGAAATTTTCATTACGCGATTAAAATTATATTCTAATTATTTTACTAAAACCTGTTGAGTTTTTAAATTGGCCTATTTAGTGTTTGTTTAGGCTTTTTGAATTTCGCGCGCAGCGACGCGAAATTCAAAAAGCCTAAATTTACACCTACTCTACTTGAACGAATAAAAAAAACTGAACATCCCGCCCGCCTTCGTCTAACAGACGAACCAACCACCTGGAACCTACTCAAGTCTTCTTATTGTTAGCCCCTTCCTCGATGTGCAACGGACAAAGACGAGCAACGTGACGACGAAGAGAAGTGGTAGCAGTCTTCACTGTAACCACACGGATGAGATCATCTGGACCTGGATGGACCTCAACGATTCGTTCTAACGGACATTTGGATGGAGGATAACGGTCATCCTTGATAAGAACGAGCCTACCTACACAAAAATTCTCTGTTGGATTCCTCCACTTTTCTCGCTGCTGCAAATGGAGGAGGTATTCCGACGACCGACGATTCCAGAACTGGTTACGTATCCGCTGGAGCAACTGAAAACGACTCAAACGATTCAGAGGCATGTCTGGCGAATCATCATCGAATCAACGCTGAGGCACTTCCTGTCAAAAAGTGAAAGGGTGTCAACACATGGAGGTCATCGATGTCCGAAGTCAAAGCCCCTAATGGACGAGAATTAAGACACGCTTCTATCTCAACGAAAACTGTCGAAAGCTCCTCGAACGTGAGAGTGTGCTCGCCTACGACCTGCTTCAAGTGGTACTTTACGGACTTCACACCAGCTTCCCACAAACCTCCGTAATGTGGAGCGCTTTTTCTTCAACCATGATGTGGAGGAATGAACACCCACTCCGTACCGTCATTCGCGAGAACCGAGGCAACCTTTTGATAAAAATCCGACGCTCGCTGGAACATCGCTTTCAGCCCGTTGTCTGCTCCATGGAAGTTGGTGGCGTTATCGCTGTAGAACTTCTGGCACACCCCTCGCCTACCAACGAATCGACGATACGCACTGATAAAAGTGGCTGTCGTCAGATCGCTCATCAGCTCCAAATGAATCGCTCGGGTGGAAAAGTAAACAAAAACAACGATGTACCCCTTGTGTCCACGACCCTTAGTTGTGCGAACCTGAATGGGACCAGCGTAGTCTAAACCTGAAATCGAAAACGGCCTACTAGCATGCACTCGATCGGCGGGGAGATCTCCCATTAACTGCTGTGCTGATTGAGGTTTGACTCGCTGACACGTCACATACTTGTGAATCATGAACTTGACCAATTGCTTCCTGCCCACAATCCAAACTTGCTGCATCAGAACGCTAGAAGTCAAAGTAGGTCCACCATGCAAGCAAAGTCGATGAGCAGAATACACGAACAAGTGACTGAGAGCTGAATCCTGCGACAAAATCGGTGGATGCTTGCAATCGAAGGACAGGCTGGAGTGAGACAGTCGACCTCCTACTCTCAAAATATTGTCCTTGCCAATAAAAGAATTTAATTTACTGAGCCGATTGCCTTTCGGCAATCTCCCTCCAGCCTTCAATGCTTCGATCTCGACTGCAAAACTGCTCGCCTGCGATAAACTAATAACAATGCTGCAAGCTTCTGCCAACTCCGACAGCGTGAGAAATTCAGGAAGCGGTTCTTGAGCCTCTTTTCGCCTACGATGATTAAGAATAGGACGTCTAGCAAATGCAACGACCCGCATTAAGCGAGACAACGAAGAAAATCTGGTCAACAGCTCCGGTTCCGACAGCACCTTCTTCGTATGAAGCGCTTGCCGAGTCTCAGCTGGCTGTGTCCACTCGTTCGGAGCTTGTGAAAGCCAGCTAGGTCCCTACCACCACAGAGTAGTCCCTGCTAGCTCCGCTGGTCCAGAACCTCGAGTCGCCAAATCCGTCGGATTCTCCTTAGTAGGTACGTGCGCCCACGTTGCCGACGGCAACTCGGTTTGAATGTACGACACCCTATTTGCAACAAAGGTCTTCGAATGACAAGGATGCTTTCGAAGCCATGTGAGTACAATCTGACTGTCAGACCAAGCAAAAACCGGAGTCGCACTAAGAAAATCGAGTTTCCTAACGTAGCAAAGGAGCTTAACGAGAAGCGCAGCCCCGCAGAGCTCTAAGTTAGGAATACTGACCGTCTTTACCGGAAAAACCTTCGTCTTGGCAGCTAGAAAAGACACACTGAATGTGCCGTCTCCCTTGTCGACTCGCAGATATACAGCAGCAGCATAAGCTCGAGAAGAAGCGTCCGAGAAACCGTGTAGCTGGTACGAACGAGTGGAAGTGACGCCTAACCACCTATCGATTGACAAGGACGGCAGCGCAGACAACGACTTGCAATAAGCATACCATCGCTCGCGAAAATCCTCTGGCAAAGGCGTGTCCCAGTCGCACTTCTGGATCCACAAATCTTGCATCAAGACTTTCGCAGTTACTGTAACTGGCGAAAGCCACCCGAGTGGATCAAACAAATGAGCTATATTGGAGAGAATGGACCGCTTAGTCGAAGCCTCCGATAGCTCGGCGATATCTGAAACGGAGAAGATGTCCTGTCTGTGGAGGAAGCAGCTCTGGATGGTTAGCAGCCCATTTGGTAAGAGAAATACCTGCCGAACCTAAGAGCTTAGTAAGCTCGACCCTTTTCTGCACCGCAGTGGAAAGCTCGTCCGATCCAGCGAAAGTATCGTCCACATATGTCTCGGATTTAAGGCAGTCAGCACCGAGAGGAAATCGAGCGCCCTCGTCTTCTACTAATTGCTGCAGCGTGCGAATAGCTAAAAACGGAGCACAAGCCGTCCCATAAGCAACTGTCGTTAAGCGATAATCGATAGGAGGAGAATCAGCCGTAGGAGCCCAAAGGATCCTCTGAAAGTCTTGATCCTCACGCTGCACTTTGATCTGCCTAAACATCTTAACTATATCAGCTGTAAATGCAAATAAATATCGACGTCAATTAAGCAAAATCAACGGGAGGTCACTTTGAAGAGGAGCACCCGTAAACAAAAAATGGTTAAGAAACCAACCATCCCGAGTGCGTCGAGAGGCGTCAAAAACGACCCTAAGCTTCATTTTCAACAATAAATACAGCACTACTGGGTGATGCGGCAAGTACCACGCACCTTCACGCCGAATCTCCGACTCTGGAACTCGAACCATGTGCCCTAGATCCTCGTACTCTTTCAGAAATTCTCGATACGCATGAGCGACCTTGGGATCTCGAGCAAAGCGACGATGCAACGACTGGAGCGATCCAAGAGCCATTTGCTTTATCTCACCTCAACCGAAGGTAACTGAGATTTCAACGGGAGACGAACCTCGTACCGCCCCTGCGAATCCCTGGTGTGAGTCTCCTTGAATAGTTTCTCGCAGGCTTCGTCCTCCGGTTTCAACTTAGAAAACGACGTAAGCTCGTCGAAAGCCCAGAACCTCTGCAGCATTTGATCCAGCTCCTGCATCGAAGCGCAATACAATACCTGCAACGGTGTGGAAGTATGCGACTCCGCCCGCCGTGAATCCTTCGCCTGTAAAACTCCGGACACTATCCAACCAAAAGCCGTATCATGAGCGACAAGTTGCGATGAAGGAAAGCGTCTCAATCCCGATCGGAGCAACTGCCCGTAGACGTCAGCACCGAGAATCACATCGACCTTATTCGATAGGAAAAACTCCGGATCTGCGAGAGTGAGCCCTGCAAACTGCTTGAGATCGAGATCTTCAATGCTGTCGACTGGGAGCTGCGACGTTAGACGAGGAAGAATGAGCGCCTCTGTCGTAATCTGGAAACTTGTGTCGACCCTGGATTTTAGAACGAGCTGAGTTCTCGAGCGCGCAGTGCCCGCTGCACTAGTGCCAAGCCCTGTCAATGGTACGCAAGTGTGCTCCTTTCGGAGCCCTAACAGCTGGACAATCGACTCCGAAATAAACGAAGCTTCCGACGCTTGATCCAAGAGTGCTCGTACAAAGGTGCTGTCTCCTCTTGGACCTATAATCTGCACCTTTGCTGTAGCCAGAACGATTCTCCGCTTCGGAAACGTGACGCCCGCTGCATGCAAACTCACAACAGATTTCGAGCCAGAGCCGCCCGTCTGGGAATTATCGGTGTTCTGCTGCCCAGCTTGCGAGTTTCCCTGAAATTTAAGATGCAAGAGGGTGTGATGTTTACCCTGACAAGTAGAACAAGGTCCCGAAGAATTACAAGCGTTGGCTCTGTGAGATACGAGGCAATTAAAGCAACGCTGCAACTGCTTGACCGTTGCCAACCGCTCGTGTGGATTCTTGTCTTTCAGCTTGAAGCATTTCGATAGAGGATGCGTACCGTTACAAAGAGCGCAATTAGAATTTCCAGACGAACGAGAGGATCTAGCGTGGAAAATCTTCCGAGGCTGAAGTCCTGATGTTAGCGTAGAAGCTGGTCTCTTCTCCGCCTTGCGCTCCGAAGGGTACATCTTAAGAGCTTGAGCTCTTCTCTCAAGGAACTTAAGCAAATCTGAAAACTTAGGAAGAGCGCTGTTGATATCACACTCCGGCTCGTCCGCCTCCGGCACGTACTCCTGGTCCTTCTCACTAAGCTCAGCCTCCCACAGCTTCCGAGACTCCGGATCCATGCGATCGGACAACAAGAAAAGAAACCAAATATCCCAATGATCAACTGGAAGTTTCAACGATCCGCTTGGCCTCATCAGCGAACGCAAAACGCAAAAACGCGAGATACCTTTTCCGCACGCAGAGAGAGAGCTCTCTTACCGCAAAGACGAAAGCAAAAACCGCCGCTGAAGAGGGCGTTGAGCTGGCCTCGTCGTAGTCCGCCGCTGCTTCCGTCCTGATCCTGGAGGTCTGGAAGCCGGGCCTGGGGAGCGAAAAGATGGCCGTAACCGTGCACAGAGCGCGCCCCGACGTCTCGGGAAGCCAGACGCTTGGCACGAGGGCAACAAGGGGTGTTGCCGCTGTTCGCTCGCCCCGAAGGAGTCACGTACAACACGTGGACACCTTCGCCAACAAACCTTAAGACTATCGCCTCGAGGCACACTCACACACACGCACAAATACACACACGCGAACGACGCGATCACGAATTGTCCACTAAACACAACAAACACGGCGCAGAACGAGGTGAACAGTGATAGATCTGAGAAAAACAAGTCACTGGCTCACCGCACAGAGAAAAACGTCGAAAAGCGTAAGGAAGCGAAACGTGCGAAGCGCTAGGCAGTCCTAACAGGAATGAGCGCGCGCCGGCCCTTTTCGCGCTCGCGAGTGGGGCCGGCGGCGCCCAACTCGACGCATGCTCTCAACGTCGCAACGGAGAGCGCGCAGCGGCGCGAAATTCAAAAAGCCTAAATTTACACCTACACTATTTGAACGGATAAAATGAACTGAACATCCCGCCCGCCATCACTATATCGTTTGATGCTTGTTATGGGTAATTTTACTTATTTACCCATCAGCAGTTTTTGTTTACGCTATTTGTATGCACTAAAAGAAATAGTCGTCCGTCTATGGTCTCTTAACCCTCTTTGATCTTCAAGGGAATATATAATTTGCCTTCGTTGATTTATTGGTTGAGGTAGTTTTAGAAACGGTTCAAATGTTATCTTGGCATTACAAAATTAAGAATCAATTCTGATAGAGGTTGGCTGGGCTACTCAAAACCCAATTTAGCTTTGCGTCTTTAAAATCAAAGCTGTTGCTATATGATTTTCCTTTTACAAAAATAATAATCTACTCTTTGTAGAATCTTTGATACTGAAAGAAAACTAGGTTCCAATTAGGATCTTTATTAGTACAGTAGTGTATTTTTGATTTCACTTTCACCTTTCTATGAGTAACAAAGTCAAGATTAAAACTAAAGTGAACGGCAAGATTTTGAATTCAAAGAATATTTTGGAACAGTATATAATTTTTTAAGCATACGTAGTCTTTGTATTACACTGTAGTTTATGTATATGTTATGTAGTTTATAGTAAAACAGATAGAAGCAATTTTTCGAATCGGTCTAAAATTTTTACCAAGAATCGATACATTGCCGGCGTCTTCCTTTCCTAACAAATTTATTTTTATTTGAATCTTAACTTTAAAAGTAAAGTAACTTGAATATATTATTTTCCAGGAAAAATAAACTTTCAGCCCAAAGATAAAAGTCTAGATTCATTCAGAAAATCAGCAATTTACTTCTCTCGATAAAGCTAAGTACGAAGAAGTAGACCTAATAGTCGGTGACGAGCTTGGTTCTAATTTACTCTCTAACCTTGCAGGTAATTAAAGTATAATTGATATTATTGTATATTGCTCAAGAATTTCTAAAAAAAAAAAATAAATATTATTAAATTATAGTTGATTAATGAAACTAATTAAATTTCATTATATTTTTCATTTTAGACGCAGAAATAGAGTTTATTAATACAGAAATAGATTTATTAAACTTAAATGTTTCTAATGATTGCGACGCTGTGCCTCCCAACACAGGTGCGCAACACTTGACGCCTCGTACGCGCCAAGATTTTTCGTTAATCTCGGGATTTAATGTAATCGCCGACGTTTGGGAGAACGTGGAGGAAAGAAGGAGGAAGTAATCACACAATTTATTAACTTGTATTGCACGTATATTTATCCCAGCCCTTCCTTACAGCGTGGTGGCCGTAGCCGCCCACACACAATAGCCACGCAGGGCTCGCCGTCATACCTCTACTCTCATATACGCGCGCACGCCTCGAGTCTCTCGCCTCTGACGTCGCGCAGCCTGACCCGTCTGCGCTCTCTCTCTCACACACCCGAATTTCGGCTCGGCGCGACCAGCTCGAGTAGCGATACGGCCGGCGCGCTCGTTCTCTCTCTCACTCTCTCTCTCTCTCTCTCTCCCGCACGGATACTCGCGAGCACAGCGCGCGCTCACGGCAGCGTTGTCGGCCGAACCAACGCGGCCCCCCCTCTCTACTCTCGAGCACGCACACACGTATCGGCGCGCTCACTAACAGCTCGCGCCGGCGGTCCCGGCCTGGCGATGCCTGAACCGACGCCGGCGTAGCTATCGGTTTTCCCCTCCCTTCTCTACTCTCTCCCGCTCTTCTCGATGCTCGCGCGCACCGACTTTGCCGTGCGTTGGCAACAAGCCCGACCTGCTGCTACCGAGCAGCGAGGACTTCTCGGACGCCCCGATGCTTCTCTCTCTCTCTCTCGCTCTCGCACACACACACACTCTCCCGCGATCCTTCTACGCTACGCTGTTCTCTTCTTTTCCCGCTCTCGTGTACACTGGCCCGATGCCCCGCGTAGACGACGTCGAGGTGTACGCCCGCACCGTACACCGCTCTCTCGTCTCACTCACTCTTTCTCGTACACACTCGCGACTTTCTCTCTCTCTCTCTCTCTCGCTTCTCTCGGCGGCCTAATGGCTCGCACCGAGAGTATCCCGAGCAACCCAAGAATTCTTACCTGGTGTAGGAGAGACGAACACCAGTCTCTCGTCCCTCAGTGGAAGCCTCGCTAGCCCAGGAGGTGCTGGCTTCCCGTACTCTTTCTCTCTCGCTCTTCCTCTCTCTCTCTCTCTCGCTCTCTGCAGACAGGGGAATGAAGGCCTGGCTCCCGTTCCGGCTTCCTTCCTCTGGCTGAACGGCTGGATAGTCGTCTCCGGGGAGGGATCTCTTCCTCGGGGAGATGGTCCAGGTCGTGGCGCTGCTGCTCTCTCTCTCTCACTCTCACTCTTTTCGTGATTCCCTCTCGCGCGCTCTCGTCACTTCGAAGTCTTATCGACAAGGCTCGGAAAGGAACTGCCGAGCCGCTCCGCCGCGCGCGCTCGGCGTCTCGCCGTCGTCCGTCGGGCCCGGCTGATAACGTAGCCCGATTGGCTGCGCGAGGCGCGAGACGTGCTAATTGGCTGCTCGTTTCGCGCCAGCTCGAACCGGCGAGCTCCCCCCTTGGGTACGTCGGCCAGCGAATTCCACGAATTCCCGGGACGTAGCTCGCGTCCGAGAAAACGCGGGCCTCGCTGGAACCGATCGCCTTTTCTTCCTTGCATCGAGTGAGGTTGCCGCGCAAACATCAAAGCGCGATTTGCTCGGCTGCGACGTACAACGTCGCATGATAAACAAGAAGACTTCGTAGAGAATGATAATGATAAAGATTATCATTCTCTACGAAGTCTCCTTGTTTATCATGAGAAACATTTGAGTTTAATGAAGTAAATGTAGAATACGAACCTGAAGAAGATTCAGATAATGAATCTGATGAAAATTTAGATTACGAATCTAATTACTATTCAGATGATGAGCCCATTGCAAAAAGAAAAAGACAACTTTTTCAGAAAAATTAAAGAGAAGTTCTATGAAAGGTATTAAACTATGTCATATGAAGTAGTCGAACTCGGGTAATAGAGAAACCTCTGCTTTATCTCCCTCCCCCTCTCTTCTTCCCCCTCCCCCATCTTCCCTACATCTCTCTCTTTCTCGCTCTCCCCTCTCACCCTGTCCCTCTTTCTCACTCTCCCCTCTCACCCAGACCCTCTTCCTCTACCTACCTTCTCGAATGTATCTCTCTGAATGCTTCTCTCTCTCTCTCTCTCTCTCTCTCTCTGTACATCTCTCTCTCTCTCTCTCATCGACTATTGCTCACTTACTTACTGCGACCTGACTCAGGAACTTGACTTAAAACTGCAGAGGCTTGTCAATACGGGGATCCGTTATATCTATGGTGTAAGGAGGGACGAGCACATCTCCCCTTACAGGCGTGAGCTGCAATGGCTTACCACCGCCGCGCCGGACGTAGGAAATACTTCATGGCCTGTTTTCTAAGGAAAATGTTCAACACCTCCGTACCTATCTATCTATTGGCCTATTTTGATTTCCACGTCGCGCTCAGGCCTGTAAGGGGTTAGGTGACCCCCCTGGACATCCCGTCCTTCAAGACGGAGACGCTGAGGAACTCATTTTTCATCAGTCTTCCTGCCTCTGGAATAGCCTACGATCTCATCTTCGCAACACACTATCCATATCACACTTTAAACAAACAGTTAAATCATACTTCTTTAAATTGGAAAACACGCAAACATGACACAAACGTACAAACCCATCCATCTCATTTCACCTCATTCCATTTATTATTCACACTATAATTTCTTACACAACAATTTTTTTTCTTATCTGTATTTACTATATTTAAATATGTACAACAATAAAAACATATAAATCTAAATCTAAATCTCTCTCTCTCTCTCCACACGCGCACCCTATCGCGCGTGCTTTCTCACTCTCTTTCACTCACACTAACTGTGTCCCTTTGTCTCTTCCTCTCATGTGGACGAAGACTGATGAACCTAGGGCGCTTAGTCCTCAGCGCGTTGCTGTTGCTCACTACTCTGCACACGCGCATTCATTCACTTATATCTATGTCATGGTCGTGTCTGTTCCATCTAGAGTCAGTACTCGAAACCAATCATTAATGTGGCTCACGCATGAGGTGACTATGAACGTTTTCCATGGCTACTAAATATGTGCGAAAGTTTGAGGATCTTGCAAGCAATATACACGATGGAAACCTAAATCACGTGCTGACTTACACATAAAACGATTAATTCAATGATTGGCATATTAAGATTCGCGCGAATCTGCTAAATTGATATCATGGTTGTGTCTGTTCTCTCTAGAGTAAGTACTTGAAACCATTTGTTGTCTCCACACACCAAGTTAGTAAATAAAAAAAAAAATTTCTTACAATATATAATGGTTTTTATTATAAAAAAATTATTTATTTGAATTATCATAAACAATGTAAATCCAATCACACCTGTGTACACATGCGTACACTTACGCGAGCGCACACACACAATCGTGACCACGCTGTGTCGTTCGTATTGTATAATTTGATTTGTATTGTCGAATGTATCGTATCGTCTGCTAACGCACGAGGGACACTAGCTTCTTACACTGCGCTCTCTCCCACTCACACGCACACACTCTTTCTTACGCACACGCTTCATCACCCGCGCACACACTTGACATACATCCCCAAGCTTAGGGATGTAGTAATTAACGGGGCCGATGGAAGGTGAACTTTTCATGATGTGCAGCGCGCGTTTAATTTCTTTACGCTCCTCATACAGCTCAGCATACGTGACGCGGTGCTGCTGTATGAGCCGCGACGTACACTCCATCCGCGATTTTAGGAGAGAGCATTTCTCCTCCAACTGACGTAAAACAACACTTTTCACAGATATCCTAGTGGAACTACGATCAACTTGGAACTGACGACTGTAGTCCAAGCAGTCATCTGTAAGGTCTAGGATGAGAAGGAGGGACGAAGAAGAAAAATTTAGACTTGTGCTGATTATTGTTCGATACCCCACGTGTGCTCATACACCCGATAGCCGAACAAGTTGGCTGACGTGTCGTGCAGCGAAATGCTTGACAGATACGGGATACTTTTTACGAGCGCGAGAGAGCATAACCTTTGACTCTCAAGTGCTCTTCGCAGGAAGTTGATATTTTTTAGTATTCACTTGTCGCCATGAGTCTTAGCAGGATACCTATACGGCGGAGATGAATTAGTGTGACAAAATAACGATACGTGTTTGATACTGCTTGCTGCTCGACGAACACGGGATACTTTTTTACGATTGTGAGAGAGATTAGATTAATTAGATTAATTAGTTTTATTTTACGTACAATATGTTGTACGATTAATTGTATACAGCAGGAGTAGTAGTATAGCAAAAATGTGTATTGTGATAGTATGATAATGTGAAGATGGGTTATGCGAGAGTGTGTGAGCGTGTGCGTGTGCGTGAATGTGTACAAGAAATTCAAGTGTTTGTATTTTCAAGTTCGAAAAAGTGCTCTTTAGCTAGTCTCTTGAAACCTGAGATAGATGTAGTGTTACGAATGTGAGATGGTAGGTTGTTCCATAGGTATGAGGCGCTGATATGAAACGAGTTCTGAAAAACTGTGTTAAACATTTTTCTTAAGAAACAAGCGGTGAAATACTTCCTGCGTCCGGCAGTGGTTAGCCACTGCAACTCCCGCCTGTATGGGGAGATGTGCTCATCTCTTCTTACACCATAGATGTACCGAATTCCTGTATTCACGAGCCTCTGAAGTTTTAGGTCGAGTTCTTGCGTCAGGTCACAGTATACGAGAGAACAATAGTCTATAAGAGGAAACAGGAGGGGCTGCACTAAGTGCTTGCGCAACCTGAGATTGGTGCTTTTCCTGAAAAAGTAAAGCCTGTAGTGTGTGAGCACGCTTACACACTTGTGTAATATGCTCCCTCCACGTAAGCTTAGAGTCGATCTACAATCCCAGATTGCGCACGGAAGATTCAAAGCTGACCTGGGCACCCCCTATGTTAATAAAGGTGTTAGCTGTTGAGGGTAATGCGTTTATGTAGTAGGGAGAGCCCAGGACAATTGCTTTAGTTTTAGCAACATTAAGTTTTAGCTTATTCTGTGCAGCCCAATCAGTAATCCTCTCTTAATCAGCTCTTCGAGGTGGCATTGACTGTAAATTTGCAAGTCATCCGCATAGATGAGATGGGAAACATCGGTATCAAGGCAGAAACCGATGTCGTTGATGTACAATGCGAACAGCAGGGGACCCAAAACAGACCCCTGCGGGACACCGATGTTGAGACGCCGGGGAGAGGAACGTTCGTTATTGTCACCAACGACGGCCTGCTTTCTACCAGAGAGGTAGGAGGCAAACCAGCGGATGACTTGCTTTGAGAAACCGAAGGTGGATAGCTTTCTCAGGAGCCTGACGTGACACACAGTGCCAAACGCCTTGCTAAAGTCAAAGAAGGATCAGTGTTACTTTTTTTTTGTTTATCCCAGCCCTGGCATCATCAGTTAGCTTAATTAGGCCAGACTGAGTGCTGTGACCAGTGCGGAAGCCTGTTTGAAGGTTGTCTAGTAAGATCCTTGATTCAAGGTAATCTGAGACTTGCCTGTGCACTAGCCACTCCAGAGCCTTGGAAAGAAAGCAGAGAAGTGAAAACGGACGGTAATCAGTCAGGGCAGTTGGTGAACTGATTTTGTTGAGTGCGCACACAAGTGACAATTTCCAGGCAGATGGGAAGCAGGGTTCGCTCAGGGACAGGTTGAAAATATGACTTATTGTTAGTAAGGGAGCAAGAACCGGCAATGCTTTTGAGATGACAACCTGTGGGATGCCGTCGCTCCCCCTGGCCTGAGTGTCAAAGTGTGATACCGCAGCCAACACGTCCGATTTCGTTATAGGGTTGAATTCGAAATGTTCCGGGAGGTCATGACTTTCCAGGGTAGCAAGATAATCCTCAACAGCAGGAGCCAGCGGATCGTTTGAGATCGCGCTGAAATGCGTGTTGAGTTCATCTGTGGTAAATCTGGATGGTAAGGGGGCCTTGGTGGTAGAAATTCCAAGTTTCTCCAGCTCTTTCCAGATCTCAGCAATATCGGTCAAGGTGGACAGGCGTGAATAGTAATAATTCAGCCTGGCCTCCTCGACTTGTTTGTGAGCATAATCTCTAGCTAATCTGTAAACGCGTTGATCTGATTCGAGCCTGGAGTCCCTGAAACGCCTGTAAAGTCTATTGCTCTCGGATACAAGGTCACGAAGAGCCGCAGTGTACCACGGGTGACGTTGTCGTCCTGGTGTCACAGTCCGCAATGGAGCGAGGTGGTTGATGGCGTTAGTGAGGTTAGCGTTAAGTATAGATATGCAGTCGTCGAGTGATGAAGTGATGAGAGATGACCAGTCACATTCGCTAAGAAAGTCCCTTAGCTTCTCGGCGCTGATTCCTTTAAAGTTTCTGTATGAGTATGTATTTGATACGTAGCGTGGAATCTGTACGTCGAGAGTGGCCGTGATAAGGTCGTGTCCGTCGATGAAAGGTGCGTCTGTCTTCCAGCATGACTGCAGGCGATCCTTCTCGTCGATTAGGCATAAATCAAGCCAAGTATCAGAACCCTGTTTATGGTGCGTGGCACCATAGGGAACGGACGAAAGAGAGTTCTCATCAATGAAGGCCCTGATGAAATTGGCATCATCAGATGAGGATAGTTGGTCAGAGTTAAAGTCCCCCATTATAATCTTCGTGGAGTAGTTGTGCATGTGAGTTGTCAGTTGGTCAATAAAGTTAGAGCCTTGGAAAAAAGGAGCATGTGTCGAACGATACACAACCCCCACGAAAATGGGAGAAACTCCCTTGGCCGATATTTCACAAAAGAGGTATTCAGGCTTACCTGGCTTGCCAGACCATTCACCGTCGGATGATGAAATAACACTAACCGTCAGAGATTTGTGTATATAGAGGGCCACACCTCTACCGTTTCTGTTTCTGTCTTGTCTGTAGAGCAGGTAATCATCCAGTGAAGGGATGGATGTCACCTTCTCGCTTAGCCAGGTCTCAGTAACAGCTATTACATGGAATAAAGAGCGAGTGGATAAAAAGAGCCTGATCATCTCAATGTGACCCGTGAGAGAGTTCGCATTAAAATGACAGATCCTTAGACCTTCGGACAGAGATACCTTAGAACCCGATGAAGACACGGCGGATGAGCTTGATGGCGGAAGTGGTGGGATGAAGTGTGTGTGTGGCAGCTTCATTGTAGAACGATGTTGACGGCGGGCGGGATCCGGGCTAAAAAATCATTCAGCTCGGCGTCGGTGGTGATGACGGTGGCGCGCTCGTTGTCATCGTTGCAGCGCATAAATAATCTCCCGTCCCTGACGAAAGTTCGACAGCCCTGCCTCTTCTTGGCTTCCAGCCTAGCCCGTGAACGCAGCTTGTGGACGTCGGTGGGGAGTAGCTCGTTGATCTTTATGAGCCCTTGGTGGTCAGGGCTCAGAGCTTTGGCCTCCTCCATCACGGTTGCGTCCAGCTCGTTGGTGTGGAGCTTGCGTTTACGAGCTTTGGCAACGACGATTGATCGTGCGAGTGCACTCGACGAGAGAGTGACGGCCAATGGTGGCAGTCTGCCATCACTCCTGGCGGTGTTCCGGGGAGCATCGAGCCTACCCATGGTCCTGACGGATGCAACATCTCTCCGCAGGACCGTTGGGTCAAGTGCGTTTATGACTGCAAACGCGAGAAG
Source organism: Nasonia oneida (assembly GCA_037356405.1). Taxonomy (NCBI): domain Eukaryota; kingdom Metazoa; phylum Arthropoda; class Insecta; order Hymenoptera; family Pteromalidae; genus Nasonia; species Nasonia oneida. Next base: position 44,360 of record JAZHPH010000019.1, read on the forward strand.
ATGCAGCGAGGTCTCACGGGTGTAGTGCAAGCCCGTGATGACAACAGCACTATTTGAGGTCTGCTCCTGCCGTCGTTTGACCTCAGCCAGCTCACTGCGGAGGCTGCTAATTTCCGCAGTGCTGCTGCTGTTGTTGTTGTTGTCCTGCTGCTGTGTTGGGCTCCTCGATGAGAGATCTTGGACTTGTGCCTGCAACTCGGTGATGGTGGACTCAGCATTAAGTATGCGAGCCTTGAGTGCAGGCAGCTCATCGAGGGCCTTTAGACGCTTCTCCAACGGGCTAAGACGTTGCTCAATTCTCGAGATCCTCTCCGACACGATGTTTTGTGTCTGGATGGCCTCCGCATAAGCATTGCGGATGTCATCGAGAGCTTCACGAATGTCCTTCAATGCAGCTTCGATGGTCGGTGATGAGCGAGCTGGTGAAGTACTTCGTGAAGTATTGGCTGTTGTTGGTGCCGATCTCATTTTCTTCGACCCCGGTTGTTTTGGGGTGGTCTTGCTAGCCGCTGTTGTCGCAGTCACCCCCGCCGCCGATGTTGATCTGAGTCCCGCTTTGGCACCCTTGGCGTCTGCACAGGGAGGACAGGCTAGAATCTATTTATCATTTACCACGACTGTCTTGATGTTGATGGTGTTCAGACATTTGACGTGGTAATGGAGCTTGCAAAAAGCACACCTTTTCGGCTCCTTGTGCTGAATAGGCTGTTTACAGCTGCCGCATAGCTGAAAGGGCACTTCCCCGCTCTTTTCGCCGTTCTCACTCATTTTCGCCGATAACTTACTGGCAGTCGGTAGAGCAGACATTCGTGGAGTGATGATAAGTTATCGACGGAGTGATAGAGTCGGTGTTATAACTCTTACGGCTAGATGGACCGCAAACAGCGTGCAGACGCCTTAGAAGTTCTCCCTCGATGCGGTAGATGTCTCCTCGATGTTGATTAGGAGCGAAGAGAGTCGCCGTGCGAGCGAGAAACCAAGCCAAGCCAAGCCGAGTAGATTTGGAGGTTAAAAGCCGTGCAGAAAGTTTGTGGCAGAAAGATGTAGAAAATAAATTGCAACCTTCAGCGATTTATATGTCGTCGTAAAGGTTGCAAAAAAGAGCGTGCAACAATCTACAACAAAAGAGGGCCCGAAGGCAAGAAGCGGCAGAAAAGCAGTGCGAAAGTAGGAGAAAAATAAAGAGCTGTCAAAGCGACTCACCAGAGAGAGAGAGAGAGGGAGAGAGAAAGCGAGAGAGCATGATCTTTGACTCTCGACTGCTCTAACCGTGAACTTGATATTTTTAGTATCTACTCGGCGGCAAGACACTTCGCAGTCGATACCTATGCGCGGAAAAAATGAATCAGTGTGACAAAACACAGGTTCAGAGTAATCTCAAATGTAATTAACACGTGGATTCTCGGAGCCGTATACTTGATACTGCTTGTGTGAGAATTATTTCAGATTGTTATGCATCTTGGACCCGTGAGAGCGTAGGTAATATAATACCTATGAATCAGTCGATCCTCTTACCGTGTAAGTGACATTCGACGAAATTTCAGCGTTAGAAAATTTATTAGCCGGCACCTCTGATGAAGAAGATGATGATGATGATATTACAGAATACACATCAAGTGAAAATGTTAAACCTACGTCATCGGATGAAGGTGAGGAGGAGGAGGAGGTGGAGGAGGAAGAAAGAGACGCAAGTGAGACGGAGGAGGAGGGTGCAGCGCAAGCGAGGAATGCTGTAGCCGATGTACATTTTGTACCGGCTGAAATGGTGGGGGTGAGCGCTCCGATGCACACGGAGATGAGTTGCGGGCGGAGGAGAGCGAAGCCGTAAGGAGAGAAGCAGCAGCAGCGGTGGCTGCGGCGCCTGCAGCGGTGCGTCTTCAGGTGAATGAGACGATGGAGGAGGAAGGTGAAGCAGTAGAGAGAGCGCAGAATGACCAAGATGCTAGAGCAGAAGAGGCTGAAGATATACCTGCCAATAGGGATTCTCAGCGCATGGCTAATGTTGACCACCTTCTTGCCATATGTACAGAGGCAACAGCTGCTGCTAATAATATTCTACAGCGCTTGATGGAACGAGCAGCAGATCATCAGAAAGCGAGAATATTATTGAGTATCCGCAGCATCCATGTGTCAAAAGACGGCAACAAATCCTCGACTTTTTGGCCCGGCCGATTGGTCACCGAGCATTTTTTTAACCAGGGAAATCCAAGAGATCGTCAAATTAATGAACGTGAGTATTATGCTGTATTTAAATATACATTTTTCTTGAAATAAATTCTTATTTTTAAATATTATTTAAGTTATTCGACGTGGTCTCGAAGGATTTGCCAAGTACCCCAGGGCTTTGAAACAAGATATCATGCGTATCATATATGTTCAAAGAGCACAAGAAATACGTTGGTTTTTCAATGCTTGTAAAGATAAAAATTCCATACTGTTAGACACTGAAAATTTACCTGAAGTGTTTAATCGCCTGGGACAGAGTTTTTCAGGACAACCAGAAGAATAATTTAAAAATAAGAAAGTCTAAAATAGGGTATTCCAATATTTTGTATTCAATACATTTTTTCAGAACATAATCACTCTGACGATTCATCTTGTTCTTCTTCTACAACCATTTTTCCCTTATCTACATCATCTTCGAACACCAATACTTCTGTAGAATCGCAGGATTACGAGGCCGATAAAAGTGATTTTTCTATTCAAGTTGGTAGAGGACAAAGAAGAAGAATTGAAAATTCAAGTAGCAATAATGATGATTTGTCTGACTACGAACAAGAGGATAATCAGCCTAGTGAGGAGAATGAGGAGGCGAAGGAGATCAGCGAGGAGGAGGATGAGGAGAGAAGCGAAACAGACGATAATATGAATTATCAAGGAGTCGATGAGGAAGGAGATGAGGATATTCAGCCTCCTGGTAATCGTTTTGATATTTTCCAACAACATTCGCATTATATATCTAAGTATAAAATAGAAGGTAGACGTATTGGGCTAAAAATAAGATCTCCACCGGGGAATGGATCTATAAATCCGATAGTTTGGTTGAAATTAATTATTCGCGATATTTATTCTTATATAATTTCATTATGTAATGAAAACGACATGACTGGTGTCTCCGTTAGAAGTTTAAATTTTGCCCGAGGTCCGGGTGGGTTATCTTTACGATTAGTAAATAATTTTTTTTACGATGATTTATGGAATTTATTAAGCGGATTAGCTCAGAGTAATGAGGATTTTCAAATAGATGAGAGCTTTATTCTAACATTAACACTTGTTAATATACCTAATGGTGGCCGAGGTGGAAGTAGAAAGAGGATAAATGTTGATAGCTTAGCTCAGAGATCGGTTGTATCTATAAGAAATAACGATAATGTATGCTTGTCAAGAGCTTTAATTGTCGGGGAGGCTTTTATGATGTATAAAAAATTCTTTTCAAACGAAGCCATTGAAACTTGGAATATTGTCAGAGATAGCAGACGTGGTATGCAAAAAGAGCGCGCAAATCTCCTTACGTGCAAATGTCGTAATTCCTGCAATCGTTTTTTCTGCGAACATTGTAATAAAAGCTATAGATACGTAGATGAGCATAGATGCACAGACATATGTGACAGGTGTTTCTGTACACCAACGTGTAATTCTAATATAGATATTATAAAGTGTGTAGAATGTAACAGAGAATTTTACGGACAAATATGTTTCGACCGTCACAAAATAGGTGGGTCATATAAAAAAATATGCGATGTAGTAAAAGTTTGTATGTGTTGCAAACGCATTAATATCTACAAGTCAAAGCACGAGTGTGGAATCAATTGGTGCAACTTATGTCGCGAAAAACATGATGTAAATCAGCTCTGTTATATTCAATCCATTGGACGTAATGTTAACGCACAGATTAATTGTAAATCCCCAAAGAAAAACTTATTTATTTTTTATGACTTTGAGACGCGTCAAGATTCTGCTTATCGTGAACATGCAGAGATAAAAATAAACATTCCAAATCTCTGTGTTGTACAACAGGTTTGCAATGATTGCATGGATAATGAAAATATAAATATACTATGCCATACGTGTGTTGTAAGAGAGCATATATTTCGCGATGATCCAGTTAAACAATTAATAGGTTTGACAGTACGCGAGAAAACTACCTTCGGTCAAATAATTTGTATTGCTCATAACACTCGTGGGTTTGATGCGCAATTTATTTTGAGAGAAATCGTTGAAAATACCTCAATAGTACCGAACGTAATATTGAATGGACAAAATATAATTATGCTTCAATGCGGGCGAACAAAATTTATTGATAGCTTAAACTATTTTCACATGAAATTAAGTGCTTTACCACAAACCTTTTCTCTACCGCCAGCTAGCAAAAAAGGATATTTTCCTCATCTATTTAATACTTTAGAAAATCAAAATTATGTTGGGGCTTTACCCGAAGCATCGTTCTACGCACCTAATGACATGTCGACGTCTGTGAGAGAAAAGTTTATTGTATGGTATGAGGAGAACCGAAATACTTATGGGTTTGATTTTCAACGTGAAATACTCGATTAATGCCGTATGGATGTAGAAATTTTAAGACTTGCATGCATGGCTTTTCGGAAAATTTTCAATAAGTCCAGGAATACTTGTCCGTTTACAGAGGCAACGACCATAGCTTCTGCATGCTCCATTGTGTATAGAAAAAATTGCTTACGCGAAAAAACTATCGGTATCATTCCAGCGGGTGGATATCGACGCGCTGATAATCATTCGCAAAAGTCAATAGAGTGGCTGTTACAGTGTGAACGTGAGATTGGTCGGGAAATCATACACGCGAGTAGAGCATGTGAATTTATGCTTCCAGAAGGGTTTCGTGTAGATGGCTATTTACCTCCGGAAAATGATAATGCTAAAGGTATTGTCTTTGAATATCGAGGATGTTACACACACGGATGCCCTATTTGCTTTAATAAACGACGAAATAAAATAATGTCATACGGTAGAACTATGGATGAGTCGTACGAGAATACTTTTCGAAAAATTAAAAAAATAAAAGCACTGTATTATGAACTTCGAGAGATATGGGAATGTAGTTTTGATCGGATAAAAGCAGAGAATCGCGAAATCTACGGATATGTAACACAGCATCCTTTTATGAGTCGTATAACATTGAATCCACGCGATGCTTTTTTTGGAGGTAGAACGGAGAATATAGTTACTGAGTACGCGATCGGAAATAACAAAAAAATTCAATATACAGATATATGCTCTCTTTATCCGTACGTGTGTAAGAGAGGTCGATTTCCCGTAGGACATCCGCGAATTTTAATTGGTGAAGACTGCAACGAATTAACACAGGGAAATAACAATAATCTCAACAATATTGAAGGATTAGTTAAATGTAGTATCTTACTACCGCGCGACCTGCACATTCCATTCTTACCAATTAAAATGCACGGACGTCTTCTTTTTGCTCTTTGCCGCTCATGCTGCAAAGAGATGCAGCAGTGTGACTGCAATCACGAAGACCCAAAAATGCGTGAATTCACGGGCACCTGGGTTGCTGATGAGTTGCGTAAAGCTGTTGAACTAAAAGAAGAAATACTTTCTTAAAAATCAAGCAAGAGGCTAGCGGATGGCCCTGATGGTGTACTGACGAAGCAACTAAAATACAATACATTGAACAGTACAGACTCGATGAGGGTATAACTTTGGATAAAAATAATATCGAAAAAAATTCAGGGTTACGAGCTGTTGCTAAGCTCTGCTTAAATTCGTTTTGGGGTAAGTTTGGACAACGGAGTAATTTGAAACAAACTGAAGTTGTAAAATCACGTGAATCTCTTTTAAAACTTCTTACTTGTCCGGAAAGAGATGTTAATGATATACTAGCAATTAATGATGAGATACTGTACGTGAATTAGCAATACAAGGATGAGACTGTCACTCCTGCCCCGCATACGAGTGTCGTGATTGCGGCTTATACCACTGCTCAAGCACGGTTAGATCTATATATATATACTTGAGAAGGTTAGGTGATCGTGTTCTTTATTATGACACAGATTCTTGTATATTTGTTTCGCATGACGATGCTCCGGATGAGTATAAACCTTTTATTGGCTCTAAACTAGGTGATATGATAGATGAACTTTGTGGTTATGGTAAGAATATGTATATAAGTCATTTTGTTTCGGGAGGACTAAAGTTTTACGCTTACACAGCTGTAACACCCAATAAAGACGATAAAATTGAATGTTGTAAAGTAAAAGGTATCTCATTAAACTTCTCAAACGGTGTAAAAATTAATTTTGATAGCATTAAGAATTTGATTAACGATGCCTTTGCAAACGAAGTTCACGAATCTGAAAAAATGAATGATGAATGTAGTAAAATACGCTTAAAATTCAAAGCTATCAGAAGAACTAAAATGCATGAAGCTGTAACACGTGAAGAATCGAAAATATATTGTGTTGTATTGAAAAAATCACGATACCTTACGATACACGTAAGTCTCTACCTTTTGGATATAAGAATAATTAACTTTTTGGATGTATTTATTGTAAATAAAAAATAAACACAAATTTTTATATAATTTCCTTATTTTCCATTTAAAAGATCCCTAACACATTTTTATATCCTCAGTATAGCTTCTGACATTGAAGAGAACGCTTCTTATGGAATTTTAGCTCATTTTAACGCATAATTCAGCTTACTCGCGGTGTTATTTAGCTTGTTGGACACGATTATCAGCTTAAACAGCGATAATAACAGCTTGTGATTCAGCACACGTAAAATTAGCTTATTTTTAGTTTTTTTTTTTGGTACGTATCTAAAATGGATACGCGTTTTAAGCACCCGTTTACGTAAGTGGCCTTACGGGATGTGGTAAAACAGTCTTTGTCAAACGGTTTCTTAAACATCTACCGCTTATATGTAATGCAACTTTCGAACGTATACTTCTCTATTACGCAGAATGGCATTCTACGTACGAAACAGACTTTATACCAGGAGGTAGTATAAATAGCAAAAAGAAAATTGTTGAATTTCACGAGGGATTACCTCAGCCTTCAGACTATTCAAACGATAATGATAGGAAAAAATTATTGATTATTGATGATTTGATGAGAGAAGCTTCGAATAATGTTATTCTCGATCTAGTTACAAAGGGTAGTCATCACAAAAATTTAAGCGTAATTTTTATTACACAAAATTTTGTTCACAAAGGAGCTGGACAGCGTAATATTTCATTGAACGCTAATTATCTCGTTATTTTTAAAAATCCACGAGATCGTTTGCAAATTCAGTATCTTGCACGTCAAGTATATCCTGAACATCAAAAATTTTTGCAAGAAGCATATCTTGACAGCACATCAGCTGCTCATGGATATCTTCTGCTAGATTTAAAACAGTCCACTAGCGAAGAATTTCGTTTCAGAACCTGTATTTTTCCCGATTATAGGTTGAGCTACGTGTATGTACCGAAAAACAAGTTTCGATAAAAGTAGAAAATAGTATAGCTGAAGCATCAGTCTGAGGAGAACGATGGCGGAGAAAGCATCAGAAAAACAAGGAAAAAGTTATAAGAAGAATAGGTAGAAGACAGCGTGGTGGTGGTGCTGATGCTGTTGCTGCTGATGCTGACAATACAAAGTGCGGCTGTCTACCTAAACATTTTACAAAAAAGTGTGTAGCAATACTGAATGCTCTTTGCCACGCTGACGGACAGCAACGTTTAGCCTTAATTCGCTCAGCAGATAAAAAACTCATCAAAAGTATATGTGAGTGTGCGTTAAATGTGTTACGAGGTGTTGTAAATATTAAAAATTCTTACAAATCAAAGTAAAATGTTCTCATTTACAATACCTTACTTGCTTCTACATTTCTGTTATGTGAAATACTGTAATATAAGAACTTTATCAATATAGCCATTGACATCCAGAGTCATTTATGTTTTACTTTCACATCCTGTTTCATCATGCTCTCACTGTAAGTAGAAACCGATGAAAGTGCTCGTAGTCTAAACATATTGTTCTTCGAAGTTTGCGAGATGTAACCCTAGCTTTTGACCGTTGAGCTTTTGACCGTTGACGAATATGATACTTTCTTTCCTGTTGCGTCAGCAGGCTTCTTTGTGTTCTTCTGCGAATACACGTGCAGGAATGCATCCCCACTACTCTTGAATAATTTACTCTGAGATAGTGGGGGATTCATTCGACAGTGGATAAAAAGAGCGAGCACTGTCCGGAGCCACATCAGTACAGTCTTGTGGTGTTCACAAATCGTTTCTCAAGAGAAGAACCTTTGTGACGTTCACAGTGTAAAAGTTTTATTTGCCATGGTTCAATCAAGCGACATTGTCCAACCTCGTTTGCAGAATATCCTGCCAAACATGTTGCTGTCTACAACCTACGCAGTTAATAAGTCGAATTCCAAAAGGATTTCTCTTGGATTGGAGTGTCATCAGGGTAGCTTCGGTCCTGTAGTTAAGCTTTCTACAGCTACAGGGAGTTTCAAATCCATAAAATTCGATGTGGCCAGCTGGAAAATTTTTAAGAATTACTTCGATCTTATCAATACCTATTTCAAAGATGCGTACAGATTCCAAAGTGAGTACGGACGACCTACAAAGATATACATGGAAAACCACGATCTGATGTTTACAACTTCATACAACACAAAGTCTATACTGATTGAGGAAAGACCTGTTGGAACACCTCTCTTTCCAAATCTTCTACTAGATGAAGAAGACGAGGACGAAATTAATAGCGCTTCCGCTGCTTTCGCGGAAAGTGCTACATGTGGTAGTGATGCTACTCCTGTTGGCGGGAGATATCAACCTCCAAGGGCGAAGAAACAAAAAACATCTCACATTCAACCTGCTATTTGCATGCAGAAAGTTACTTTCGATGGATTGAGGATTGTCTTACCATGTGTCGACGAACGTCTCGAGAAACTTGAAGCCTGCGTTACTAGGGTAAATGAAATCATGGTTTATATTAAAGAATTTTTAATTGAATGTATTAAAAACAAAACTTGATTGAAAATGCCAAATCTACTATGATGAAAACCTACGAGGTATTTCAACAATATTATACTCTATACAGCGATAATATTAAAATTAATGTTGGTGATAAGTTTGTAAACGATATTGATGAATCATTGGTTAATATAATTATTTATGAAATTGCTGCCTTTAAATTGTTTGCTATCTATAGGGATATATATACCACTATCGTCACATCATAATAATTTATCATGTTATTCTTCGTTATTACGCTTTGTACATATACACTTTTTACTTCAAAACTGAAAAAATAGACATATTTTCTCTTGTTACATCGTTCAATCCTCACTTTTCCCCCTTTTAAATACCTTTGCGATTCGGGGAGATACTCATTCTCACATGTACCTCCTTGAAGCATCATCATCATCATTGAAAAAATGGATAAATTAAAAAACGTATTCTCTACGAGCAAGAAGGAGAAAAATCCTCTCATTGAAAAAGATAAAACGTCAGAATCCAAATTTAAGAAGTATGAATACTCTAATAACACCTTCTCGTTTCCGAGACAACAAGGCTACAAGAGCTTGGATGAATAATCTTTGAATTTATACATTTTATTATCTAAAACGGTCCTTTTAAGGGCCACAATATTTTCATAAACGTAGCGCAAAATAATAATATACACATTCCTTATCCCATACACCATGTAAGATTGATATTTATATTAGAGGATGGTGACATCATTAAAATTTCATCTTCTAAACAAATAATTAGAATATGTTATTATGTAAACATATCGTTAAGATGTCTTATACACGTATCATAAAGATAATCTTTATCTTGTAAATAAGGTGTCACACGTGTCGCATCCTTATCTTATAAACAAGTAATAAAGATTAAGTATCATGTTTGTTTATACAAACAAGTAATAAACATACTATTTAATATTGTGGCAAAGATATCTTGTTGGTTTATGTAAAAATTATATCTGACTTACACGGTATAAACATGATACTCTTATCTTAATTACCTGTTTATAAACATAATACCTTATCTTATGTTTAATACTTGTTTACATTGATAAGATAAGGATGCGCCAGTGATGACGTCATTTGTTATCTCTCCCCATACCGGCTTACTTGCTACTGACACACATAAAACGATCATTCAGACCGTCAACATGTTGAGATTCGCGCAAATTTCCAAAAGTTATCTCATGGTCGTGTCTGTTCCATCTAGAGTCAGCACTTGAAACCATTCATTAATGTGGTATACGCATGAGGTGACTATGAACGTTTTCCATATCTACTAAATATGTGGGAAATCTGATTATTGTGAAGAAATCAAGTTTACACATATTTAGCTCTCTAAAAATAAATATTTCTTATTTGACCTTCTTAATTTGATATATACTAACAAAAGCGAAAGTTTGAGGATCTTTCATACAATGTACACGATGTAAACCTAAATCACGTACTTACACATAAAACGATTAATTCAATGATTGGCATGTTAAGATTTGCGCGAATCTACTAAATTGATATCATGGTTGTGTCTGTTCTCTCTAGAGTAAGTACTTGAAACTATCTGTTAACGCATATTAAACTAATAGAAGTGGAAGTTTGGGGATCTTTTATATAATGTACAAGACGGAAACCTAAATCACGTGCTGACTTACACATAACACGATCATTCAGACTGTCAGCATGTTGAGATTCGCGCAAATCTGCAAAAGTTATGTCAAGTTCTGTCTGTTCCCTTTAGAGTCAGCACTTGAAACCATTCATTTATGTAGTTTACGTATAAAGTGACTATGAACGTTTTCCATAGCTACTAAATATGTGTGAAATCTTAGAATTGTGAAGAAATCAAGTGTACATATATTTAGCATTATACGTTATTAAATCTGGCGTATTGTTAACATCAGGAGTATGAAATTATGCCGTATCGTTAACATCACACGTATGATATGCTAACAGCTTTATAATGATATTTTGACGCGTAGGTAACTATCACGGGGGTTTATAGTATTGTATTTCAGGGTTTAAAATTGTTTTGTTTTCTAAACCTGTGCTGTATGCATTTGAGCAAATGCTTTCTTTGCATAGTAACATACTGATTTTGATGAAATACTCCCAATGTTTGGCCAAGAACGTCATTAACAAAATGATATTGTTCCAACTATCTCAGAATACAATGATGTATGTTTGATATAATAATAATTAATCAAACATACATCATTGTATTCTAAGATACCTTCATTTATAGCAGGATATGTCTTTATTAAATGAACCTGGGAATTGATTTTTTTTAAATTACACTAGATTTTGAACAGAGCGCGTAGCGCGTCCTAACCTCGGAGATTGTCTGACGCATACGCATTACATGAGCTAATCACATAGCGTCTATCTTGGCTTCACAACATCCGGTCATGACTTTTGTATATAAGGAATACAAATTTCTTCGACTAATAGTACGAAGGAACTATATTAGTACTGTGTTTCTAATTGCCAGTTTTCCTTGTCGCACACCGTACATTTTTGATAAAAAATAAATTCACAAATTAAACATTCGCACTCCTACTTTTTGAAAATAGTGTTCTCCGTAGGAACAGGTTATTTCTTCGCCTGGTTCGATCATACGCACTGCTGTAAGACAAACTTCATTCTTATTTTTACAATAATAGAATTTTGTGTCTGCGTTACAGTCGTGGTTAACGAAACTTCCTGGACCTAGCCATAATGATCTATTTTGATTAGATTCATTGAGTAATATTGAAAAATCCAAACGATTTTCTGTTAAATATTCTAGTTCTTCATGATTTAAAGTTGCTAAATCTCCTGTTAAATTACTTAATACTGAATTTTTTGGCCACATCTTTGTAGAGTAGATTCTAGCTCCAACGTAGTTTTCCTTAGAATACCTAAATGCAAACAAGGAATCATTAAATTATTATAAACATTATAAGTTGTTGATAGTATATTGTCAACTAGTTAAATAGCAGAATGAGCGATTTTCAGCAAGATAATTTTAGCACTCTTCTAAGTCTAAGGCGCCTTGGTTACACAAAACAGAGATAAATGCTAAAATGCATTTATCTCTGTTTCAAGTAACCTAGCTCTCCCCCCCCCCTCTCCTTTACCACTGTAAAATACTGTACTATTTGACAAGTGCATCTAAAAGCCTTTTTTCATTTACCCAAACCATAAAATAGTTGTTATATTTTTTCAAATTTTCCATTATTTTCAAAATGTTTCTAAGCTTTTTGTACCAAAAAAGTTTTTAAATATCGCCAATGGGCAGAGTTCTCTTGCTACAAGTATCTGGTATTGATTCACATCGAAACTCATAGTTGCGAGAAAAAAGCCTGTTACATGTACGTGTTAATAAAAATTCATTATTAGTTACAGCTTTACGTACCTAATACAGGGTTGTACTACAATACCACTTCCTAGCTCTAAAATACTTAAATAATCCGATATTTGTTGAATAAGTTTCTGTCGATAGGCATTCACGTCAGGTAAATAGAATTTTATTATGTTTATTAATTTAGCAGCTACCTTCAACGTCTTTTCATTTTCATTATGGAATAAAAAAACACATTTATCAACTTTTTTCTTGAAATCTGAATTGTTTATAAATGGATCTAAATGTTTTGTTGTTATTTTGTGCGTCTGAATATGTAGTATACATAAATCAAGACAACAAATGTAGCAAAAGCATCGACAATACTTAGCTCCAAGGTAGAGGCAGTTAGACTTGTTTTATCCCTAATAACAAAAAGATACACACCTATACAAACATATACATGTTGTCATATATATATATATATATATATATATATATATATATATATATATATATATATATATATATATGGGTGTATCGAATTTTTGTATGCACTTTGATGACTTGTAATAGTGCGGAAATTTTAGTAGTTATATCAAATAGAACGTCTGTAAAATTTAGGCGCATAAAGTCAATCGCTTCCGCTTTGTCCAAAGTCAAAACGTCCAAAATTACCACATTTACGTTTGAAAACATATTTTTCGATTCTTCAAACAAATTTAAGAAAAAAACGTTCTAATACATTTTTTTGTAAAATGCATTCCTTTTTGTTGATAAATTATTAAAGTTTTAGAAATTAAGGTTGAAAATATTGAATTCAACACTTCAATGATTTTTCAACAAGAAGGAATGCATTTTACAAGAAAATGTATAAGAACAATGTATAAGAATTTTCTATTAAATTTGTATGAAGAATCGAAAAAAAAATTTTTCAAACGTAAATGTGGTAATTTTGAAAAATTTATCATTTTTGGCAACTTTAGACAGAGCGGAAGCAATTTACCTTATGCATCCAAATTCTAGGGACGTTCTATTTGATATAAGTACTAAAATTTCCGCACTATGACAAGTCGCCAAATTGTATACAAAAAATTCGATACGCCCTAATATACAGGGTGTTTCATTTTAATCCGACCACGACAAAAAACCATGGAAAAACTAATTTTAACGAAAAATGACCTTAACAAAAGTTGAAGGGGGTAAAGGGGGCCATCGAATGACACAAACACCTATGACCTTGAACTCGATTTTCAAGGTCATTTGAGGGTAATTGTGATTTTTTTAAATAGGAACCGCTATTTTTGACCTTGAAACCGGATAGAGCGGAAAAAATTACGTCGCAAAGGATATTTTAAGTTTGCTTTGGTGACCTTGAGAAGGTCAACTCAAGGTCAAATAACAAAAAATCTGCTAAACAGCTGTTTGTCTGGTTTTATTTTACTGATGTCGAAAGATGACCTTGACAAAAGTTGAAGGGGGCAAAAGGGGCTATCTAATGACACCAACACCTTTGAACTTGAACTCGATTTTCAAGGTCATTTGAGGGTAATTGTGATTTTTTTAAATAGGAACCGCTATTTTTGACCTTGAAACCGGATAGAGCGGAAAAAATTACGTCGGAAATGACATTTCAAGTTTGCCTTAGTGACCTTGAGAAGGTCAATTCAAGGTCAAATAAGAAGTATCAGCCTAAGTTTTCCTTTCAATTTTTTCGTAGAATTATCATTTTGTTATTGTAATAAATATTAAGAGAATAATTGACTTAAAATGTGATTATGCTTTGCTGACTTCAAAGCCATTTTGTAAGGTCAAAAGTGCAAAAATGCAATATCAAATGTTATGTGAAGTTCATATTTATATCCTAACTTTAGCGTTACCCAGGAACAACGACGTGGACGTAATAGGATTGTGTTCCCTTTGGGGTGCTTGATTAGAGTGAGTCCCCTTGCCTCTCACTTTTCGGGGTGCTTGATTAGAGTGTGTCCCCTTGCCTCTCACTTTTCGGGGTGCTCGATTATAGTGAGTCACCTTGTCTCTCACTTTTCGGGGTGCTTAATTAGAGTGAGTCCTCTTGCCTCTCACTTTTGCTCAAAATTCAACGCAGGTGCGCAAAGACACCACCATTTTGTTGGATACACAATTCAATTCGCTGCTGAAAATGTTCTACTGTTCTGAGTAATACAGCTTTTGGGGTGTTTTCACAAGCGGTTTGAATTCTGTGGATCATATCTTCCCTTGTTGTAGTTTCATGTTCATAAACAACATCTTTCAAATACCCCCACAAATAGAAATCGGGAGATGTCATATCTGGAGATCTCGGTGACCATCGAACACCCAAATCTCCACGTCCAGTGCGTACAATCCACCTGTCACGGTAATTTTGATTAAGATATTGTCTAACTATTCGAGCATAGTGCGCAGGAGCTCCATCTAATTGAATCCACATTCTTGCTCTTGTGTATAAATCTACTTCTTCAAGAAGTACTGGAAGACGTTCTCTCAGGAACTGTAAAAAATTATGGCCATTTACATTTTCATCGAAAAAGTATGGGCCTACAAGGTATCCGTTAACAATTCTACACCAAACATCAAGACTCCAATGATTTTGGTTATCTATCTGCCTGTACCAATACGGACTAACATTCGGCCAATAATGACAGTTGTGTTGGTTAAGCTCTCCATTGCTTTTGAATTTTGCTTCATCAGAAAACATTACGTATTGAAAAAAGTGACG
The DNA here is from genome assembly GCA_037356405.1 of Nasonia oneida. Taxonomy (NCBI): domain Eukaryota; kingdom Metazoa; phylum Arthropoda; class Insecta; order Hymenoptera; family Pteromalidae; genus Nasonia; species Nasonia oneida. Next base: position 59,428 of record JAZHPH010000019.1, read on the forward strand.
ATCATTAGCAATCATTTGTCGTGCCCATTGGCAAAACTGTATCCTTAACCTCCGAGGTCAAAAATAGGAGTTTCCGTTAAAAAAACACAATGACCTTCAAATGACCTTGAAAATCGAGTTCAAGTTCAAAGGTGTTGGTGTCATTAGATAGCCCCTTTTGCCCCCTTCAACTTTTGTCAAGGTCATCTTTCGACATCAGTAAAATAAAACCAGACAAACCGCTGTTTAGCAGATTTTTTGTTATTTGACCTTGAATTGACCTTCTCAAGGTCACCAAAGCAAACTTAAAATATCCTTTGCGACGTAATTTTTTCCGCTCTATCCGGTTTCAAGGTCAAAAATAGAGGTTCCTATTTAAAAAAATCACAATTACCCTCAAATGACCTTGAAAATCGAGTTCAAGGTCATAGGTGTTTGTGTCATTCGATGGCCCCCTTTACCCCCTTCAACTTTTGTTAAGGTCATTTTTCGTTAAAATTAGTTTTTCTATGGTTTTTTGTCGTGGTCGGATTAAAATGAAACACCCTGTATATATATATATATATATATATATATATATATATNTAAAAATCACTTAGAAACAATTATGGAAAATATCGTTTTTCTTAAAAGTAAAATCTCGGATACCAATATAGAAGTAAATAGTGTCGCGGGCGCCAAATCTTCGTCTGCTTCTCAAACTCGCCTTCATGGCGCTACCGCGCTACTTGATTAAATACCATAAGTATAACCATTAGTACCATTTCACACATGTCAACTGTAATAGTTATTCGTCACAACGTTGTTATTGATAATCAAAAGAGCTCCAATTTTCGTGATGTCAATTTTACTCATTAAGTGGATGTAGAATGTTTAAATTTAATTAGACATTTATATTGAAGAAACCATGTGGCTTTTCTATGTGTAATTTCAAGCTGGAAAATTTACGGGAATAAAGATAATCAATCTCTGAAATATAGTTAAATAAGTAACTTTAACACGTCAGTGATAAAATGACTAGAAGTTCTAGTTACAAGTCAAAAAACTCAAAGAGCACAAGGATTGCATCTTTTATTGCGATTTTACTTGATAGTTATGTATGATAATGAATTTAGTGTCACTAAAGAGTCACGTGAGAATCACTTGAGTATCATGCTGAAGTAGCGACAATTTTATTTAGAGTGAATATCTAATCAACCAAATTAATTTTATACCTTTTTTATACCTGCAATTTTAAATAGTGTCTATAATCACTTATTCTGTGTGAATTCCGCATAAATTCCGTAATAAATCAGTTTTGTGCAATTAACGTGTCATATCGTGTTCGTGTCCGTGGACGTGTCGTTTCTGTGACGTTAACGTTCCGTTTTTTCTACCGTGTGTTCTCTGTTTAGTATCGTTTACGTGACGATACGTTTTTGTGTCATTTTCGTTTCCTTGTCGTCTCTGTTTCTGTGTCTTTCCGTATCCTTTCTGTTGCCGTTTCGTTTCTGTTTCGTGTCGTTTTTCATTTTGTTTCTGTTTTTTTGTTCCTATTTTATGTCGTGTCTGTTCATATTTCATGTCATTATTTCATTTTTTCCGTGTTGTTTCCGTTTCGGTTTTATGTTTTCTTTAGTCGTTTTCATTCCTTGACGTTTACGTGACTTATCGTGCTGGTTTCTGTTTTTGTTTCGTGTTGTTCACATGTCGTATCTTGTCTGTTTTCGTCATGTGATGTTTTCGTTTTGTGTAAATACGTGTCGTTTCCTTGTAGTTTTTTGTCATTTTTGTTTTTTGTCATTTACGATTTATACTGTATCTGTTTTCATTTGTGTCGCACTCATTACGTATAATTTATATGTGGCGCTGACAGTTTCGCGGCATAGAAAGGGGAGCATTGAGCCGCGTAGCTCTGCGTTGGTCATGTTGTTCTCTAGCAAGCAGACATCTGAGGCATCAAGGGCTAGCAATGTCTATTTTAGCTCTATGTTTATTTTAACGAGGGCTGGCTATTTTACTTTACGCTATTATTAAGAAATTTCCAAGGACTATTTTACTTATTGAAAATAGTACGCTGAATTCATATATTAAAATCCAATATCTTTCACAAAAATATTATTTGATCATCGATGCAACCGACCCGGTTAATTAAATGCTCAGCGGATGATTTCACTTATTCTGGTTATGTAGACAGCACTTTCGCCCCTAAAATTTTCGAAATATTTAAAATTCTGCTTTTTCAAGCAGGCTAAAAAGCGCGCTATCGATGCCCTGATTATAAAAAGCACGGTACACAACAAAGGGCGAATTGGCTTTTTCAGACTCGGATGATGATTGATCCTCGCTCATTATCCTCGCTTGAAAAAGCCAGCTTTCGCCCCTAGTTGTGTAATGTACTATTACTCTGCGCAGCATGTAGAAAACTGTGGGAAAGCGATACCCAACTATTACATATGTAGCTTGTGCGGCCAACTTTACAACACTTTTATCGACAAATACTTTAGTTGGGTATCATAGTTTAGCTCAGAAAACATACTAATCAGTCAAAAAACTCACGAACAATAACGATAAGTATTTTTTTCGGTATCATGAAAAATCCGAACACCAATATAGAAGTAAATAGTGTCATGAGCGCCGCGACTTTGTCGCGGTTGTCCGCGTTGTTACGGACGATTTTATGTATGTGTAGGGATTTGTGTCGAGAGTTTATATGAGCCTATAGAAGCGAATTTTGCAAACGCACATCAATGTACGCGAATTGATAAATACGGATTGGGAAAATTCTGGAATATTCGCAGAAGTTTTATCGCTAAGCCCAGGCTCTTGCTACCGAGCAGACTGCAACTCGTTCCTTTTTTCTCTGAAATCTCGGTGAGATCGGTCAAACCAGGAAACCCGCAACACTTGTTTTTCAGTTGAATTATAAAAATTTTAAGGGACTTTTCTGATTCGACATATAACTTCTAATCGCCATATCGTCCCCTGACTCGACTGCTTAGCTATTCACAGAAGTTTCTCCGAGACCAACAATTTTTGAGTCAGCTATCATAACTTCAACGCGGTAGTCGACACCCGGAAAAGAGAACCAAGTGCGAGGAGGTATTCAACAGCATGATAAATAGACGAGACGTTCATCTTATAATATTTTTGTAAGCGTGTTGTAAACTTCCAAGTTGTCGTGCGCCGTACAAGATTTATGTTATTTCCGAGCATTTAATATAAACTATATTTATTTACACGTATTTGACTAACTAGACATCAAAATGTAGTATTGCATCAGTATTTTATTGACAAAGAGAGACTCAATAAGTGAAAATATTAAGTATATTGTGAAGGACAAAGTATTACAAAATCAGAGAATTGTGTGCACACATGCGTTAGAACGTTTGAAGACGGATAGTTATAAAAAATTTGTTATTATATCAAAAATAGAAATATTTTTAAAAGAGTGAATATTCATTTTGGTCAACCAAAATCGATTTTGAAGAACTCAATCCTCAAATTTTACAGCGCGTATATAATTTTAAAAATAGGTATAATATAATTTTGGTTCATTAGATATTTCCTTTTGAGAAGTAAAATTGACCATACGAACATTGGAACTCTTTTGATTATCAATAACAACGTTGTGACGAATAACTATTACAGTTGACATGTGTGAAATGGTACTAATGGTTATACTTATGGTATTTAATCAAGTGGCGCGGTAGCGCCATGAAGGCGAGTTTGAGAAGCAGACGAAGATTTGGCGCCCGCGACACTATTTACTTCTATATTGGTATCCGAGATTTTACTTTTAAGAAAAACGATATTTTCCATAATTGTTTCTAAGTGATTTTTATATACTATCACATTCGTTTTGATTTTTAGAATAGAAGTAAAAAAAAACGCCATTTCATTTCAAACGCCAACAAAAAATCGTCATTTATATAATATAAACAATCTTGTATATGATTTGCTCAAATCGATATCTTTCTCTCCAGTCTGAATGGACAGTGAAGTTGGCCGCCTCCAGTGTGAAAGGACGATGAAATTAGGTGCGCATCAAAAATGACAGGGAATTGCTTTTCGACCTCTTTTACATATCCTCACATTCCTCATATAATAATATATTGCGATATTTAGAATTAAGAGGTGCATACTATGCGTTCTGGAGCAGTAACAGTAACTTGCCAAGGTAGCCGACAACAAGGTCTGGGTAGTTCGCACCGTGGTATTTGGTGTCTAGGTGTAAAAATCATTCAAGGGCGGTGTCTAGGTGTACAGGATGGCCGATCACGAGGTGTAGGTGGTGCGCTCCGCGGTTTTTGGTGTCTAGGTGTAAAAATCATTCAAGGGCGGTGTCTAGGTGTACAGGGTGGCTGATGACGAGGTCTAGGTAGTTCGCACCGTGTTTTTTGGTGTCTAGGTGTAAAACTCATTTAAACGCGGTGTCTAGATGTACAAAGTGGCCGGTGACAAAGTCTAGGTGGGACGCTCCGTGGTTGTTTGTGTCTAGCTGTACAAATCAATCGCACGCGGTATCTAGCTGTACGGGGTGACCGATGACGAGAACTAGGTGGTGCGCTTCTTGGTTTTTGGTATCTAGGTAAGAAAATAATTTAAGGGTAGTATCTAGGTGTACAAGGTGGCCAATATCGAGGTCTAGGTGGTGTGCTTTTTGGTTCCAGGTGTCAAGGTGTAAAATCATTTGAGGACTGTTTCTAGGTGTATAGAGTAGCCTATGACGAAGTCTGGGTGGTAAATGCTCAAAAAAATGTACTAATAAAGGAGTGAAATTTATGAAAAACTTTCAACTTGAAACAAATTAGATGTTATAGGCGAATTTAATATTTTCCGAAAAATTATTATGGACGACAATCACGTAGCATTTCACACGTATCTATTACTTTAATTCTTATATTTGTCAAAGTTAATTGTGACTTAACAAATGCTGTAGCAAATGTAATAATTGTAACCATAGATTAAAAGCTAATGAGATCAATAAAAAATAGTCAAGTTTTAAATATATAAATAATATAAATAATTTAACAATGGAAACTATAACTTCCATATTGCAAAATCTCACGTGAGATCTTACATAAGATCTCACCTGAGATCTCACCTGAGATCTCATGCCAAAATCTCATCTGTAATTTTGGTCCGAAATCTGCTGGGTCCTCTTATTTAATAAAAAATTAGGTTTTTAATAGTGGAAGTCGCCTATAAGGAGGTGCTGATACTCAGAAGAGTTCAAAAAACGAAAAATTTAAGATGTTTTTTCGATTTTTAAAAATTTCTCATCTGAGATCTCATCTTAGATGTTACTTGAGATCTCAGGTGAGATTTTAGATGAGATATTTTTAAAAACCGAAAAAATGTCTAAAACGCTTTGGAATCTAGTTTTTTGAACTTATTTCGGGGGAGGATCCTCCTTATAGGCGACTACCAATATTAAAAAACTCATTTTTGAATAAATAAGAGGATCCGGCAGCTTCCGGACCAAAATAACAAATGAGATTTTGGCATGAGATGTCAGGTGAGATCTCAGGTGAGATCTCAGATGAGATCTCATGTAAGATCTCACGTGAGATTTTGCAATAGGGTTGCCATGCCCAATTCTTTTTGATTGGTGAACAACTAAAATTTCCTTTTCTATGTTAGAATGTTATATCTAATTTATCATAAGTTTAACTTTTACACATTTTATTGGTACTTATAAAGAGTTTTTGGGTATTGAAAGTTGATATGAATCTTTTAAAAAATAATTGTTGTGTCGTGCGATCTACATTGAAGATATATTATTGTATCGAAATAACTATTTTATAAGTTTATATACATAAATAAGTATGTACAAATAAGTTACTAATAGACAACACCATAAGTAAAATAAAACGGGCATGGCAAGTTACAGTTTCTATTGTTAAATGTATTATATTATTTATATATTTGAAACTTGACTTTTTTCATTGATCTCATTACTTATCTAATCTATGGATACAATTATTACATTTGCTACAGCATTTGTTAAGTCACAATTAACTTTAACAAATATAAGAATTAAAGTAATAGATACGTATGAAATGCTACGTGATTGTCATCCATAATAATTTCGCAGAATACATCAAACTCGCCTAACTTTTTACTTTATAAAAAGTTAATTTCTTTTAGATAATGTTTTACGCTTTCTGTCAATTCTTAAATAACAATTATACGTCCATAGCATACAAAAAATAATGGAAGAGAAAATTTATTTATTGTTATTTATTTATACTTTTGTTATTATAAATTAATAAAATTTTAATCATCGGGAGACCAATTTTACTGATCATCAAAAGCCTAATACGCACAATAATTTTTCAAGGACTTTATTACTTAGTTTGAGTATAACGTAAAAGACATTTTAGAACCATAACAAGGACTCTCAGTTTTAATACAGACTCATTAACAATTGGATAGTAGTCGTTTTTTATCGTTTATACTAATTATTGATAGATACTGTTAGGTTCCATGTCGATGAATATCATCGAGCGTTTGTGCGGTCTATTTTACTCATGGAAGAGAAAACTTATGTTCGAGACTTATTTTTGTAATTTTTAGTAAAAGGGCTAGGTTGGAAGCCAGGAGGAGGTAGGGCTACCGAACTTTCGACAGAGATGGGAGACTCTACATGCGCTGCACCAATGACAGCGAGCGTGCTACCATGATGACCACCGACGACGAGCTGGAGACTTTTTCAGCCCGGTTTCCGCCCGCTGCCAACATCGTACAACACTGAGGCTACAACACACACAGCATTCCACCACACCCACCATCAAGCTCATCTGCCACGTCTTTATCCAGTTCTAAGGTATCTCTATCCGAGGGTCTACGAGTCTGTCATTTTAATGCGAACTCGCTTACGGGTCACATTGAGATGATCAGGCTTCTCTTATCCACTCGCTCTCCATTCCACGTAATAGCTATTACTGAGACCTGGTTGAGCGACAAGGTAACGTCCTTCACTGGACGACTACCTACTGTACAGACGAGACAGAAACAGAAATGGAGGAGGTGTGGCACTCTACATACATAAATCACTGACTGTTAGCGTTATTTCATCATCTGACGGTGAATGGTCTGGCAAGCTAGGCAAGCCTGAATATCTCTTCTGTGAGGTATCGGCAAAGGGAGTCACTCCTATCTTCGTAGAGGTTGTGTATCGTCCACCTCATGCTCCATTCTTACAAGGCTCTAACTATATAGACCAGCTAACAACCCACATGCACAACTTTTCCACGAAGGTCATAATGGGAGACTTCAACTCCGACCAACTTTTATTCATCTGAAGATGCCAAGTTCATCAAGGCCTTCATTGGTGAAAACTCCCTTTCATCTGTTCCCTATGGTGCCATGTACCCCAAACAGGGTTCTGATACCTGGCTTGACTTGTGTCTAATCGACGAGCAGGATCGCCTGCTGTCATACTGGAAGACAAACTCACCTTTCATCAACGGACATGACCTTATCGCGGCCACTCTCGACGTACAGATTCCACGATACGTACCTAACACATACTCGTATAGAAACTTTAAAGGAATCAGCGCCGAGAAGCTAAGGGACTTTCGTAGCGCATGTGACTGGTCATCTCTCACTGCTTCATCACTTGACGAATGCATATCTACACTTAACGCTAACCTCACTAACGCCATCAATCATCTCGCCCCATTACGGACTGTGACACCAAGAAGACAGCGTCACCCGTGGTTCACCCTTCGTGACCTTGTATTTGAGAGAGACAGACTTTACAGGCGTTTCAGGGACTCCAGGCTCGATTCAGATCTCCGCATATATAGACTAGCTAGAGACAATGCTCACAAACAAGTCGAAGAAGCCAGGCTGAATTATTACTATTCACGCCTGTCAACCTTGACTGATGTTGCCGAGATCTGGAGAGCGCTGGAGAAACTTGGAATTTCTGCCACCAAGGCCCCTTCACCATCTCGCTTTATCACAGATGAACTTAACAAGCATTTCAGCTCGATCTCCAATGATCAGTTAGCTCCTGCTGTTGAGGATTATCTTCTCACCCTGGAAAGTCTTGACCTCCCAAAACATTTCGAGTTTAGCACCATAACGGAATCGGATGTGTTGGCTGCAGTATCGCACTTAGACACTCAGGCCAGGACCAGTGACGGAATCCCTCAGGTTGTCATCTCAAAAGCATTGCCAGTTCTCGCTCCCCTACTAAGTCATATTTTCAACCTCTCTCTGAGGGAACCCTGTTTTCCATCTGCCTGGAAATTGTCGCCTGTGCGTGCACTCAACAAAGTCAGTTCACCAATAGCCCTGACTGACTACCGTCCGATTTCACTTCCCTGCTTTCTCTCCAAGGCCCTGGAGTGGCTGGTGCACATGCAAGTCTCACAATACCTTGAATCAAGGCTCTTACTAGACAACTTTCAAACAGGCTTTCATACTAGCCACAGCACTCAGTCTGGCCTAATTAAGCTAATTGATGATGCCAGGGTCGGGATAAATAAAAAGAAAGTGGCACTTCTCCTTCTCTTTGACTTTAGCAAGGCGTTTGACACTGTATGTCACGTCCGGCTCCTGAGAAAGCTATCCACCTTCGGCTTCTCTAAGCTGGTCATCCGCTGGTTTGCCTCCTATCTCACTGGAAGAGAGAAGGCCATCGTTGGTGACAATAGCGAGCGTTCCTCTTCGCGGCGTCTTAACATCGGCGTCCTGCAGGGCTCCATCTTAGGTTCCTTGCTGTTCGCATTGTACATCAACAACATCGGTTTCTGCCTTGATTCCGATGTTTCCCATCTTATCTATGCGGATGACTTGCAAATTTACAGTCAATGCCACCTCAAGTAGCTCGATTCTTTATCAAACAAGATGAGTGCTAATGCCGAGAGGATAATGGGCTGGGCTGCGTAAAACAGGCTTAAACTCAATGTTAATAAAATCAAAGCAATTGTCCTGGGCTCCCCTTACTACACAAATTTACTTCCCTTAACAGCTAACACTTTCATTAATATCGGGGGTGTCCAGGTCAGCTTTGAATCCTCTGTGCGTAATCTGGAATTCGTGCTTGACTCTAAACTCACGTGAAAGGAGCACGTTACAGAAGTGTGTAAGCGTACTCACTCGCTAATGTACAGGCTCTACTTTTTCAGAAAGAGTACCAATCTCAGGTTGCGCAAGCATCTTGTGCAAGCGCTCCTATTCCCGATAATCGACTACTATTCTCTTGTATACTGTGACCTGACGCAGGAACTCGACTTAAAACTACAGAGGCTCGTGAATACAGGAATTCGGTACATCTATGGTGTAAGGAGAGATGAGCACATCTCCCCGTACAAGCGGGAGCTGCAGTGGCTGACCATTGCCGGACGCAGGAAGTACTTCACAGCTTGTTTCCTACGTAAAATGTTTAACTCGGTCGTACCATTATACGTACTGGCCTTTTTTGCCTTCCGCGTCACACTCCGGCACTTTCAGAAAACTTGCTAAGGAACACTTTTTTCAACTCACACACCTACTTTCTTGCTCATTCCACCTTTACCATCGCCACACTCTCACACTATATATACTCTAAATATACCTCAATCTATTGTTATTTCTCTTCTTACTTTGTAATGCTGTAAACTTACAATCGTACAATATAATGTACGCTAAACAAAACTAATTATTCAAATCTAATCTAATCTCTGAACACTGGAATACGTTACATCTGTGGTGTAAGGAGGGACGAGCACATCTCCCCTTATAGGCATGAGTTGCAATGGCTTACCACCGCCGAGCGTAGGAAATAATTCATGGCCTGCTTCTGAAGAAAAATCTTCAACATATCAGTGCCTGCCTACATTCTAGCCTTTTTTGATTTCCACGTTGCGCTCAGGCCTGTAAGGGGTGAGGTGATCCCTCTGGACATCCCGGCTTTTAAGACGGAGACGCTGAAGAACTCATTTTTCTCTTCCATCACATCTTCGCAACACACTATTCATATCACAGTTTAAGGGGGCACAACACCTTTGAAATTACAATCAAAATTTTCCATTAAAAATTCATAATTTCTTATATAAATAAACCAAATTTTTTTTGCTATTCTTACACATAGTTACCTTTATTTTTACTGTTTTAGACCTTCTATATACCTCTATAATACCTACGTATAGTAGGGTGTCCATAATTCAATGACCGTAAGATTCCAAAGGAACGGATGGACTAAATGAGCTCAAATTTGGTGATATTGTTTAAAAGTACATTGGTTATGGTATGAATGAGGGGATTTGGTTTAAATTCCATAGAAAAAAAGTTACATGATAATTATGTTAAAAGTAATCAAAAATTGATTAAAATATCAGTAATATGCTTATAAAACTTTTTCTATTGAATTTAAACCAAATCCCCTCATTCATACCATAACTAATGTACTTTTAAACAATATCCTGGAGTTTTAGCTCATTTGGGCCATTCGTTCCTTTGGAATCTTACGGTCAGTGAATTATGGACACCCTACTATACGTAGATATTATAGAGGTATATAGAAAGTCTAAAACAGTAAAAATAAAGGTAACTATGTGTAAGAATAGCAAAAAAAATTTGGTTTATTTATATAAGAAATTATAAATTTTTAATGGAAAATTTTGATTGTAATTTCAAAGGTGTTGTGCCCCCTTAAACAAACAGCTAAAAAATATTTCTTTAACTGTAAAACACATAATCTTCATGCAAACACATACACTCTATCATCTCATCTCATTCTATCCCACACTTTTCATACCTTGCACACTTACACAAATTTCATACTACTTCTTTGTATCCTATTTTCTGAAGATGTACAACACAATATACAAAAATAAATGTATCTAAATCTCTCTCTCTCCCTCCCTTTCGGCTCTCTCTCTCCCTCTCGGCTCTCTCTCTCTCTCTCTCTCACTCTCTTACTCGTTCTCTTCTCGAGCATTCTGATGGACAACCGTCGGAGCTTTCGTCGTCGTCTCCTGGACTCCTCCTGGACCTGGTGGCAGCTAGCTTCCTCAGCTCTCGCACGCCGATGTTGCTGGCTGCTCTGGTCCTCAGCTTGATGGTGGTTGACAGACCGACTTCCTTCCCCGGTGACATGGTCCCTGGCTCATCCGGGCGCTTCGTTAGCACTTCCTAGTGCTAACGCACTGCACCTGGAATATACGCGCACTCTCGCACACTCGGGAGACTCTCCAATTTTCTCTAATTGTCGTCCTGGTGTCGACAAACAGAGGAGGACACGATAACTCTCTCGCATGCTGACGTACTTTGTCGACAGTTGGGAGAGAACTGATGGATTTCCCGCTTGTTCTCACGCTCACTCTCTCCTCGAGCCCGCCGGGTCCGCGCTTCTTGCTGGCACCCGGTCGGCTCACAGTCCACGCGGATAACGAGCCACGCATCAACGTCAACGTAGGCTCGCTCTCGCGCTTAGTTAGCCCGTTTCTCGAACTTGAAGACAGACCGGTGCCGACTTGCTTGTTTCTTCCGCGCACTTAGGACTTTACCTCATCGATCCAGATTCCTCGTATCCACGCGGCTGCGACGTTTGCAACGTCGCATATTTATGATTCCTCGACTTCGGTAGGAATATTTGTAACAGTAAAATTAAGTAATGTGATTTTTTGGCGATGATCCAAGTGACGCAATTTATTTCTATAAGCAAAACATGTTTTTAAATAATTTATCTCTATCAAGGTTTCAATTTTTAGTCAATGATGGGCAATGAAGACCAATTTTCTTCTACAGTGACTTTTTTTATTTTAATGTTTGCTACTTCTGTGATTTTTTTAGGAACAGTCCAAGCAATTTATAAACTTTACTATAGGCTTTGAATATGAATTTAATCATTTTTAGCATGAATTTATGATTATCTTCATTTTTAGCTAATAATACAGGGCCCTTTGACATTCTGGGACCTATACTGAAATTTTTGCACTATAAAAAGGTATCTCCATGAATCTTTTGGTAGTCGGAGTCCGGATTGAATCCTTGCTTTTACCAGTATTAAGGTTTAAGTGGCTTATAAGACAGGTATAATATATATATATATATATATATATATATATATATATATATATATATACATATAAAAGTATTTTTATTAAAAAAGTGAGAACATTTTACAAAAAAACTATATCTATGTCTATAGTGAAAAATGCTTTCCGGAGTAGCAATGAAATAATTAAAATAGGCAAAAAATGCTTACATCACCTACTTGGACCCTCTGTAACTCGAAGAATATTGATGAATAAATTCTGAAAAAAATCATGAGATCCTTTAAGCACTTCAGGAACATATTTCCACAGTTTCAAGACAAATTAAAAAATCTTGCTTTGATTTGACAGAGAACCACCCATATATATCTTTAAAGCTATATACGTATAAAGACTTATTATATCATTAGAAAAACATTTTCTTTTACGAAGAGTAATCTTTTTATTTGTCAAACAATTTGATGACTATCTCATAAATCGATATTTTTTTAAATACAAATATAAATTTAGGCATATCGCGGCTTTTAAAACCCTTTATGGAAGCATTAGCAGCGGTCCGTGAGTGTCCTCGCGGAGCATAGGGCTAGAACAGGCACATTGCCTTTCCTAATAGCTCAAAGCATTTATAAAACGTTTTTCCAACACTTTAAAACTTTTTTAAAAACTTTGTTACAATGGTCATGAGCCAGTAAATATCGAATGTTTATCGATTTGATTGATTTTTTGCAATTTTGTTATGGTAGCTTATCACGCTTTTTAAAATCACACAGGACAACCATAGGAAAATTTCAGAAAATCAATCTGAGCTATGCGTCACATAGAAAAGTCTGAAATATAAGCTCGCACCGATTTTTAAAGCCACGATCAAAATACTGTCTTCTTGAAGCTGCCGCTGAAATACGGCCATCTTGCACTCAGGCGTCGATATATAAGAGCAAAGCGATTAATATATTATATATATGTTTGAACTCGCGGTGCAATGAGTGATGATGCCAACTAAATAAATAAATAGAAAGCTTCATATGCATAATTATATTTTTAATAATTTTTAAATTATTTAAATGCAGTTTATTAAAAGTTATAAATTTCTTCACATAAAAAGGTTGCAAAATTTGTGGACAATTTTCATGTTTCTAAAACGTTACTATGACTTTTTTGAAAAGACGTTTCAAGATTTTATGGTGTGAGGTGGTCTTTCGAATATGTGATCACGGTAATTATAAAAGAGATAACTTTTTGAACTTAAGTCAATTATTTAAAACTGGATTATGATGTACCGTAGGGTCATTTTGTGATACTCAAGTGTCAACCATTGTTAGTCTCGAGATAAATACACATCGAGAAAAATAAAGTACAGTAAATACTTAATTTATAGGTTAAAGCAACGCATTAATATATGACTGCCAGAGTAAGCTTTTCTGCCGGAGGCTTCAAGCGATTAAAAATTTCGCACGATATAGGGAGCAAGAGTGAGAGAATCATTTACAAAGATCAAAGACAAAAATGACTTTGTGGCCCCATCATCATGATCGAGGCTTGTGCAGAGGAAGAGGTATAAAAAGCTGGGTAGGCAGTGATTTGTAAGTAATTCAAGTATACGTTGTTAAAGTGGCGAATAAAGAAAGTCGGATTCAATACCAGTTAGAAAAATCACGTGCTTATTTTCATTATATTGTTATAATGAATGCGTAGACATGGCTAAATTCACTTATTTTCTTATAGTTTTATATATACCAATTTTATTGTGTCGATCAAATCAAAATATTATTCTTTAAGATAGCAGAATGCGAAAACACTTAGTGTTATTTTTCGTTATAAGAATAAATTTCATGGTTCTCACCTTTTCTCATTCTTTATAGACTTAAAGAATTCTCTCGATTGGCTATATTTTTCAAGAAGCACATTAATTGTTTGAGTTAGATTATTTATTTGGTGTAAAACTGTGAATAAAAATAAAAGCTCTATAAATACGAAAAAAAAAATGTTTTAAAAAAATATATATTTAGTTCAGTTAGATTTAATACAATCATTGTTTAGATACTGTGTAACGGGGTGAGACTTGACGTGAGAGGAGAAAATCACAAAAGGAGACACCGGGACCGAGAATCGATCCGGCGCTCCCGAGATCTCTAGGCGTGCGCTCTGTACGTCGAGCTAATGCCGCCTTATTTCGTCACTCTCTATCCTGCCTCGATTACCGGCGTGGCGAGGCACGTTGTTCCTCGTTACAACCCCCCGCTAGAGTCGGATTATCGTCCCGATTTCGACTCGATCAATCCATCGCAGGATCGCCGGTAAATGCAGGAACTCTTCTTCGCCGACTAGCTCTTCGACGATGTCTCCAACCTCGTACATCCCCGCACCTTTCGCACTCGTCTTCTTGACCGCATGTCGTAATCCGCAGTGCCTTGGGCTGCCGTCGCTGCAGCTGATCTGCTCGATCCCTCTTCCCGCCTGAGAGAGTCAGTTTTTGTAGGTGGGGGTTTTTTCCTCGCCTCCTCCAACGTTAGCTTGCTTCGCCGGTCGTGCCATCGCCGCAAGCTTCGAATCCAACTGCTTATCTAAGGCGTTAACTAGTAAGGGCAGTACGTCAGTCTGTGCTGCCAGCTCTACGGCCGCAACCGGCGTTATCGCGCAAGTTTTTGGCGTCTCGCCCTTAAAGGCGCACTCGGGGACGATCGCTACTCCCGGCTTCGGAGGAGCTCGATATGAGGCTTCGCAAGCTAGAGAGGCCTCAACTTCGACTGCTGCCTCAAGGAGTTGCTCCGCGGTTGAGAAGTCCTTCCTCTGGAGTCCTCGTTTGATTGCGGGCAGCATATTATGGTAGATCCGATCCAGTTGCTGACTAGCGTCTGGTCGGGGATCCATCCTCCGCATTATGCCTTGCAGGTTATTTACGTAAGCCCACACGCGTTCGCCAGGCCCCTGCGTTCTCGAAATTACTTCACTCAGTAGTTTCTGTTGGTAGCCTTGTGTCGCGTTGTCTTTCAGCACCTCTTGTAGTGAAGCCAACATTTGCGCGTCGGTCAGGTTGTCCAGCCTTCTGCGTCCTTCCATGCGTTGTAGGAAGTTCTCGACGCTCATTGACGCGTCCCCGGTGAACTGAATCCCCCATTTGCTCACCGCGGGACCGATGGGTCTACTATTATGTCTTTGCGACCCATCGTAGTTGCTACCATTCATCAGCGCTGTCGTGTATGCGTTAGGCACGTTCACGCTCCTCCCCCCCCCCCCCTAGCAACTACTGGGGGTTGCAAACCGAGAGGAATCGCCGTGCTCCAAGGGTTGGAAGCTGTCTCTCCGGTTATCGCGCCCGCATCTTCGCGGAAGCTGCTGTGGTTGATGTGGTTGATACAATAGGTATCTTGAAAATTCACATGACCGGCTCTGCGTGAGTGCTGTGGGTTACTCTCGCTTACTGGTGGCTCCATCCTTATACTGGACGCTATGTTGGTCGGCCATTGTGACATCATGACCTCCATCTTGCACATCAGCGCCCTCACCGCTGCGGTATTTTCGGCTATTGACTGACTCAGTAGGTCGTTCTGAGTCATCGAATTTTGCGCTGAGTCCCCATGGCGTTGGGCGTATTGCGCGCTGCTACGTTTGCCTTCACCATATCCGCCGTTCTGCGGTTGGTTCCTCTTCGTTGCAGCGTTTCGACGCGGCCTGGTCCCTAATCCGCCATTCGCCGCTGTTGTGTCAACGTCTACGGGTGGCGTGGGGACCGTTATCTTGCGAATTTTTCCGTCTATTAAGACAAATTCGCTGTGTTGCCCGTCCGCCGTAGTCGTTGGCGTTGTTGTTGTTGTTGTTGTTGTCGCAAAGCGAACGGGCAATATCGCTTTTGCGTCGATTTCCGGAAAGTCAATGCGCTGTCTAAGGCTGACGCATATCCATTGCCTAACATGGATGATATCCTTCGTAAACTACAGAAAGCGAGTAGAGATCTTGCGAGAATGTCACGACGAGCCATCAGCCGGTCACCAAGGGCGTGAGAAAACTTGTGCACGCGTCGCAATGTACTATTACTGGCCCGGTATGTACACCGACGTCGCCGAGTACGTTCGACGATGCTTCATTTGTCAGCAATGCAAAGTCGAACAACGCCCGCCAAGCGGCCTGATGGGAAAACGAGTGATTACCCGGCCATGGCAGATCATAGCAGGTGATGTTATGGGGCCGAAACCAAAGACCGCTCGAGGGAACGAATATATCCTTATATTCGAAGATTTGTTTACCCGCTGGATAGAATGTATTCCGATTAAGCGGGCGAACGCGAAAACGGTCCTGCAGCATCTCCGAGAGCGGATCTTCTTGCGGTACGGAGCGCCAGAGGTATTCCTGTCAGACAATGGCACTGAGTTCAATACCTCAGGGAACAAGGCGTGCGACATGAGTTGACGCCACCTTATCACCCCCAGGCGAACCCGGTAAAGAGGGTGAATCGCACCATCAATAATATGGTGCGTGTGCTCATCGAGAAGAACCATAACACATGGGATGAGCGATTCAGTAACATCACCTTCGGGTATAACACCGTACCCCATTCCTCGACAGGTGTGAGTCCGGCAATCTTGATGTACGGTACTCAGCCGAGGAAACCCTCAGCAGCGAGACGCGAGCAGGACGCAGCCGCAGATGAAGAGTTGCAGCGGCGCGCGATTGATGCATGGCAGGATCGCATGTGGGATTTATCTCAGCTGCGCGAGCAAGCGTTGCAGAGGGCGCAGGACGCGCAGGATCACCAGAAGCGCTACTGTGACGCCAAGCGTAAACCAGCGTCATGCAAGGTGGGAGACTTGGTGATGAAGCGGAATCACGTGTCGTCTTCTGGAGCGGAGCAACTCTCCGCGAAGCTAGCACCACCATACATTGAGCCGTATAAAATCGTGGAAATACGCGGCACCAATACATACCGGCTTGTCGATGAGGTGGGCGAGCAAGTGGATCTCGCGCCAGCCGCGCAACTGAAACCGTTCTACGCGTCAGCGACGGACAAGGAGTCGCAGAATATCGAAGAAGATGGCGACGCTCGACCACCGAGGGATGCGAGCGTAGACGCGGGTACTGGCGAAGTGCCAGCGCAAAGCGAGCGAGGCTCTGTCTGGGAACAGAGCGACGTTGCGTCCGAAGCGGGCGAAGCCGCCGACCGTCCGAAGCGAACCAAAAAACCGCGTGCGATCGTATCAAACCCTGCGGCCAAGAAGAGAGGTCGGCTAGGCAAGAAGGTGTATACGGCTAGGTGTGCTAGACCTACGCCTGAGACCGCTAATGCTGGGGTCGACACCGAGAAGAAGAGACCTGGTCGTCCGAAGGGTTCGCGCAATCGCGGGCATGCCACGACGACTACTAACCCGTCAACATCACCGCGAAAAACGCGTGCGCAAAGAGCTGCAGACCTAAGGTAGACGATTTATGGCCGCAACCGGCGCCATCCAACATCGGTCGACCAATATCGGCTCGCTTGGAACGCGAGCCCGTCCATCGCGAGGCCAATCCCGCGGGGACGCGAGCGCCGCCGGCTGTCCCGAAGGCAAGGGGAGAGCCCACGAGAGAAAAGGCAGCCGCAGCGGCGTGGGGCCAGCAGAGGGCCCAGCTGGTGGAGGCGCTCGAAGCGGCCATCGACATGCGCCAGATGGAAGGCGACGCGTACCGACTATATACACGGTCGGTGCGCAAATACGGCGACTCCTACCGCCGGTGTGCCGGCAATTGGGCGCGACTCCTGGAAGAAGGGCGAGAGGCGTTCTACGCCGCGGACGAGGTGCGACGCAAAGTCGCCGAGCGCCGCAAGCGGGAAGAACGCAAACGCGAAGATCGCGAGCGCCAGCTGGCCGAGGAGCGGCGTCGGCGAGAACAAGTGGAGCGCGAAGTAGCCCGGGCCGAGGCCGCCCTAGCCGAAGCCAGAGCCCGCGCCCGACAATTCCAGGTGCCAGGGCGGACCAACACGCCGGACGTGGAACGGTGTCCACGCGCAAAAAGCGCGGTACGCGCTACGACACCAGGGGCGGCAGACAGGACCTCTCAGAAGTCCTGCTATGTCTGCGGACACTCCAACGTGTCGCGGAGCAATAAGTGCCCAAACGTTAGGCTGCACAAGGCCAAATAAAGCCTAACGCGTAGACGCAAAATAACGTGTTTTTCTTTTATCACCCCAACATTCCCCAGATCCTTGGCCGATACACGACAATACGTTTCGTCGCGGACGTTATGAGGTAGAATCGACATCTGGTCGATAGATCGATTGTAGGGGGGGGGGGGGGGGGTGTAACGTGTTGAGCACCGCAGCTAACACGAAGCGGTATGAGTACCGCTGCGCCGCGACAAGAGTACGTAGAGTCGCGCGCGCGATAGAAAAACACGTGCGAAATTCGAAGGCGCGAGAGGGACGGAACGAGCGAGCACGCGGGCTAGTCCAGCGAGAAGGACAGATAGCTTTCGGCTCCCGAATCGAAAACACGCGACTTTGCTCGTATCGGGAAAGTGCGAGCATCGGTTTTTCGCGGGTTGTAACGAGGGACGTTGTTCCTGATGGGGGCCCATTTCCTAGATTTCAGGGAAGGGGCTGAGCTGGAGACTCTCCGACTCACTGCCCGAGGAGATGATTGGAAACTAGTAAGACGAATAACGAATAAGGTGGGCAATAGGTACGTTCGAGCCTTACAAAGGTCACTAGTGTGTCCTCACTTACGCTTATGCGGACGCAGGTCTGTCCGCTGACTCCGTTGGTGTCCTCGTAATTCTTACCTTAGAGGTTTTAGTCTAGCTTATAGTAGAATGTTGGGTTTATTATTTGTTTTTTATTATTAATAAATAGACTCTAGATTTAACTCAATTGTAACTCAGCCTGATTCGCATCCTTAACGACGAAGGAATAAATGCGCAGGCGTACGCGGACGACATCGTCATTTTGATAAGAGGAGATGACGAAAATGTTCTAGAAGGCATAATGCAGTTTGCACTGGGACTGATGGAAAACTGGTGCAAATCTCGGGGTGAACCCCAACAAAGTCAACGTCTTGCTATGTACAAACAGGAACAAGACCAAGACAGTGGACGGGATCCAACTCCAAGGTTACCCATTGAAACTGGCTACCGAGGTCAAGTACCTGGAGACCATGCTTGAACCTAGACTTAACTGGGGTAAACACATCAGAGCGAAATGCAAAAGCGTTATAAGTACCTTCTGGGTATGCAGGACAGCTTTTGGCGCTACAGGGGATCTGGAACCAGATTAGGTGAGATGGCGATACAATGCCATCATCAAACTAAGGCTTGCACGTGGAGCAATCATCTGGGCATATAAATGGGAGATGAAAGGGATCTTAAAGGAAAATGCATGCTGGAGGTTCTGTAAACTCTTGGAAGCAACAAACCACACGCATTTCAAAGATGAGGCACTGCTGGAACAGGTAATGCTACTCATCAAGGATAGAGGTTGCGACAGAATAACAGGAAGAATTGTCTTCTCGAAATCGTTTTCAGACGTTACCCTAGAAAGGGAAGGATGGCAAGAAGGATCACACGAGCAACTCAATGGCAGCATAGTGTGGTACATGGAGGGTTCTGAAAAGGAAAGCGGTGTGGGGGCAAGGGCAAGGAAAAAAGGGGGCACACAAGAGATCGACCAGCATACCATAGCCTTCCAGGCCGAAGTGAGGGTCATCATGGAGGCAGCAAACTTCCTGCTGGAAAGAGGCACAGGACACTGAACACTAACAGTCTGTTCTGACAGCAGGGCGGCTCTAATGGCGGAGTAAAGCATCAAAGTTACCTCGAAAGAGGTTCTAACCCGCAGACAGACGCTGGAATCAGTGCCAAATCGCAATGTTGTGAGACTGTTGTGGGTGCTAATGAAATTTAGCATGTAGTTTTATTTGATTCTAAATTTCGTATATCGGAACAATAAGTTATATTGGAGAGGACTACGTGCCAATGAATTAACAGCGGTTTTTTCGTTTTCGGCGGTGAACGAGTAGTAACTTTACGGTGGATGTGTTTACATATCGCACTCGAAGATAAAAGTGTGCTGTGTGTTTGCGTGTAAAACAATAACTTACATGCAGGGAGCGTCCAGCCCACTTTCTTCCCTAGGTGTATAAATACACTATTACATGGCTCTGGTTTTATCAATTTTTGATCAAATCATATTTACCTTTATAAAAAACTTCTTCTGCAAATCTAAATAAGAGCTTACTCATAACTGCATTGCTAATAGTTATTATTCCATTACTGTTAAATAGTTCCTTATACTCCTTTACTTTTTGTTTAACTATATATCTATATTGATACACCAAATCCAATAAAACGTAATGGAACTCTTCTACTTTAGTATACGTTAATTCTAGAATATTTTTTTTTTACTATATATGATATTCTAGTATCATTCGTGAATTTATTCAAGTCAGTCTAATTTTTTTGCAAAAGGGATAAAATTATTAATTTTTCGATCAGGGATACTTGTTCATTAGTATTATTTTGTATACCTGTAAAGTAAAGAAATCGATAATTATAGATAAAATTAATTAATTGTATCATAATTAGTACTAAATGATACAAATCATATTTTACTTTTTGGGTGGGTAAACTAGATCATGTCTTTTGTAATTTTTCTTGAAGTTTCTGTAAAGTAATAAAACGGAACTATACTATGTAAACTTAAGGTCTATTCATAATGAATTTTTAATCATATTGAACAATTTTATTAGATTCACAGAGAGAAATTTCGAACCTCCACATATAGTAGCACCTCTTTTATGAGAACTTGAAAAATATCGGAGCTCCTCTCTTTTTGTATTTTGTATCTATGCTTTACTCTTTATATTTATGAATGTCCAAATTATGAAAAGCTATTAATTAAAATGAGAGTTTTCCTATATTTTAAGGTTAGCTTTAACACGTAAACAACCGCTCAAATTTCAAAATTTTTTAATAAATTTGCAATAAGTAAAAAAGTCGGCAGCATGCAGATTTTAATAGTATATTGGTGCACATCATATTTATTGTAACGCATGTACTGATTTTCACGTTTCAAACTGCACTTTTTGAATTTCACGCGAGTTTAGATGATTTGCTAATGAATTGAGTAGCGGGCGCAAAAGTACTTTTGTGCCCGCTGCTGCATTTTTTCGCCCGCCGGTCGGAAAACGACTACTTCTGTCCCTAATTTTAGGTAAAAAAAAACGCGAAAATCGTGCATGTGTTACAACAAATTTTATTCTCAATATTTACAGATGTTCAGTAATCGTGTAAAAAATGGCTAATTCACTCCCGTTTCATAGCTATCAAAAACGCGAAAATCAATACATGCGTCACAAAATCTATGGTTTGCACCAACGGCCAAGTGGGCTTTTGGACCTCGAGTGATTTGCAGTATTTGTCTTAGGCTATGAGACGCACTCGTCGCCTTTGACTTGAGCTACCTTATTTTCGACTCATACTACGAACTCCACACTCGGTCTAAAAAATCCCACTATACGCCCTTGGTACACAATATACCATTTTAGCTCCGATATACCCATTAAATATTACAAAGCTTTCTCAAAGAAAAATAGATTGATGTCGACACTATCGGTCTTCCCGAGGCAAGTTGTGTGTGAAGCAGGAGAAAAAAACATAATATATTTTTTCATGGATATACATGGATATAACGGGATATGCCTCGTACCCGCCGGACGGCAGGGTTCTCTCTCAGCTCTTCAGGGACTGAATTCGGGACAGAACAGTTTAGAGAGCAACACCTCTATCTCCTTTCCGCTGTTTAGCGGGGACCAGACATATCTCGTTATACCCATGTATGTACTGGCGATCGACTACAGATCCTTTTCCCGATGACGGTGGCATTGACCACCGAAACGTCGTAGGAAGAAAGAAAAAAGTATTGTGTTTTTTCTCTTTCTTTCTCACACAACTTGAACTATTTTGGAATATCCACCGAGGGATTGCATCAACGTAGTAGAATTTTTACTCTCCCTACGAATATTATTTCTCAAACAAAGAAACAAAATTATAAAATAAGCAACACAAATGTTTACGATATACATACTTATGCTTTCATCATTTAAATTTTTGGATAGTCTCTTCTTTTTATCTGAAGACATGTGTTGTAAGTTATTCTTTGGGCTATTCTCTTTATTAACATTGTTGTTTTCTAAATCATTATCATCACTGTTGCAAGAATCATCCTCGACAATTAAACCTTTGAGTCCTTCACAAATTTCTGCTCTGTTGTTATGTAATGCATTATTCAATTTTTTTGTATCATATTTTGGTCCTTGAATATTGTAAATTTTATTAAGAATAAATTTTTTTCCTTTTTCTCCTAATACGAAACTGTTATTTTTGATATATTTGTTAACATCTTTCTTTATTTCTTTGCTGGTCATAGCTGCAATGATTTTCTTTTTATATTCTATCCACGACTTCAATTTTGGATATCCAATAATATATTTCTGTAAAATATTCCTAGTGCAAATCTTTTTTTTCCTAACTTTTTCAACCTTTGACAAATGTTGGGTATAACTTTGAATTTTGGAAACACAATAAAGTTAAAAAAAGTTCAGCGAAGATTGTCCAAGTTATAGGGAGAGAAAATTACAACGGATAGAGCTAGGAAAATTGTTTTGCTGGATTTTTCCAAACTTCCCTAAACTTTGCCCAACTTAGCTTTAGCTTTTCCGATCTTTATCTATTTTTGATAATATTTATGAGATGTTGAGAATTAAGTTTTTGTGATTGAAGCTACATATATTTCCCTATCTTTGATAAACTTTGATTATTTTTGATAAATTCTGCTAATCTTTGCTAAACGTCGCTAAACTACTGAGTGAAACAAGATGTCCGAAATGAAGAACGTCGTACTTTTTGATGGAACCAATTACCAATCGTGGAAATACCAGATGCAAAACGTATTCATCATGCACGGTATCCAGGATGTCGTTGATGGTACGAGAAGACAAACGGAAAATAAATTGTCGGCCAGCATGGTGAAAAGATGAGGCAAAGACGAAGTTTCATGGGAGAGGGGACCGAGAAGGGACAACAACACAATTATTTTAGGCGAGAAAGTGAATGTGCGATGCTAGGAAAAGGTATGTGGAAGTCGAAATACTTGTGGATAGCATTTGGAAGAAAACTATTATTAAAATTTTGTTTACGCACCAAACATGAGAAGAAATTTGTTTTCAGTCGGACGCTGCATCAAGAAGAATATACAGATAAATTTCAGCACGGAAGGCTTTATCGTAGTCGCCAATGGAGTCATGGAATATAGTGAAACATTCCGTATGTTTATTCGACAGTGTAGAGGTATTAAGTACGAGGTATGTGCGGGATCTACAGCAAATCTGCGAATGTGTCACTAAAGATTATGCCGCTTAAACGTATGCTCTTTCAGGCACCTAACTGAGAAAAATATTGTGGATGGGATCACAGAAGAAGATTGTTACAAATCGTTCTTCTGTGATTCGTGCCAATACGGCAAAGCGCGCAGACTATATTGTCCACGAAGGATGCCGACGCACTAAGGGATATTTCGACTTTTCCTGTTTCAAAATCAAATAAGTCCGAATCCAGTCGGTCGATCAACATGAAATTTATGGAAGATGATGTTCGAACTATCAGAAATCACAGAAAGATGACCAGAAATGTTGATGTTTAATGTATGGTCCAGGATAACTCGTTAAAGTTGGCGGTTTTCGCAAAAAAATCACAAAAGTCACTGTAGATCAATGGAATTTTTTTTATTTAATGTTTGTAAACGATATTTTTATGTATTTTTTCCCGCTGAATTCAAATCTGCCCCTTAAAATTTTGTAGGATTTTTTTTTCATCCAGAAAATTGGGAAAAACGTGTAGAATCGCCAAAATGTTGTCTTTTATGACTCCGTAGGATTTGTTCTCATTCTATACAGTTATAATACTCTGTCATTTTATGTTTTTTACAATGCTGATGGTAAATATATGTTTGATTATATAAACAGTATAATAAATACGTCATACGACCCACATTTACGCATGAGCACGCGCGTTTTAGCGCAAAAAAGGAAACAACTCTTTATTTAATACTTGCTGGAGCAGAGAAAAAATGAGAAAAAGCTTATCCTTATGTATTTTTGACCGCTGAACACGAATCCACCATTGTTTTAGGCCTATGTATCCCTGGTTCTTTCATAACCTCAAAAAATACTCCAAAAAGAAGTTTTATTCGGATAAGACTCGCAAAAGTAAGCAAAAAATTTGATAAAAAGCTTATTTATATGTGTTTTATCCCACTAATCACTAATCTAACTTTATTTTAGGTCCTCTTGAACGTTCGATCATCTCTAACTCTAAATAACACGTTATGAATGCAGATAAACGTGATTTAAAATTGCAGGAGGGGTTACAAAATTTTAAACTAGCTTACAACTACGCATGACACCTTGCTTTTCTTTAATTTAATTGTTTTGGCTCATATTTTTTGTCGCAGATATCCCCTTAAATAATTATGTTAGTCATTCGGTTGTATTTTCAAGTTTGATCAAATATTGTCATGTTTTGATAAATTTGGTATATGCAAACGAATTAATATTTATGCTATGTATGTATTAATTATAATATAAGAATATACAAATTTATTTTTTAAATAAATAAATAACAAAATCTATAATATATAATTAATCTATAATTAGGTTCCTGTGAGGCGAACCAAACATAGAAATGAGTTTGTCCAAAACTTTATAACCACCCCTGCAATTTTCAATCACATTTATCTGCATAAATGAGGTGTTATTTAAATTTTGAAATTTATATAAATCGGCAATAAGATTTATTAAAAATAAAATTTAATCGACATGTAATAGGTATATTGTAATTTAGAAAGTTTTAATACATCAAAATAATAAACACGAGAAACTGCGTTGTTTTGCTTTGTTTAGAACTGTGTACTTTACAGATTCCTGACTTGTTTTCTTCTTCGTCAGAACTACAGTTCTTGAAATTTTACCTATTATTTTGAAAGAATGTTGTTCATAATGTAATTTTAGCGTGTCATGAGTATTAGTATAACTTTGACAGTTGATGTGTGCATAGCAAAGAGATAATAAGATCTTTCATACGTACATTTACTTACATCGCGATTTTCATAGTGGTGTTAACTTTTTTGATTAATTGTACATTTCACGTGTAATCATGACATAAAATAAAAGTAAGTGTAAAGTAATATTTTAAAACTCATTTAAAGCCATAATTTTTTTCATGAAAACATCCAAAAATTAGTGTATTTAAAATTTTTAAAAGAGTAACATTTCTCTATAATATTATTTCAACTATTTTATTTATCACAATAATTATAATTTTTTAAGTAACTATTGTATTTGCAATATAATGAATGCTACTATTAACATTATAAGAAACTTAAGTAACCGTCTTTGTACATTTGAGTGATATTGTCATAAATTTATTTGTTAAAATTTTACATTTTATTTGTTAGTTTTACAAGAATAGTTATCTTAAAGTTACTTTAAATTATAGTACTTTTAAAATAATAATTTTTTTGTTTGTTTATGTATTATAGATATTCTTTACAATAAGTTCAGTTATCAAAATATAGAAACCCGTATGATAATAATATAATTCGAAATTAGAGCTTTTTGTGAATTTTACTCCAATTAATCAGAGGTACAATATGGGACGAAAAAGGAAGAATAATAGGAATTCTAACGTAAAAAGAAGGCCAAAAAAGGCGGTCGACTTAGCATTAACAGTGATCGAAAAAGAAGTACGTTGAAAAATGCATCAGAATCAACTTTGCGTAGACGAGCTCATAATCTGCTCAGTGATCCCAACTATAATGAGACAGTAAAGAGCAAAAAATATGATCAACTTGAAAAGTAGCAACAGACAGGATGAACAAAACGAAACAAATGATCCTCGAGAAAGGCATACGCCCAGTTCGGCCTTAGCTTTCTTAATTACAAACGAGTACACAATACGGCAATATGAAGTAATAATTGCTGATACAAAAGCATTAGGCTGCGATATTTATCCGTGTTATACCATTGTCATGAAAGAAAAAAAAACTGTTATCCACGTAAATATAAAATAATAAATGATATTGAGGTCTGCGTTAGTTTACAAGAGCTACTCAATATTACTGGTGAGCGATTGTGCAAAGCAATAATACACGACTAGCCTGATGAAACATATCGTAACTTGCAGATGCGTGTATCAATAGGATTTGATAGTTCTTCGTGTCATAAAAATCCTCAGCAAAAGTTCGAAAATGTAGAGTATGAAAATAAAAACGCTCAAGTATCACTCTTTGTTACTTGTATTGGAGTGATTCAACCTTTTCACTCAACAAATAGTAAGTGCAATTGGATAAACCCAACTCCCATGGGTATAAGATGTTTTAGACCTGTGAGACTTTGTTATGAGAAAGAAACCCCTGAAAATACAAAACGAGTACGCACGATTACTTACAGAAATAAAGTTTATTTCTTCGTATACCTTTACCTTGGCAAAAGGAAAATCAGTACGTCTTCAATATGAAGTTTTCCCTACTTTATTCGACGGCAAATGTTTGAATACGATTACTGACAATCCGTCTTCGTCAAGATACCCATGTTGTAATCTCACAACGAATGCAATTGGTGACTTAAAAAATAAATTTATACCAAAGAAAAATTCATTAAATTATGGATTAGGTATTCTACATTGTGAGATTAAAGCCTTTGAACACTTAATGAATATAAGTTACCACAAACCTTTCAAGCACTGGGAGAGAACTGGCAAAGATAAAGGTGCGAACTATTACTTATTTTTAACAATATATGATTACTTATTCATTTGTCCAAGAAAAAAGAAATTATTTTACAATTTCAAGTAATTATTATAGTTAATTATTTTGACGTTAAACGTTCTAAATTTTCTTCTTTACAGTTTTAATATGGTCTTTATACACTTTTTAAATCTGTATTTCGATAACAATATTTTATTTTGTTAGCTATGTTAGATTTTATTTACGCTTTTATAATTATATGTAAGAATGAATGGTATCTTTTAAAATTAAAAAATTATAGAAATTATTAATTACAAATTAATTACTTTAAGTAATTTTAATAAATAAATATTAAAACAAAATAATAATTATAATATACTAAAGAGAATCGAACTCAAGCATATACTTGATTTAATTACAGAATGCAATATAAATTTGTAAGATAAATAATTGTTAATTTAAGTAGGTTATTTACTACAAAATATTTTAATTTTTTAGATAAATACAAAGACAGGGAAAATGTTGTCAAAGAAAAATTGTATGTAAAATTTCATATTAGAGCGCATCAACTTCTCCAAGGTACAGAGACAACCAATACAGGCAATCTAGCTCGCATATGTTTCAGAGAACCATCTACTTTTGCGGAAGCACTAGAACTTGACAAACAGTTGATTACAAATATAGCAATAGCTCTCGCAGCATTTAAATGCAAAAAACGACTAAATTTAGAGAAAATGGAAACATTTTCGTTGGATACGTATAAATTATATTATACGCTATACCCGTGGGCAAAAATGAACCCAACTACACACAAACTTTTGGTACACGGGTGTCAGATGGCTAGAAATTTCCCTCTTCCTGTGGCATACTTTGCAGAAGATGGGCTAGAATCATGGCACAAGTACTATAGGTCAAACACACAAGATCATTGTCGTCAAAATTCTCGAATAAATCGTAATACAGATTTATACAACCGCGCGATTGAAATGAGTGATCCTTTAATATCCCTCATCAGAATAAAAAAGAGAATAGCTGTTTTGCGCAAACATAAAATTTCAGCTGAAGTTAAGAATTACATAAAGAAAAAGTGAGTATTGGAAATAAAAATGTGTTACTTGTCTCCTTTATTTTAAAATTGATATAATTTTTTAGTCTTCTTGAGTGAACATTTGATGAAGTAGAAATTGACGACGAATGCAGTGATTCTGAAAAGGACGAGACTGAAATGATCACAAATGATGAATTTGAATCAGAAAATATTTAGTATATATAATAGCATAATTAAGTTCAATTTATTGTATTATATTTGTAATTAAACTATTCGTAACATTTCTACGAATACAATTACTTAATCTCTTACCTTAATCTCATATTTTATCTATTTTATTACTAATCCGAAGACGAAATTAACTATGAATATTTACGTAAGTGCATATTTTTTAAATATATTAGGGGGAATGTGCCCAGTATACATAATGTCTAGTATGGATAATTTGATGTTTCCAGCTTCCAATAACAGATAGAGCTACTTTAGGTCGGTTTTTTCGTACGTATTTGTGGTCTAATAAACATACTTTGGTACCGTTATTTTAAATTAATCACAGAAAAAGTTATAAGGAAAATAAGTAAATTTCAAAAGTGTGAAAAGTTATTTTACGAGGATTGAAAATTTCACTTTTTAATATTGATGTCGCGAATTAACTATTCACGGGTCATCGAATTGGGACAATTCCTAATCATAGAGGGCTATGTAAGGAACAAATTCACTTGAAAATTTTTCATGTTTGTGGAGGGTAAGTAAATAGGTACAGCCGAAATTGTTAAAATTATCCATACTGGGAGCATGTTTTCAAGATTTCTTAGATTTCCTTGTAGAAATTGGACTAGAGAACACGTAGAAATTTCGAATTCGAATATTCATCGCGTTGTTTAAAAGTTATGCCCAAAATAGCTAAGGGTATCCGTACTGGGCACACTTCCCCTATAGCGCGCTATATATATGCATATACGAACATCAGAATCGCGATGTATACAATCCCAAAACCCTGCAAATAAAGAGTTGTTTCCTCTTTTGCGCTAAAACACGCGCGCTCATGCGTAAATGTGGGTCGTATGACGTATTTATTATACTGTTTATATAATCAAACATATATTTACCATCAGCATTGTAAAAAACATAAAATGACAGAGTTTTATAACTGTATAAAATGAGAACAAATCCTATGGAGTCATAAAAGACAACATTTTGGCGATTCTACACGTTTTTCCCAATTTTCTGGATGAAAAAAAATCCTACAAAATTTTAAGTTTTTTAAGTTGAATTTCAGAACTCCAAAACGAAAATCCTTAAAACTAACTACCCCACACTTCCCGGCTTCTTACAAGAAACTTATTTTAAAAGGAAGTACGTCGGCATATTGGAGGTAGGCGAGCGAGAGCGAGAATCAAAGCTCCAAAACGGAAACCATTAAAAGTGGCTACCCCACATTTCGAGGCTCCTTACAAAAGACTATTTTTGAAAGTACGTCGGCAAATCGAAGGAAGGCAAGCGAGACCGATCCTCCAAAACGAAAACCCTTAAATCTAGCTACCCCACGCTACAAGACTTCTTATACCAATTTTTTTAAAAAGAGAGAACGTCGGCAAACCGGAGGAAGCCGAGTGCTAGGGAGAATCAAAGCTCCAAAACGGATATCCTTAAAACTGGCTACCTGGCAATGCTCAAAAACAAAAGACCTTAAATGTCAACTACGTGTGGCCTAAGTGTCGAGATTTTGTATAAAACAGTATCTTTATAGAAACATAATGGCACTTCAAAGGTAGTCAAGCATAAACAAAAAGTACAGATTCGAAATGGAATCCCTCAAAATCAACTGACTAAAATCTCAAACACCGAGATCGATGTAGCTGATCGTTTCATGGGCTTCTTTTTGAGCATTACTAATTCTCGCTCAGCTTGCCCTGTAGTTATCAGGTAATTTTGACAACTCTCGAAAGAGTTAATGGTGCGTGTGGCAGTTTGTTTCACAGGTTGGCATTTAAGAACAGAAGATTTTTTCTTCGAAAGATACTTTCTTACAAACAGTTGCTCAAAGTGTAGCATTTGGTTTTAAGAATTCACGTTTAGAGCAGTACAGTTTACTGTCGCTTGCCTGCATTCAATGTGCCATTGTATTTTTTAAATAGATGACGTTTCTATGAAGAATCTCAGAGCATGGGGTAGATAGTTTAAAGAACTTTTTCTCGCTCGCACTTGCCTTCCGGTTTGTCATCAAATTTTTTTATTTTTATAGCACTGCGTGGCCTAAGTCCGCACCTATGTCACGCCTATCAGTGGCATAAGTAGTCCATTATTTCACCGTGCTTATCACCCTCGCTACACGCAGGCGCTACTGCACAGTGAAAAAATGAACTGCTAATGCCACGGATAGGCGTGACAGCGGACTTATGTCAGGCAGATGCTATGAAATATTGTACAATACACGTGTCATAAGTCGTTGCGCTCGGGCGCTTATACACGCCATGCCGCAAAGTACAACTTATGCCACTAGTATTATAATGTACTATTTTATTACTCTCGTATTAGGAGCCTCGAAGTGTGTGGTAGGTAGATTAAAGGGTTTTCGTTATTGAGCTTTGATTGTAGCTCTCGCTCGCCTTCCTCCAATATGCCGACGTACTTGCTTCTAAAATAAGTTTCGTGTAAGGAGCCGGGAAGTGTGGGGTAGTTAGTTTTAAGGGTTTTCGTTTTGAAGTTCTGAATTTCAATTTGAAAAAAGTACGGTCTTCAAATTTTCCATCACCAAATATAACAAATCTCAATAGTGGTGCATGGTTTAGACTTGAAATTTGATACACAAGCCCTTGCAATGTTTTTTAACATATTTCCAAAGTTTGATGATTTAGCAATGACTAGAAAATCCAGTTGGTTTCAAAAAACCTGCGTCAAAACGTCCACTTGGTACGAACTGGATCTTCTGGTTCAACTTAAGTGTTCTAACTTTATAAATATACCTTATCACATGCAAATGGCTTGAATGTCAAGTTTCAAGTTTGTAGGATACATCACTTTACAGAAATTGAGTTATTTAAATTTCTTCGACTAAAAATAGCATAAGTTAAATCTTGTGCATCATTTAGATTCGATATTTAATTAGTCTTTCAACAGCTATGATTTAAAAAAAAAACAAGATATTCAATTTTGTTCTCAAACCAAAGTTTTCTGAATATTAACATAAAATTTGTTACTTTTCAAAGTGTTTAAACAATTTTTGTTGATTATTTTCAGAAAACTTTTTTAAATAATATTTTTTTTGTAAAACCCTACACTTATCTGGAAACTATATATGTTTGAAGCATATTTATCAGTATAAAAGTGCCCTTCTAAGCCCAAAACTTAAGTAAGTCTGCGGTAGCTGAAAAATGGAAATTCTGAATTTTGGCCTTCGAAGAAATGTCATACCTGATAATATGGTACATATAAACATGGTTTTATGTTTCTTACATTATACCTGAAGATATTTAATAGTTTAATTCATTTTTTAAACAAGTTTGGAAAAATATAAACAAAAAATTGAATTTTTAATTTTTTGACAATTTAAGATGTATCCGTCCCCTTATGGAAATAAACAATTTGAAGATACAACTAGAAACTGAACATGATCAACGAAGAGATTTGGAAGTCTGTTTATCTCAACGTTCTGTGGGAGAAGTAAACCTTTCTGGTGAGCTTCGACGACGGGATCAAGATTTTTAGTCCGAGAGACGGCTTCGCGAGGACTGTGAGGAGAAAATGAAGCGCCTGGTTGAAGACATTGAGAGACTGTAACGGTCAAATGAGGCATTTCTCGCAGAACGGTCGGAGTAAACAAGGAAATAACAAGATCTCGAACGTCGATTAACTGAGCTAAATCGTTCAAATATTTCTAACACAAAAACATGAACACAAATTCTGCTATAGCGACTGGCACATTCAATAGGTTAAGGTCTAACAATGTACACCCACTGAACACTACACAAGCAACACAAAGTATTAGTTTGGGTTATAATCTCAAACCGGATACTTATGATGGTACAACACCACTGCGTGAGTTTTTGAATCAGTTTCAATTAATTGCTAGAGCAAATAATTGGGATAGTGCTAGGATGATGGTTCCTTTAGCTGCTTCTTTACGGGGAAAAGCTACATCTATTTTTGATAGCTATGAAGATACTGATCCAATAGATTTTAATAAGTTAAAATCAAGTTCAGATTTACGATTTGGTGATGCACATTTTGCACCAACGTACTATTTCCAATTTTAGAACAGGCGTCAACAACGGGGTGAAGATTTTCCAACATTAGCTGCTGATCTTATGAGATTAGCAGGTTTGCTTTATCCTGATTGTCCTTTAAAACTCAAAATAAAATCGCCTGTGCTCAATTTGTAATTCCTATTTTCGACAACTCAATTCGGAAAATTCTTCAATTAGAAAGAAATTCTTCGCTTCAAATTGTTCTGGCAAGAGCTATAGAAGTTAAAGTTATCGAAGATCAGGACAAGCGACTTTAAAATCTAGCTCAGAGAAATAATTATGCCACTTCATCATTTCCAAAGAGTAGATAGACTATAGGCATACCAAAACATAGGCATACTAAAACACCCCTTCTCCTCTCAGAGTGGTTTGGTACCCGATGGAAGAGGAGGGATCCCCTGTCTCTCTCTCTCTCTCTCTCTCTCTCTCTCTCTCTCTCCAAAATACTAAAACACCCTCTCTCCTCTCAGACTGTTTTAGTACCCGATGAGAGAGTGGGGATAATTTTTCCCCTCTCTCTATTATGTTTTGGAATGCCTATAACGTTCTCTACTTATTTTTTAATTTTTTTTTATTTTTTTATTTTACTTTACAGTTTATGCTGATAGAACAATTTCATGAGTTTGACGTTGTGCAATGCACAGGTCGTCTTATAACTTGGATTATGATTTGTGCATACTGTGACGCACTTAAAAGATGGTTTTGACGGATAGCCATACTGTTCAATATTGTGAACAGGAAATTTGAATCGTTGAAGCCATTTCTGTTTTAATGCACCCATAACAAAATTTTTTGATGCATCATATAAAGCGACACGAAGCAAGTTTGAGAGCTCTCAAATCGAAGCCGATTTGAGAGTAGTTATGTCCATCCGTTTTCCACCTGATGCCATGATAATTATGTTTGAGCCATTTGTTTTCCCTTTGCATTTTGTCTGAGAGTTTTTTCCATGAGAAGGGATTTTTGAATGTTAGAACAATAGGATCTGCACTATTTTCCTTGAGAGGTATGATTGCTAATTCCTTTAGAATATAATCTTCGGTTTGCTTGAAATCAGTCATGTCTACTGCATACTCCATTTTCCGGTGCAGCTTAGACGAGCTTCTTGACATCTCCACTAATAGGATTGTACTGAACGATGCGATCGTGTAAGATCAGACAGTAGGCTGAAGTGTTAGCAGGAAAATCTTTTTTAGCCTCAAACTCCAGACGTACATCGACAGGAGCGCTTTTGAGAGATTCGTTTTGTCGTGAACAGTCAATAACTACGAGTGGTGCAAAGTTGAGAAACGAAGACTTTGTCAGCAGCGGTTGCGGATCTCTTCCATAGTAGGATTTTTGAAAATTAGCGTACATATCATAGAGAATGGCAAACTGATTTTTAGCTATGTCGAGATTCATATTGTTGTATGGATAATATTGTGAATTCAAGAAAAGTTTCACATTACTCAACTCACAATGGTCAAATCGACTGGCGTTTGCAGTTCTCAATGATTTTCTCTTTGTTTGCAGTCCAAGAATCACAAAACGAGGTTTTTCCAATTGATTTGATGTTTTCACTGTCCAGACGTGTTTAGTAGTGCTTGGAAGAAGAGGATATTCAAATAACTCCCAAGAACGGAAACACATGGAGATAGGATTATCTTTACCAATGAAATTCAATAGCTGGATTTTTTGTTTATCAGATGCAACAACATATGGCATCAACCACTCTATCTTTGATACTTTTACTTCGTAATCTTCATAAGTAGTTACACCAGATGCTACAGTACCTTCCTGAATTATTACGTTCAAGTCGCTTCTCGATCTTGTGAGAATGAGCTCATGCTTCATATTAACTATAATCTTTTTATAGTCTTCTGCAAAACCCAAGATCATACTCAGTGGAATCGCAACGTCAAAATTTCCCTTGTTATCTACGACTGATTTGATGTCGTCTTGAATATCAAGCCAGCCTGCATTCTGCAGCATATCATTCTGATTCAAATTAAATGAAATCAATCCTTTCATAACACTGCTCAGACCAACATTTTTACTTTTATCTATCTCCACAACATTAATCTCATAACGAATTTCATCAAACAGATGACAAATGCCATTGTTGACAAATTTAGTTTTAGCAAGTGCTGCTGCTGATCCACGTTTTACTTGCAACTTTCCACATATATGGATAGAGCTGCGCGATGGTAAAAGACATAGATCTTGATGTTGGATAGAAATACGAATTTCATCACTGTTGTCAAAACTTAATGATGAGTATGGTTGATGTGCGTGTACTTCGTAATGAGCAATAGACTCATCGAATACGACACCTGATCGAATGCTTAGAATTTCGTCCATTTTTCTGGAAACAGCAAAGAATTATACACGTGAATTTTTTCCACGAACTTTTAGTCCTAGACTTTTCAGAAACTGAATGCTCTTGCGTGTTAACGGTTTGAGTTTCTTCGGTCGACTGATGACTGGTTGCCATGATGACTGATTTATATATGATCCAGAATTGTAAACGATGCCCATTATACAGATTTGATGTGAAGTCTAATAGTGATTTCCTCTCCTCGAAAATTCACTAAATTTCCATCCTGATCGACAATTTGAATTTGTAGATGATCTATGCACTTGACACTGACCGGTAGATATATGACGTGTGACGGAACTTCTATGATTTTATATCCCGGAGGCACTCTGGGAAAGAACTCATGGATTGTATGAACTTTCTTATTATTTATATAAGCACCTCCAGTAATATTGCACTCAACTCTGAGTGCATTGATTCTCAATATTTTCACTGGTAAATCAGAGCTGTGTTGAATGTTCTCTTCGAGAGTGCGAGGAGCAAAGCCAAGGAGACGGCCTATGGAATCGTGAGGTGTAGGATCTATCGGATGACTGCAGAGAATTTCACTTCTAAGAGTATTGTTGTTAGCTTTCAACGAGAATTCGATTCCTTTGGATTTCAAATTTGCTTGTAAAAATTGATTAATAACATCAATCTCATAACTACCAGTAGGAATATTAATAATAATATCTCCGTTTAAATGCAGTTTATTATTTGAATAGTCAACATTGGGAATAGAGTTAAATGATAAAAGTTCAACTAAACCCAAGACAAAATTTGTATGCTTCGGTAGTTCAATCGAAGGAAAATATTGCGCTTCTAAGACAGATGAGTTTCCTGAGAGACTCAAAGGGAAGCTATCTTCCATGACTGATCGGTATAAGATAATGATTGTATTCGTCAGTGAGCACCTCTTTTATAGTCTCCCAGCTAAGAAAAAGAGACAAAGATGGCCACATATAAATGAGTCAAAATTTTGATATCTTTTATAGTTGTATTTCACTTCTTTCACGTTAAAATACAACATGAGATCTTTAGGAGGTTTAAGATCACCAAAACTATCAAAATAAATCACTTCAGGACCACGTTTGCGATAGCAAACCCAGTGAGTGCCTCTATTTTGAAAGTCGTCCAAGTTTACCACTGCTGTTTCATTATGAGATTTTTAGATCGTAGTCAGTCAGTGCACGATTTGGCAAAGTTGAATCGAAGTTTTTTTTTCTACTGACTTGATGACCACGATCGATATGAGGTTTCATAAATAATCCCATTCCAGTTTTATAGGGCTTAAGATGAAGACCTTTGCCTAAAGCAATAGCTTCCATGGTCTTATTATGCCTCTTCCTTTCTTCATGATTTTTCTGCGCAGCTTTAGCATCATTAACTGTTTTAGCTATTCCAGCAGCGCCTCCTGCTAGAGCACCGGTTGCACTTAGTCCTGCGAACAATGGAATGAGAAAAGGAAGAATTCCACCAATTTTTGATGGAAGCGACAGAACACGTGGAATGATAACTTTTTTCTTTCCACCTACACTTTTAACAGCTTGACGTGCATCCTTCAAGGCTGATTGAATAACCTTGCGAGAACTTTTACTTGTTGACATTGATTTTTTAGCCGCAGTCACTAACTTATTAAATTTCAGTCCCATTCCAGTTTTTCCTTTTAATTTCATAGCATTGCTAACAGCAAAAGCAAAAGCTTTTTCGCCAAGACTAGCATCCTTAGCTCTGACACGTTGTATAGCTTCCTCAGCAAGCATCTTGTCAGCCGCTTTACGATATCCGTTTTTATCGGAGTAAGCTATGTCGTGTTTTTTACAATCCTGATCAAGCGGATTAATACCAGGATCTCCTCTTTTCATTCGCTTTTTCAATTTAGTTTCGGGACCGCAGTATTGATATCCAGGAAGATGCATTTCAACAGGTAAGTTATTGATAACTTTATCAAGCAATCCATAGCCTTTCGACTGTTTCTGAGATTTGCGTATGATCATCTCTCTTCGAGTGTTGATTCACAACTGACGTTCATGGTATAAAACGAGTGTTTATATTTCGAGAGCTCAATGTTGAATCTGACTCTGTTGTGTGAACAGGGATTTTACCGAGCAGAACATCAAACTCCCTGTCACGAATTTTGATTTTGGAAAAGAGAAAAGAAAGAAGCGTCATGGGGAATTACTGATAGCCAGATAGTATATGAGCAGTATTCTGTGGTCCATCAAACTGTGGAAAAACAAATAGTTTATTGGCTTTAATTACACACCCCAATGGTCTTAGGTTTGAGAATTTGTATGTATACTCTAAATCCTTGAATCAGCCAAAGTATCAATTTCTCAAAAATGTCTTGGATCCGATTGAAGGAGTATCATATCTTCCGTTCAGTGAGCATGAATCTGTAGTATCTTCAGATGAAGCCCTTCCAAATTCAATAATGATTTTTGATGATGTGGCATTGAAAAGCAGGATAACGTCAGAGCATTTTTCTGTATGGGGAGACATAAGAGTGTAGATAGCTTCTATCTATGTCAATCTTATGCTCATATAGGAAAACATCTCATTAGAGATAATGTCAATTTGTTAGTAATTTATCGACAAGATGATGTAAATCTTAAACATATCTATGAAGACCATGTGAATACCGTTTTAACTTTCAATGAATTTTGGAATCTTTGTTCTGAATGTTGGAAGAATGATAAATATGGATTCATCGTTATTGACAAAGATAGACCGATGAAGGAGGGTAGATACAGAAAAGGATTTGATTGTTTTGCAATAAAAAAGGAATTATGAGTCTCAAACTTACAGTTCAGTTGTAGACATCGCCACGTCAGCATGTCAGACTATTCGAAAGAGAAGAATGTTCTTAGTGAGCTCTTGCGAGCTCGTGAGGCTATTAAGAAAAAATACACTTTATTAAAACAGGAGAAAGATGATTTTGAAAAAGTCATCGGTGATACTATAAAACCAGTCATCACACCACTTGAGAAACTTGTTGAGATGAAAAGTGAAAGCCCACTACAGTAACCGTCCAATCACATTTTGGATCAAAACAACAGTAAAAAAAATGAAAAAAAAAATGAAAAAGAAAATGAGAATCGATCGATCGAATTTGCTCAACGATCAAAATAAGAACAATAAATCAAGTTTATTGGATTATACTGTTTATGATTATGACGATGACGATGATGATGCTTTTGACACAATAAACAATTCTACATTTAGATCTGCGAGTGGAAAAAATGAATCAGCTGAAGACTTTTTATCATTGCTAGATAAAAGCCGTAGAACGATTGATAATATATACGGAGTGCGAAAGGTTGATGAAGTGTATATGATTGGTGATTCAGAAATTGAATTTGATGATAAATATGTCAAAGTCAGAAATGAAAGTTATCCTAAAACGAGTGGACTAATGGAATTGCTATTTAAAAAATATCCGGATGATCTTCTTCTGAGCTCATCTGATCGTGCAAATTATCGCAAGATTCTGGAAGCAACAAATGCTCATCGGAAAAAATTCAGCAAAGATGAGTCTATACGAATGTCGAGAAGTAATAAATATAAGAATATTTTATCACCAATGTTCCGCAGCACTCCGCGTAAAAAGAACAGTAGCAGCGGAGGAGGACTCATACCTAAATATAAAATAGCTAAGAAAAGTTCTTCCATTGATCTCGTCTACTGGGATGATCCAAACGAGCTTACTGAGAGACTTCGACTATTGATTGCCGAACGATCAGATGGAAATAATAATCACGACAATGAAATCCAGTCGATTATTGAGGAATTACGTGAAGCTGGGCATATATATTGACACGCAACTTTCTTCTTTGCATCAGTACTACCATGAGTCTCGATGTGTTTGGAAGAAAACTTGAGGGTTCGCAAGTGAGTCGTGGTCCTCCAGGCATTGGTTTCAATTTTACACCGGACGGTGATTTTGATTTAGAAAACAAGCGACTTTGCAACCTAGGACCACCCTATCAGCCAAACGATGCAATCACCTTGTATTCACTGAAAGTTATTCTACAAACTGAAATAAATTATATAGCTGCTAAAATTTCTGGAATTGGTGAAGTTATAGAAGAATACAAGCAGCAAGTTGAAAAACATCAATTGGAAGTGGATGCAAAATTGCGTTATCTTTATAGTACATCTCTTCGCAATTACTCTGGTGTTGATTATATAATTGAAGAAGTGAATAAACAATTAAAAGTTCGTATAGACGAATTTCCAGATGGATTTTCATCTACTGTAAACGAAGATGGAACGTCATAGAGTAGCTGAAGAGCTGCATAGGCCAGGACGTCGGCGATACAAGAGAAGAAAATATGACATACGTGGAATAGACGAGACTTGGCAAGCTGATATTGTAGAAATGATACCATATTCTAAAGAAAACAAAGGTTTTCATTACTTACTCACTGTCATAGACATATTTTCAAAGTATGCATGGGCCGTGCCAGTCATGTCAAAGAGTGGTAATGATGTTACTACAGCTATGAAGTCAATACTGAAAGAAGGACGAGTACCGAAGAATCTACAAACTGACCAAGGAAAAGAATTTTACAATTCAATTTTTCAAAAACTTATGAAGAAGCACAATATACACTTATACTCTTCACATAGTAATCTTCATGCAAGTATATGCGAACAATTCAATAGAACGTTAAAAAATGCAATGTGGACAGAATTCAGCAAACAAGGAAGCTATAAATGGTTGGATATTCTACCTAACTTGCTCAAAGCATATAATTCGAGAAAACATCGGACAACAGGAATCGAGCCTGAAAATGTTACACAGGCAAATAAGCGAGAAGTCAAAAGACGTTTTCCAAATGAAAAGTCGCCAGTGAAAAAGCCGAAATTTAAAGTAGGAGATAAAGTACGAATAAGTAGGATAAAAAATGTTTTTGAAAAAGGTTACACACCAAACTGGTCAACGGAAATTTTCACAATAAGGCGAGTTGTAAAAACAGATCCAGTAACTTACCATCTCAAAGATTATTATGATAAATTCGTCTTTGGCGGCTTTTATGAAACGGAAATTCATAAAACTATGTATCCGGAAATTTATTTAGTAGAAAAAGTTTTAAAGAAAAGTGGTAAACGCGTATATGTTAAATGGTTAGGATTTAGTGACAAGCATAATAGTTGGATAGATAAAAATGAGATTGTATGAATTATTCAAGGTTCAAATAAATAAGAAAGTAATTGTTATTATATTTAATAATGCATTTATTCATGTAAATTGCACATGTAAGTTTGTACAAATAAATAAATAGTATTTAACAATTATCAGTCTTTGTATTTCATTATTTTAGCATGTGGTGAACTTAAAAGAAGTTCCACCCTGATATGTTATAAATAAACTAAGATTATTTGCTGTATTACAGAGATTATTGAAAAGTTCTTTATCTTTCAACATTGCTGATGAGATCTTTTCTGGCAGAAATATTTGAAAGCTGTCATCGATCTCGCCACGATCTTCGTGCCGAATCTTGTCTTTACTTCCTTGAGCGCAATCACCATGTATGCATGATCTTTTTCTGAGTCCATGGCTTTCTTCTTGGGCAAGAACTCGCGCTCAGCAATTTTGTTAAGTGCAGATAGATCCATTCTGAAAAGTAAAAATATAAGAATTTGTGTTAGAGAAAATACTTTCTTTGAGAAGAAAAATAGTGAGAATCAGCTATGAACTTACTTAGAAATGTTAAGTGAGTCTTGGTTTCTTCTCCAAAGGCAGGTAATTTTCAAGCTCGACTGCTCGAATGTGCTCTTCACCGTGCTGCGTCGGTTGATATAGCCCATTCCCCACCATGATGTCTGCCCATTCCATCGCCTCTTGTAGAATATCCCTTCTATCGGAAGATGCCCCCTCCATCAATGGATTCCATTCGTGCATTAGCTCCTCACAAACATCGTATTCGATAATGATTTGTTCACCTGTATCGCCATAAAGTGTCACCGCCACTCGTGCTGCACTGTTTTCATTGGTCACTTCGTTCCCCCTCTCCATGGCTCTCTCGCTTTCTTCTTCAGTATTGGTCGCTTCATACCCCTTCTCCACTTCCATCTCCCCCACTCTTTCTTCTCTTGTATCAGCCATTTTGTCATCCCCCTCCATTTGAATTACAGCCAGCGCCATCTGTTCCTCAATAATTCGGTAATGACCCCAAGGCAAAGTATCTGTGCTATGAGGTAATAAGTATCTTTTATCATCATGCGGACTTAGTGCTATTTTATTCTCTTTTTCAGTATGCACTACATGCAATTTAGAGCGAATGTTGCACTGCTCACGTTTAACAATAATTTGTTCTTCAAGACATTTTCGATAATCTTCGAACGTGATTGTTTTCTTCACAACACTCGATTTTATGCCTTTGACTTTCTTCACAGTTTCAGATCCATCTATCAAAATACTATACATTTTGCTACGTAAACCAATAAATTCCGTCATAATCTTGCCACAGCATTCATCTTTCATTAATCCAGGCACTTTTTTATTGACACGCGGGATTCCAAATTGATTGTTCTCTTTGTAATCAGAAGCATCAAATTTGTGCAAGTCTTCTTTCATTATTTTATACATATCCACGTCAACGACTTCATATATTAGACTATCTGTGTCGGTGTAAAGGAGTTTACATTTGTCCCCAAGTCGACGCTTCATATATGAATAATGAAAATCGTATAACAATGTTTTAGACAAATCGAGAATGCTGAGACTGCTGAGAATGCTTTTTTAATTGTAATACTCGTTCTCTTTAGCTGTATAGCAACCAAATTTTCATCAAAGATAGCACAACTATGAAAATTTGGTTGAGCTATACGTGCTTCTGCTCCATATCGACCAGTGAATTTATTCACTAATCGCACATCAACGCGAGATCGTTCTCGCTCGATGCACTTACCATATACTGCATTAATTAATAACTTGTAGAAAAGCTTCTCAAACTCATTGTTGGCCTGCTTTCTCTTCTCTGTATTAAATTCAACATATGGCTTGAGCCAAGGCTTCTGCTCAAAACTCAGAATCCTATGCACTTTTTTTAGTCGAAGTCCATTATCTAATACCTGTTTTTGCATCGTACAACAGGGGTTGTACGATGCTCTGCAAAAAAAGGCAAATCTTGATAATCATCATGTATTTCTTCAGGATAATCTAAATCTACTTCAGCAAAGTAGCCTGTATCAGAGTCTGGTGGTGCATTGAAAAAATTTGAATTCGTTTCATATTCAATCCATTTGAATTTTCCCACTGGTAAATACTGCACCATGGCCCATCCATAAAGATTATTAATATCAAAATATAAGAGTGTCTTCGTTTTCTGATTCTTATCGTATGATGGCCCCATGTACGGATTGTTCGCCTTAGCATACCGATTGCAACATTGACTTATTCCTCCTCGAATGCCTGCTTCGATAAACATCAGCATATCTATATCTGTAAGAAGCTCCAATTCCACTTTTGTCATTTTTAGAGCTGCTGAAAATGTGTGACCTGGAGTCGTGTAAAAGTGTGCAGGACATAAGCTATACGCTTTCAGAGATGTCTCTCGAAAACTTTCGAAGACGTCAGCTAATAATAAAACATCTGTTTTCAAGTACAAATCTGAATATTCACCCAAAGTTTTTATAGTAAACATATTCCATACTGTAACAGCATGGTGATAGTCTTCGTCAATAATATGAGAATCTGTTAGTTTATTGTAAAACTCATTCTTCTCTGGCAGTTTTGTAGTCATCAACTTGTCCAATCCATCTACGAAATCATATGGAAATATACCTTTTCGTCTGAGAAGATTGATTTGCTCATCTGTAAATCCATCAGTTTTGAACTCAGTTACTACTATCGGCACGGTTTCCAAATATGATGCAAGCTTTTCCAACGATGATGGTACAAAACGCCATGAATCTATAAATCTAAAACTGATGTCACAGTCATCTATATACTTCGTAAATGAAATATATTTTTCTTTGTTGTGAGGTATCAGAGATACTCGTCCACTCATTATTGTAGAAGTAGCAATCTATTTCAAAATGAAGTGTGTGTCATAATTGAGGTTATGAAAGATAATCGGCACAAACCTCGAATCCTTGTAATTTAAATTGCATGAATTGTGAGCTGCACCTCTAAAACTAAATAGAAAAAAATGTCTTACATGATGTACACCATTAAAGTCAAATATTTGTATACATTAAAAGCTAACGTACTGTCCTGTTAGATGACAATGGTCCCGTACTGTGAGTTCTTCACTTTTGATAGGCTTTCGGTATATATGGCAAACAGTTGACCTCCGAAAAGATAATTTTTCTAGATCTGTAAGTCTCATTGGTTTTGGATTTTTGTAGAGTAGATCAATCTTTTCACTAATTCCTTTCAGTTCTCGAACAAAGCATTTTGCCGGTGTCTCTTCATCTTCATTTTTTTGTCTGTGTGATTTATAAACAGATAAACTGTCATCAAAGCTGTACTTTATATAATAGCCTATACTATATGCTTCATGAAGCTGAAAAGCATTTTCATTTTCAGTAGGCTTTAACAAGCATTCAAAATCTGCATAAATAACAAAAGGAACTTTTTCACTTTTATTATAATCTTCAAATTTCAGAATGTTATTCTTAATGTCGGGCAAATTAATTCGACATTTATTTAAATTTTTGCAATCATTTTCGTGCATTTCCAGCCTTTCTTCACAGTAAAAAATTTGTAAACACCTTTCGCAGTGGTATGATTTTACATGAGATTTGTTTAATTGAGAGCTTAAATGTCGAGACAGATACTTAATCCAAACGTAGTGGTATTTAGGCAAGCTTCCGCCAACATCATGATTATTTTCTTCATTTTCATCTATGTAAAAATCTTGAATGAGGAGTAGATTAACATGTTTTTCTTTCTTTTCTTTTGTAATATGGCATGGCGATACTTCAAACTTTGCATTATACTTTTTTAACATGTATACATTTACTGAAATATCATTTAATTTTTCGAATTTTGGAACATCTTTAAGTTTGACTGGAAATTCTATATCACCAAAGTTCAGCTCGTTCTTATACAAACAATATTGATTAACTCTATTGGGATTAGTTTCACTGCGATGCAATGCTGAAAGTATAGCATACTTGAAACACCGATTATCATTAATACGAATATTAACACATGCCTTTTTCTTTTCTATAAACTTTGGAAGTGGAATGAAGGAACTCCCCTTGATTGGAGAATATTTTTTCATATTGATACACAAACTGATAATACTCGTCAGGGTCCAGCCAGAATCTTTCTCCTGGAATTCTTCAAGCTAGGTGAGAATAGGTTCTTGATATGATCCTTAAACCATTCTTCCAAATTCGTTGACATGAATGCTGTAACACTTTCACTTGTAAAATATTTAATGTCAGTCGTTTCCTCACCGTTTTTCTGCATAGAAAATTCTGCGATAAAGTCAGAATTTATTTTTACAGCGTTATATTCCTTCAAGTAATCTGTTACTTTAACCTTGAAGAGCTTTTGCGCATCGTTAAAAAAACTTAGAATGTCTACATGCTTTATGTTTACAACTACACCTGTTCTAATTCGATTTTGAAACGCTGATTCTACATCTCGCCACTCAACTCTAGCTTTAGTTTCTTCCGATTGTAGACCGCTTCCTTGCTGAAGATGTTGTTCGAGTTGAACTTGCACACATGAAAGATGTGTCATACAAGTTTGATATTTCTGCTTTTCTCCTCTTGCAAGATTAGCTTTGTTGATTTTTTCGTTCAATTCCTTTATTGTGGAATTGCACATGTCCAGCCAATAATGAATATCATTATTGCTCATTTCATGTATATTTCGCAAAGTATCACGCACTATTTCAGCAAGGCGTTCAAAAAGTTGAAATGAAGCCATATTTACTTTTTCACTTAACACTCACAAAACAGAATTGTATAAAGAACTAGTTTCGTGTACTGTTGTAGACGAAGTCTGCTCCTCACAGTAAAATTTCTTGCTATATATAGACGAGACCACGAAAGAAAA
Organism: Nasonia oneida; assembly: GCA_037356405.1. Classification (NCBI taxonomy): domain Eukaryota; kingdom Metazoa; phylum Arthropoda; class Insecta; order Hymenoptera; family Pteromalidae; genus Nasonia; species Nasonia oneida. The sequence continues at coordinate 103,800 of JAZHPH010000019.1, forward strand.
GGAAGAAAATTTTAGAAACTACCAATGAATAGGATGTTTGACAAGGAGAAGGGGTATTTTCATGGGAAGGGATGGGTTTTCTATCTTTGCTCCAATGAGAAGTGGTCATCTTCGACATTGAAAAGCTGAGGAGTAAGTCATGACGAGGAGAAGGGATATTTTCTTGGGAGGGGATGAATTTTCTATTTTTAGACCAATGAGGTCTATGCTTCTTTTTGACAACCAATTGTGTGACAGCCAAGGTGAAGTTTTTCTTATATAAGCAGGATGAGAAAATTCGTCTGTTCATTTACAATAAATTCGTCTTATAGAACTAACTCTACGAAGCTGCAAGATGACTGCAATGTGTGAATACAAAAAGATGTTTCAAAATACCATACTGAAATATCCGGAAGAAAATGTTTATATTGTTGACATACAAGGATTTCAAAGAATTGCTGCGGATACTTTCATTTTCAAGGAAATTAGTTTTCTCAACATAAGAAAAACAGCTTTACCAACTGCTTATCTCTTCAAGTCTCCAATGCCCTGGGAAGAACTTACCGAGGAAGAAAAATGTATGATACATTGGCTAGAAAAAGGTCACCATGGAATTGAATGGAATTCTGGTGACATTCCATACCATCGACTTCAACATGTCTTACAAATTTTTATACGAGATGTTAAAAAGATATTCGTTAAGGGAGAACAGAAAGCACTGTAGTTGAAAAATTATTTGCCGAATACGTAAGTATTTATACATTCCTTCAGTTCTTTTTTTTTCATGCTTTTAATACTTCAATTTATCCACATTATTTTTTTTCAGTCTAATATGTAATGTCGAAGATCTTGGATACCCTTCGCTCGAGAACATAAAAAGTAATAAAAATTACTTTTTCTTGCACCATCATCTTTCTATTAGAAAAAAACCATCATGTGCCGTCCATAATGCTTTTTCAATAAGAGCATGGTTATTAAATTATATGACTGAAAAATTTAGTCAAGACGAAGTTGATAATTATTGAAATGTACTATGACAAAAATTATTGAATAAAATGATTTTTTTTTTAGAAAAATTAAAATTTTGTACACAGTTGTTATTTTTTATTATAAAAAAATATGAAAACTTTTATTATTAATTTGAAAAGGGATTAAAATTTATCATCACCTCTTATTCACACAGTCAATTTATTTGATTAGTTTATTTATTTACTTAGACTAAAACGAAGACAAAGAGCAGAGTAATTCAATTTAAAAATCATACCTAAATTTTCTTAAATATTTTACAATTTTTTTCAACTTTTCTGAAAATTTCGTATACATATCGTTAAATAAATCTTTGAATTTGGGAAAACTCCCGCCAGTGTCCGTCGTAGGTTAACCGGAGCTAACGGGCATGCGCAGCAGCTTCAGTTAACCAACAGTCAGCGCTGGCGGGAATTTTCCAGAATTCAAAGTTTTAATTAATGGTGAGGTGTTCACAGTTCTTTAAATTTATTTTTTTTAATAATTTTTATAAATTTTATTTACGTTAGATGGAGCTCGAGCTCGAGCGAGACCGTCTTCTTCGGGTCGCCGAGGATTGCCGAGGCTGCTCAGCCGTCGGTGATCGCCGAGGCTGCTCAGCCAATGGGGATAGTCCAGACGAGTTAGCAGCTGGGGATCGCTGCGGCACTGCAACATTAGAAAAATTCAAATAAATTAATTAAAAACTTAAAAAATTCGAGACTTTAAAGTGGAGTAATAAGAAAATTAATTTACATGTTTCTACTATGTCCATGGCCCAGGACACGTAGTCTATAGCATCGTCAGGAGAGTCGGTGCGTTGGCGATCAGCCAACGTATACGCTCCTGAGCATCCTGTAGACTTCGTCGGCTCCGAGAAGGCTGCATTGATGAACTTTTCTTCGAAGACGTTTTCTTGACAGCTTGCAAGAAAACCTGTGACTGACTCCGGTGTATCTTGAGGGGTTATTTATACTCGAAAACAGGAGCACATTTTTCATTATTTTGCCGAAAATCCTCTGATTTGCTGAGCTTCTTTCCCCACTACTTTCCTGAAAAGTCCTCTAATTGGAGAAAAATGTTCCTCCCTTAATTTCCAAAACACCTCCCTTGACCATGCTCCTCCACGTCAAATAAAAATTTCACTTGCCTTCGTGAGATAATCTATAGGCACTTTTGCAGACCTTTTCCAAATAATAATTGATTTTCACCTTGGGTAGCGAAACAAAAAGAAAGGTCTTGCCAGCGGGTATAGTTTCTAGATTCCTGCGGCCCTCTTCGGTCACTCGTCAAACGCTAAAAGCTTTTACAACGTTCATCTCTGCAGGTATCTGCGACACTTATGCATTTTCGCCCACTGCTAGCGAAACGAAAAAAAAGGGAGGGGTATCTTCATAAAACTTATCGGTACCTCTGCATCTTTTTGGGGGATTTCCTACAGGCCTCTAGGAAACTCGTCAAAGTCCGTACGACGTGTTAATCTCCGTGCTCTCTGCAGGTAGCGCAACAAATCGGTCTTGGTGCATGCCACTAGGTTACTTGTCAATCACTATAAGTATTGTTTGTCGTTCTCTAGTCCTATCAGCTCATGTTCATCTTCGGGCTCTCTGCAGGTCTATCGGTCTGAGTGCATTTTTGTGACCATTGTCTCTACGCCACTTGTCAATCGCTAAAAGCGGATCTCTGGAAGGAAAACTGCCTAGCTTTTCTAGGAAATCTAATTGGGACTTAAAATTAGGGGTGGTCCCACAAGCAGCCAATAGCATTTGTAGGCGGTGAGAAAACTTTGAATCGCTTATGCAAGGGAAGGGATTGAAAGAACGCTATAGGCTTTCAAAAAAATACATACGGGGGTAGACTGGGGATACTCTCCCACTCTCTCATCGGGTACTAAAACACTCTGAGAGGAGAGAGGGTGTTTTAGTATCTTGGAGAGAGAGAGAGAGAGAGAGGGGATCCCTCCCCTTCCATCGGATACCAAAACACTCTGAGAGGAGAGGGGGTGTTTTAGTATGCCTATAGCCTATCTACTTCAAAGAGTGTAGTTGGTCATCTCGGCCGTCAGACAGACAGAATTTTCAAGATTTTGTAAAAGGAATAGTGTTGGAATTGTGGTAAAAAAGGACATTTCAAGTCTAATTGTCCGACTTAGTCAACACATCAGGGAGGGTTATATTGAACTTTCTGGAGCGAGTTTAACTGAACTTGACAAGACTCCAACAAACTCCCACTCTTATTGGACTGATTGCCATGTTGGAAGAATTAATAGGAACTCTAATGAATTTTATTTTGATGGTTTAATTAATGACAAAGCTTGTATTTTTAAAGTAAATTCTGGTTCTGATGTGACTATTATAAATCAAAAATTTGTTGAGTCAAAAGATATGAGAATTCCTATTAATTTTACAACACTTAAGTATCCAACTGGAGGAAAGGTATCAGTTGAATTTTTGATTTCAGTGTTGTTAAAATTGGGTGATCATGTAGCTAATTTAGATGATTTTGTCGGAAATATTATTGATGATTGTATACTTGGAAGTGATTTTCTTGATGCAACTGGTATTACAGATTTAATTACTAAAATTATTTTAAATACTCCAAGTTGTACCAGTGTACAACTCCAAGTTGTACCAGGCTCATTACAATAAATTTTTTATAAGAACTCAGAGAACTTGGATCAAGATCAACATCGGGAGTTTGCGGATCTTCTAAACGAATTTGAAGACATTTTTCAAGATGATGACGTTACTGGAAACCGTAATTTGGTTGAACACAGAATTCAATTACTCCATAATCAACCAATTAAACAACCTATTCGAAAACCCCCTACTCATCAAATTAAGGAATTAGATGAATTTATTGCTATGATGCATTCTCAAGGAGTCATTGAAGAATCAGATAGTTCGTATTGCTCACCTGCGTTCCCAAGAAGAAGAAGGATGGAAAAATTCGTTTTTGTATTAACTTCCAAAAAATTAATGCAATTACGATTAAAGATTCGTACCCTTTACCAAGAGTTGATGATACTCTTGATAAACTTACAGGATATTCGTTTTTTTGTATATTGGACTTGAAGAGTGGATACTGGCAAATCAAGATTCAGGAAGAGGATAGGAAAATCACGGCTTTCTCAATTGGAAAAGGTTTATGGCATATGGCAATTTAAGGTTATGCCATTCGGATTATGCAATGCACCGACGACTTTTCAACGTTTGATGGAAAAGTTACTCAGAGATTATCTCTCAAAATTATGTTTAGTTTATTTAGATGATGTCATGGTATTAGGAAAGTCATTTGATGAGATGATATCTAATCTGAAGGAGGTATTTGTTCGTTTTCAAGAAGCAGGATTACGTCTAAACAAGAAGAAATGTGTTTTCTTCAGCAGGCAAGTCGAATATTTAGGATACATTATTTCTGAAGAAGAAAAGTCAGCTAATCCAAAGAAAATGTAATCTGTTGTAAATTGGCCAATTCCTCATAACAAAAAGGCTGTGTTGAGATTTGTGAATTTCTGTGGTTATTATAGGCATCTCAAAAAGGATTTACTGATATAACAAAACCTTTGTATAAATTAACTGAAAAATTGACTAAGTTCACATGGACAGAAGATTTCAAAAACCCTTTTTAAAATTAAAAGAGGTTCTTACAAAACCACTAATTTTGGTATTTCCTTCTCTTTCTTCTAAATTTATTTTAGATACTGATGCTTCTGACCATGGAATTGGGTCGGTTCTTTCTCAGAAGCCAGATGGAATTGAACGTGTCAAGGTTATTATAGTAGAGTCCTTTCTAAACCGGAGAGAAATTATTGCGTCACTCGACGTGAACTCCTCGCTATTATAGAATCGTTAAAACATTTTCATCATCACCTTGTCGGTATAACTTTCATCATTAGGACTGATCATTCTTTTTTGACTTGGTTATTATCGTTTAAAGAACTAGATGGACAATTAGCTCGTTGGTTAGGGAAATTGGATCAGTATGACTACAAAATTATTCACAGGAAAGATAATTTACATGGAAATGCTGATGGACTTTCAAGACGCCATTGTGAAGATTTTTCATGTAAATATTGTTCCAGAGTAGAAGAAAAATTCAATGAAGAGACTATTTGCCGTATAATTTTTAAAGAAAATACATCAGAAGATTGGAAGAAGAGTCAAGCAGAAGATAAGGCTATTTCTTTTATTTGTCAAACGAAGGAATTACAGAAAAACCAGCATGGCAAGAAATTTCTTCGATGGAGGAATTCACTAAAATCTATTGTTCACAATGGGATTCGTTAGTGTTGATTAATGGAATTTCGTATAGAGAATGGGTTTTAACAAATTTAGATCATAAAATTCGTCAATTGGTTGTTCCTATAGATAAAATCAAAGATATTTTAGAAGAAGCACATGATTCACCATCTAGAGGACATTTGAGAGTAAACAAAACTTTAGATAAAATTAGAAAAAGATTTTATTGGGCAAAAGAAATGTAGAAAATTAATGTATATCCTGTGAAGTTTGTATTGCAAAGAAAGGTCCTCCAGATAAAGGCCATGGTGAGATGAAAATTTACAATTCAGGAGTTCCATTCGATTGACTTCAAATGGATATTTTAGGTCCCTTTCTACTTTCTTCTTTAGGCAATAAATACCTCTTGGTTGTGACAGACTGTTTCTCGATGTGGGTTGAAGCTTTTCTTTCCTCTCTCTAATATGAGAACAAAAACCATTGTTGAGATTTTCATTGATCAGATTGTCTGTAGGTATGGGGTACCTTTAGAAGTAAATACTGATCAAGGGACAGATTTCAATTCAAAATTGATTAAAAATTTGTCTGTGTAAGGTTCCTTCGATAAATTTAAGCGTCGGCATCCGTAACGGAAGAGTGGCAAACAATTTTAAGCGACTGTTATTCTCATTTTAGTCGCGTCAAGCTTATTTTAATGAATTCAGGAACGTCAATGAAAACTCGTAGAAACAGTATAAGGTACCTCAGAAAAAAAGAAAGGAAAAAAATATCGAATAATACGATGGCTTTAGACGCATCAATTGACAACCGGATAGTCGAACTTTCAGGTGATGAGTTGCGCCAAGAGTTAGCCGGCAGGGATTTAGACATGGCAGGTACCAAAGCAGAGCTACAAAGGCGTCTAGCTAACGAGGTGTACCTCGAAAGAGGGATTGACCAGCCGGTGCAGCCGATACAGCCAGCACTTTTAGTAAGTGACACCAGGCCGAACAATCCTCTCTCCAGGTCGAACGATCCTTCCCCTCCCTACGAACTTCCAGCAGGCTCTACGGGGACAACCATGAATACGCAAAGCGCGCCTTCCATGAGCAGAGGCATAATCGACGCCCCGCGAACATCGAGTCCGTTGGACGCTAACCGTGCTTTTGATATAGAGGAGCACGGGAGACCACAAGTACAGACGGGGGCTATACGTCGCACAACAGTTAGGCAAACCTCAGGGCTTGCGGCGGCAGTGACCACTTTCGCGAACGCGCATAGAACATCGCTCGAACCATCAGCATTAGGCTATCTATCACAAACTATTATAGGCTCTCTATCGCATACTAATACTGGCTGTCTCGCTCAAAATAACGCGGGCTACCTTGGTCAGACAGATAGGCTATCTCTAGGTAACGTACAAAGACCGGGGCTACAAAACACCAGCGCGACAACACACTAAGACCAAACGGCTATCTAAATTATAATAATAACAATCGCTATCCGAATCTCTCCTATAACAATCGAGAACTGAACACTAGAAGCGTGCGATTTAACGATGTAAACGCTTATAACTCTGATCGGAGGTTGATACTACCAACCCCATAAGCGCATTTGACTTCATGCGTAAATGAGACTTGAAATTTTCGGGAAGACGCGATGAAGACAGCGAAGAATTTTTGAAAAGATTTAAGAAAGGACGTTTGATTATGCATATTCCGGATGACGATTTGTTTGGAATCCTACCATTTTTCCTCCAAGGGGTAGCTTTACAGTGGTTTCGAATTAATTCAGATAACTGGGTAACTTTCGAGCAATTTGAGGAAGCATGGCACGCTCATTTCTCGGACACAGACTTTCAACACGCACTTATGGAAAACGCACGACGCAGAACCCAAGGCGAACGCGAACCAGTGGCAGACTACCTCACATATATAAAGGCCATGTTCAATCGTATGGTTCCACCGAGGGTAGCGATGAGAGGAATCGATCTAGCTTTGCGTAACATGCTACCCAGGCTGCAGGTTAGAATAGATGAATCAGAATTTTTCACGTTCGCGGAGTTGGAAGCACTAGCAGTCCGCAAAGAAAAATCCCTTATGATAGCACGATCCTATGAACCACCGGTCGGGGTAGAAGACTCGCTTTTACCGGATTTAGCTTATAGAGATCAACGCATAACGCGACCGGTACGAAACGCGCTAGCTAACTTATACTTAGAAAACAACGAGGATCAACAGCTCGGAAGGGAAGCAAACTTAGAATACGCGGAGGAATTACCACCGGAGCCCGAAGATCTAATCGCTAAAGGTTACCACGGGGACAAACGTTATAATAATGTGCAACGGGCAACGGGAAATACGCGGCCACCAAATAATAAGCCTACGGGCCAGACACAAACACTGTGCTATAACTGCGGCAAACTGGGTCATTTTTCAAGACAATGCACGAACCCCAAAAGAATAGTTTTCTATAAATGCGGAAAAACGGGCGTAAAATTCACGAATTGCCCGACGTGTAATCCGCCGGAAATTTTCTGCCACGATTGCGGTTTAGTTGGCTATCTTAAAGCAAACTGTCCCGAGTGTGCGGGAAACGCAAATTAAAGCCGCAACGGGAGGCTGCTGCTACTTGTACACTCACCGACGCCTCAAAAGTAATTGAATCAAAGGCTATCTGCGACAAACAAGGCTACCTATCGGGTGCCTATATAAATGTAAAAAAACAAAAGGTTGCCTATAACAATTGCTCAGACCTTACGGATGCCTCTAATAATATTGAACAAATAAACGTAAATAAATTAACAAACGCGAGAGAAACGGAAAATAATATGCATTGGACTGAATCGAAACTTAAAGTTTTAACTACGGAACGAATCACACAGTTTACTGTACTCAACAGTAGACATAACCGGCAATAAATTCAAAGCGTTGATAGATAGTGGAGCCAGCAAAATCTTCATAGGACCAAATATTTGGAGAATCGCAACACGAAATGCAATGTTTATCAATAAAAACGTGAAAGGAAAAGTCACAACGGGTTATACAAGCACGGTTTTTAGAATGTCTCTTGTATACTTGATTTAGACACTTTAAACAGTTTCAGAATAATCGCAGATTTCGGAAATTTTTTATATACATTTAGCTCGAAGCCTTTTGAGCACTATACTTTTGAGAAACGTTTTCAGAAACAACCGAGAGAACCACAGCATGCTACGGGTTGCGAGAACTTAGCCCTACAGAAGAAAATATACTACTAAAATTCTTAGAAACCAAAATTCCCAAAACCCCGGAAAAACTAGGTACGACACCATTAGTAGTGTACTCGATAAACGTGAACGGTCACCCAGCGATAAAACAGAGGCCGTATCCACAGTCTAGCGTCAAAGAAAAAGCTTTACTTGAGGAGGTCGATTCTATGCTAGAAAACGACATAATAGAACATTCGAGTAGTAACTGGTCGTTCCCGGTACTCATGATTCGAAAGCCAAACAACAAGTATAGGTTCTGTCTAGATTTACGCAAAGTCAAGGCTGTAACAAAAAAGACGCTTATCCTCTACCCCTTATAAAATCGATTTTGGACAAAATAAGAATAGCACGGTACATTTCAACTATAGACTTGAATCAAGCTTTCTTCCAAATCCCGCTTGACGAGAAGAGCCGGGAGATTACAGCATTCGCTGTCCCTGGTAAAAGTTTATTCCAGTTTAAAAGACTCCCGTACGGGCTCACCAACTCGCCAGCGGTCTTCCAACGCCTTGTTGACTCCCTTATTGGTCCAGAGCTTCAACCGCACGTATACTCTTACATAGACGACCTGATAATAGTCACAGAAACTTTTGAGGACCGCTTGAAATGGTTAAAAATAGTGTAGACGAAATGGTTAAAAATAGTTAACACGACCTACAAATAGATCCCGACAAAAGCGCACCGATTCGCGAATACCCAGCACCTAGAAACTTGAAACAAGTGAGACGATTTATAGGAATGACATCCTGGTACCGAGAGTTCATCGAGAATTTCGCCTCACTAATAGAACCGATTACACGTCTATTAAAAGTCAAGCAAAAGTGGGAATGGGGAAACGAGCAACAAGTAGCATTCGAAGCAGTTAAGGATCGCCTAACGCAAGCCCCAATATTAATGCGGCCTGATTTTATGATACCCTGGTAGAAAGTAACGACGATTGGTATGCCACGAGAATAAAGGAAGTAACTAATAATCCAAAAAAATACTTTAATTGGCAAACAGCAAAGGGCATTTTGTATCACAAAACAGAGAACACAGTACACGACGCTGCAAAACAGGATAACACCTTGTGGAAGGTCGTAGTTAGACAAAAGGACCTCGATCGCGTACTATTTGATGCGCACGATAACGTTCAAAGTGGTCAATTGGGTGTAGAAAAAACATATGCTTGAATAGCAAATGATTATTATTGGCCGGGAATGTTTAAAGACGTGGTTAATTACGTGAAACAATGTGAAATCTGTCATTTACTCAACAACCCCTCCTTACCACCCACAGGCTAACCCAGTCGAAAAAGTAAACCGGGTTTTAAAAACAATGATTTGCGCATTTGTCGACCAGGACCATCGCGACTGGAACGCACATATCTTAGACTTCTGCTTTGCTTTTAATACGGCAAAGCATTCATCTACCCAGGTAACGCCAGCTTTTCTGAACTTCGGGCGAGAGCCGCTATCAATCAAATCCCTCCGACGAAAGCTGGAAAACTCAGACCCATTAGAACAAGGCAATGTAGAACAATAGTTGGAAAGGTTATATAGACTGCAAGCGATTCGAGATTGGGTAATAGAAAACTCAGAGAAAGCACATACAAGCAGGCACAGGCAAGCAGCGTACTATAATAAAAGCCACCGCGAACTAGCATATAAGGTGGGGGACGCCGTCCTAATACGCAACAGTGTCATTTCGGACGCAACAAAAAATTTTGCAGCGAAATTAGCTAAACCTTTTAAAGGGCGTTACACAGTTTCGAAAGTCCTTTCACCACTGGTCTATGAGCTTAGGGCGGCAGACGGCCAGATCGTCTCGAAGATACACATATGTGATGTTAAGCCATTTAATCCAAAAAATCCAACTCCTGTGTAGGTATCCCAAGGGCTATCTACAACATACACAACAATCGGCTATCTACATAAATCCCCGGCATTGGCACTCGCAACAATCAACTATTTTCTTCTCTTGTAATCATCAATATCGTCGGCTGTCTACACACATTGTAAGTACTTTTATATTGTAAGATCAACGCTTGACGAATTGGCGGCTATCTATGTTAAATTGTACTGGTTTAGGGCATCACTGGCTATCTTTCCTTAAGTGCTATCTACTTGAAGAACCATGTCGGACCCACAACTACCAGACTCTACGGTAGAGGAAGAAGAGAGGCTCTTAATGGATTCGGGCTCTGACGGCGACGTGAATCTCCTGGAGCTAACCGATTCGGACGTCGAAATCCTGTCACCAGCTCCGTCGCCGCGGGAGGCTGCTCCACCGGGCGCGGTGCAAGAGCCTGGGCCAGCGCTCCGTTACGGGGGGAAGAGCTTTTGGAAGGAGGTGACTTCAAAATGATTTATGGAAATCAGCCAGCTCCCACCGAGGAACAGGACGAGGTCAACTCTACAGCGACAACACCAAGAGCCCTCTCGCCAGTAAGTCTTAATGGTGGGGCAGAAGCTGACTTAGACGAGTTAGAGACCGTCTCGGAAGCTCGATTGTCTGAGTCAGAGGACATGATGGAAGAAATCGACAACCGACCAGACACGGTACGGCAGAGAGAGGAAAAAGATCAAGCAAGGCGCCAGGCGGATAACCCATATCTCCCGCTGAGGGAGCACGAAGAAGTTTTGACAGACTTCTTCCAAGATCACCCGGAAGTCGAAACTGCTTTCCGACAGGTCGAATCAAACCTTGTGGAGATAGACAGGGGGCGATGAGTCCACACAGACTTCCGTAGTGCCGACCTCTGAACAATCGACGCAGACAAATCGACTCACATCAGCAGACCGTCGTGCCAGTGACCAACCCGATCCTGCAGGAAACACCCCAATCGCCCCGCCCAGGTCGCCACGTCAACAGGAAACAGAAAGGCAAAATAACCACCGCATCACCCCAGAAGATCTTACGGCTGCCATAAGAGAAGCAGAGCCAGCGGCTCCGACAATGCCTGACCCTGATAGGGTTGATCGCGGGTATCGCCATCATGAACATCGCCAAGTGCCGTACTCATCCGTCGAGAGCCTCACTGGCTGGATGCAAATCCACGGCTAATGGATTGAGGTGTTGTCCAGACTCCCTGGGAGCTTTAATTGCGGCCGCCAACACCATTACAGCCGTTGCGACCAGATTCCAACCACGTTCTGTTTTCGATGCGGGCGTCGAAACGTGACGTTGCGAAACTGCCCACACTGCTGCACCGGCTGGCGTCAAGAAGGACCATATATCCCTCGTCTTCGAGCACATGTCCCTTGGACGGAGTCATTTCCTCCCGGCCTCCACGAGCTACAACAAGTCTCCGAAGAGCCGACCCAGCGAGAACGCCGCTACCTACAACCGGATGAGTACTGAGGAGCGGTGAAAACAGAAGAGTTGCCTACGGTTATATACGGCTATTTACATTAACTTTTAGGCTATCTGTAAAACTGTTACGTCCTAAGTCGTATTGTAATATTTAGCAATAAGCCTGTAAGCACAAAAATGATGAGTGCGTACAATAAGTAGCGGAGTTAAGGAATACATCCGATTACGAGGCGTTGAACAGTCGACATTTGTTACTCAAGCTAGATTCTGCTACGACGCTCCGGGCTGTCGACAGAGCTACCAATAATTTAAGTCGCGATATCGATCTAACAGTATAAAGAATAAATTCTTAATTAAAACTACAATCGTAAGTTATATCTTATTATTATCCCTGCACACGACTAGCCGATTGTTCCTGACAACTCTAGCAGTAAAGCCGATAGCAGAATCAGCGCAAAGTAAGTACAATAATATATTAATAGATCGGTGACTTAACAGTGGTTCCGGTACGAATCGAATGCTAGACGTTTGTTATAAAACAAGGAAAACTTGCAAACAGATAAAATATATCAGAGCATTAATAAATGCGATAAAACCAACTACAAGAGCAATCTAAAAATAAGACAGAAAGTTTAAAAGTGCCAGCGTTTTAAAACCGTATAAATCAAGTTTTGCCTAGTGCGAGTGAAACCCTTTCCTCAAGTTTGCTTAATAGCAACTTTCCTCTAGATCTGCTAAAATAGCGGTCAGTCTTCTTGATCCTAAAGCTTGCTGAAAAGCGACATATCCTGTGATCTGCTTAAATAGCGATTACTCATATCCTAAAAAGTACATAAAGGCACGAAAACCCTCTAGCCATAAAAATACGGTCTATGAACGGATTCATAAACTTATATCTAAATAAACGAAAATAAATAAAATCTAAAGAGTACAAAAACAATCAGAACTATAGAGATATAAAATCGCGAGTTTACAAAAAAATTTAGGTGAGTGACCTGCTTGCGCATATCGGCGATCGCGCTCACCTTACGCTGCAGTGTCAGCAAGGTGACAGAACGCAGTGCGTCGGATCTATACAGCGCTTGTGTAAGATTTTAAAAACCAGGTTAATTCACAATATTTGGAACATACGCAAAACAATTAATTTCGTGCATTTCGTAATGGGCCGTGTGAGAAGTGAATTCCTTCATCCATAAACGAGCGGAATTCATTCAATGAAGGATAATACTAGAGTAGTAAATACTAGAGTAGTAAAAAGAATATTTTTACGGAAACTATTAAACGAAAAATCTAAATTAATAGAAGAATTAAGCCAATTAAATAAGAAAATAGATTTATTTTTCCGATCGCAAGAAGTTAAGTAGTCAAAAATAGTAAATAACCAAGTAGAACGATCACAGTTTCAAATATAAATCGGCAACAAATTTGAAGAGTTATTTAATTTCGCTATGACTGAATTGAATAAAAATAAATAAATTTGAAATTATAGAATCACGAAAAACCAATTTAAAGCCTAAATCCGTCCAAAGAATACTTAAATAGCAAAGTCGCGTCAAATTACTATGTTACGCGTATAGCCGCGGTAAATGAATTGACCAAAATTTGTGTAGTTTGCAAAAACGCAAAAAGTAGATCACGTATTGTAAAATAAGTAGGACAGCAATATTACATTCGAATGATTTGTATGCGATATAAAGATAAAAAAAATTCGCGCTGAATAAAATTTTGCAATAAATAAAAAGGTAACTAAATTGAGAACACCAATTGAGTGACAATCGGAAAAATCTACTAGGGCAGAAATTAACAAGGAACGTTGTTCGTAATAATCCTACATTGCAGAATCAAAAAATAATCCCCAACAACCAAACACCATTTGCGAGAAGTAACAAAGTAATTCGATCACCGCCAGCAAACTGCACAAAGAGGGCACGAAGAATCAGTACCCAATACTGAAACATTTAATAAAATAATAGTTAAAAATATAGAAAATAGAGCAAGAAACAAATTTAGAACAGATTAACAAAGAAAATTCAAAAGGACAATCAAAAAGGCGAAATCAAGACTTAACAGAGCCCATTCAACTACTAATATACCAATTACGCCTAATAAACGTAATAAAGAATCAAGTGAAATATCTAAAGAAGAACAAAGAGTAGCACTAGTAACACCAGGAACACCGCTGACAGCGATTAGAAAAGCAGAAGATTAGAATTTCAATAATAGTTTGAAGCAGGACATATCGTTGATAGACATCGAAGGTTTTAACGAGCAACCAAGTCTAATCGGCAATTTAAAAAATTCACAGAGTAAATTCGAATTTAATTTTAATTTAGATAGCTTATTAGAAAACACCATGGTCGGTGAGGCGCTAAATAATCAACAACAACAAGCGCCACCGCAGTTGCGTTTTTTGCTAAAATATGTAGCTAATCTTATACCAGAATTTGACGGAAAATCTATGCAGTTAATAAATATGTAGAAAAATTAAAGCATGCAAAAAACATGCTATCAGAGACTAAAAATGAAACTAAAAGGCGATGTGTACAGGGCTATGTTAAATACAGAAGTTAATAATATTCGAGATTTTATCAAAGCTGTGCGGCAGATTTATCTATCAACTGATAAAATGGCAACACTTTATGGAAAAATAGCGGAAAGTTTGCAAAATCCAATGGAAACGGTACTCAGTTTTGCTAACAGATTGCAAGAATTAGTATTGCAAGTAAAGGACAGTAAGGAAGTGGAGCATATACAGCAGAAGAAAAACAAAGATTCAAAACTAAAATAGATGCGGAAACTCTATGGGACAAGATTAAACAGAAGAAACTTGATATTTGGCAAAGCAAATAAAGTATTTTGCAGTTTAAGGAGACCTCACCACCTTAAATTGAAAAAAAATGAGATATTGATTTTTTGTGTAAAAGTACCTTAAATTGTTTAAATAATCAATTAAACAATTATATTAACTCAGACATACTGTAAAAATTATCAAACAAAGTTTATAAATACCATATGTCAAGTACAATCGGTTTCCGAAGGCCAAAAATCACAATTTTCATTATTTCAGCTACCGCAGACATACTTCAGTTTTGAGCTTCAAAGGGCACTTTTTTCTTAATAGATCCACTTTAAACACATATGTTTATGGAATGAATGTGGGAATTAAAAAAAAAAACTTTAATTTAAAACAGTTGTCTACAATTTGATAAAAAAATCACCGATTTTCGTAAAAAATCCAAGTATTCATGATTTTTCGCTATTTTCAAACCTAGACAACTTTTTCCCTAGGCAACAATTTTTAAGTCACCATCCCTCAAATTGAAGCTTTCTTCTGATACTTCGATCCTAGTAATACACATTTTTGGATTGCACCTTCATACACTGAGTGGGTAAAGTTGAATCGTGGCTGGTTTTCGATTGGTTTTCCCGTGTTAACTGCCCGGCAACAATATAGGTATTTTTTAATCTTGGGAACCCAAGGTTTTCCGGGTTCTGGGTGGCCTAAGGAACCCAAAAAAGTTGGTCTGGTAGGTGTGCCCTCAAATTTCAAATTTGTTCACTCAGACCCCCTGAAGTGTCCGATTTTTTCTGGATTTGCACATATACGTGCGCGAGATTGAATATACTGTCGATCAGAACACTATTTCTGCAACATTTCCGTGACTCCGTTAAATATTGTACCGTCCAACTATTTATTTAATTTATATTATTATTTTATTTTTGATGACCATGACCAAAGGTTTTATTTTAAGTGACGTGATAGAGTAGTAAATAAGAAAAAATGTACATAATGCGTGATAATTACTTAACGAATCTGTGATAAATCTGTGACAATATGTGATACACATGTATTTTTTGACTTGTGCAAAATAAATGCTTATATATCTAATTTATCTATTTCGTAGTTTTGGTGAACTTCGGTGGCTATCTTTTAGTGCGGAGTTTAAGGCTATTGGCATAAAATTGCGGCTATCTACGGAAACGCGGTATTCTAGTGTTCGATACATCGTAAGTGTTACGGGTTACCTGGATGTCTACCGCCTATCTGGCGATCGTATTTGTTCTGTAAAAATTAGTAGTAAGCTCGGGTCAAAGTTGTGGGTCATTAAATATATTGTAAGGATAAAATAAGAGTACTTAATAAATTGCACCTTAATCATCGTCCGGCATCGTGCCATCGTGTGGCAAATTGTTCTATCCCGAAACTCCCTTTCTCCTATACCGCCCTGCGGGACTGAGTCAACCGAGCAAACCCCAGTTTCAATGAATCCGTTGGATCAAGAGTCGCGATACTCTGTCGCTTGATCGGCGAGCGCCGGGCGCCTGAGCATTTTAGTAGGAATCAGCGAGACGGGGACCTTGTAACGTTGTTCTAGTCAGAGTTCTCGTATCAAAATCCACGTTACAGTACATCGCATGGGCATACTCTTGTCTGTGAGCCTGTGTTTGTTAAGTCACATTGACATGGTACATAAATAATATAAACACACATAAAATTGTTGCGTTACATTGTATATAATATATTGAACACGGCTTCCCGGTTATATCGCTGGCCCTAAAAACAGCGTATTTTAAAGCGTTAACAACAATGTCAAACAAGTCTCCCTATAGTAACCTACACTGTAAAATATTACATTACGATATAGTACATTACGATACTAGTGGCATAAGTCGTACTTTACGGCACGGCGTGTATAAGCGCCCGAGCGTAGCGAGTACGCTTAACGCCGTGCCATGAAGATCGACTTATGACGCGTGTATCGTACGATATTTTATAGCACTGACTAGCATAAATCCGCTGTCACGCCTATCCGTGGCATTAGCAGTCCTTTTTTGCACCGTTAGGTTAGCGCCCTGTATGGGACAAGACTACATTAAGGTTCAAAAATAAACTGTAAAATCATTGTTGATCAGATATTATGACTTTATTAAAATCTCCTAACGATCAGGTCCTGGTGTGACCTTCTCTCACAAGTTGTCGCCGAGAACTGACTCTCTACTGATCAAACGCCGCCGAAAACTCGGTCCCGCTAAAACAAAGACGCTTTCCCGAAGACCACCGAAGGGACTCGAAGCAGTGCTCGATATATATATATATATATATATATATATATATATATATATATATATACCAATATTATATAGTTGTTTTGAGCCAAAGTGAAATTCAGCCCCCCCTCACCCCCACTCAGCCCCTCCTTAGCCCCCATTCAAAATAACGTTGAAACATTTAAAAAACCGCGTTATTTTTTACTTACAAAGCCCCCCCTCTGCCCCCCCCCAGTTACTTTATTCAACATTTATAGTAAAGAATATTATTCATTAAGTTAAAACTTCTATTTTTTCTACGCCACCCATGAGGTAAATAGAAGAGCGCGTTTTTTTTCTCTGATAACAAAAATTTTAATGTTTTAGAATTAGAAATTAATATAGAATCTCATAGTAATTTGAATAAGCAATAATGTATTTTATTCGTGTATTTTCAATACTTTATTATGTAACAAGTGGTCGCGAAGTCATATTGCGCACGCTCGTTCAGTCGCGCGATGTTAGCTCGGCATGCAAGTGCGGTTCTGTCAAGTCGCGTGCGGAGGCGCGCGTAAGACTCTGCGCGTAAAGGTAGACTATTTCAGCTTGACGTCCAGAAGTAGCTACCCAGGAGCCTTCCGAGGAGTGGAGCAGCTTGGCTAGGATGGATGCCTCCTCGCCACGAACAACCGGATTCTATCGTTTGATCTTGGTCACCGGAGATCGTGCTCGACGCGTGCTTCGCATTTATGTATATCTCACGAATTTCTTCACGCGACTATAAAGACGCCGAAGCCGAGATTCGTCCCATCGAATCCTCGGCACGTCTATCGAACACCGTCCTCTCGCGCGACGCGCGCGACTTTTGTAACCAATTGAAGTAATTAATATATGCAACTCGTCAGTCAATCGTCAGCGCTCGGAGCGATCGGTCGTGTTTCGCGCGCGTGTCGTCAGCTCGGAGCAGTATATAAAACTTTGTATACGATTAGTTAATGACTTAAAATTTAAACATGTTACTTGTTTAAATAGTTACACATTATGTTGCCAATATGGCATTGAACGTGAAAACACCTCCGGATAAGCCGGACCACAGCTTTTACAAGTGCCACCCAAAAAAGCTGAAAACAGTGATTTGCATAATATGCGAAAATGTTTATCATAAAAGTGACTATGAGAAGATAAAAAATCCTGTTTTTGTTGGTGAACACCTGGTTATCTGCCCAGAACATGTCCTGGGAGACATAACATCCAACTATGAAGAGCATATGCTAAGTGACGTGGCAAGAAAAACCATTGCACTCATAAAAATGAAGAAATCTGAAGAAATCAGAGAACGACCGCTACAAGAAATTCATAACAAAACAGTTGAAAAACATAATTCAACAATACTAGGCGAGGAGAATGAAATGGAAAATCTTGTTGCTGAAAATACCTTATTAAAACAACTAGTTGCCGAACTTCAAGATAAAAATCAGCTTCAGAAAGAAATGATTGAATTACAAAAACAGAAAAATACAGAGCCGCAGACAAATTTAAAATCATATGCTGATGCTATGAGAGAGATAAAGCCAAAACCGAAACGTGTCCGTATAATGGTTAAGGCCAATGACCCGGAACAGACGAACACAATGGAGCTACTCACGAAGTGTCTGGTTACAGAAAAGAATGTGCAAACTAAGTTTATACGCAAGAAGAACCAAAGTGAAATAGAAATCAGCTGTATGAATACTAAAAGCCTGAAAACACTCGAGAACGTGTTACCAAGTAAATTAAAAAATTGTGAAATTAAAGTAGAACAACAAGGTAATCTAAAAATAAAAATTATTGGAATAGACAATACTACAAATATGGATGAACAGGATATGGAAAATGACATTAACACTCGTAATTTCAAAAATTATAACAACAAAAGTAAGGTACTGCACATGTACACCAATAAAAGAACCAAAACCTGCACAGTTCTAATGGAACTCCCACCAGAAATCTACAAGCACATACGTGAAAACAATAATAAAGTTTTTATAGGTCATCAGTCAGTACTGCAAAGCCTACGATCTTATTAACATTACCCCTTGCTACAACTGTGGAAGATACGGACATAGTGCATCAAAGTGTAGGAAAAAATCAGCATGTATAAAGTGCTCGGATAACCACAACGTAAGTGTCTGTAAGAATGATAGAATTGAGTGTGTGAACTGTATATTTAACAACGCCACATACAAAACAAGTCTACCAACGGATCATTTGCCAACAGATAGAATAAAGTGTACAATTCTTAAAAAGATCAAAAAATATATCAACTCTATTGATTAGCCGATCGCACCTGTATTACCGACGTGGGACGAAACAAGCGCACGTAAACAAATACACAATCTACAAACAAACAAACTGCTATACCACAGATCGATAACGGCAGGAAAAAAAGAGGGAAATCTACGTTTTGATACGCAGCAAGAAAACAACAGTCAGCATATTATTCCAAAGAACACAGCAAATTCATCAGTTGAATAATGGAAGCACAAATAAATTTAATCGACGAAATACAAAATAGCCTAAATGAACAAGAGCGAACATATATGGATATTGAGTCTTTCAATAAGGAAAGGACTAGTAGTAATGATCTAATTTTGTATTTAAACATTAGAAGCCTAAATGCCAATTTCGATAAATTACAAATCTTTCTTAAAAGTCTAAAATTAAAACCTTACGTTATTGTATGTACAGAGGTATGGAAACTAACACACTATCAGTATTATAGAATAAAAGATTACGAACTTTATTATAATCACGGAGACATAAAAAAAATGATGGTGTTGTGGTTTATGTAAATAAAAATGTTAAACATACTAACGAAATGATAGCTATAGGTAAGCTTAAAATATTAAACACTACTATCCCTCTAAATAATAATAAACTACTTGAGATCTCATCCTTATATAGATCACACGGACTGAGTAGCATAGAATTTAATCAGAACCTAAAAACTTATAATATGGTTTTTTGCTTTTTTTTATGTTCTAGATAAGTTGGTGATTTTAACATAAATATTCAAGACTATAATCATGTAAGCATGGAATTCATGAACAACCTTCAGGAAAAAGGTTTCCTCCCAGGTTTCACTAACACCACCAGACCTACAAACATAACTACAAATGAAGGAACTTGCATTGATAATATCTTTGTCAAAACTGATTTTCTACGTACAAAATCACTAACTCTCATGACGCCCATTACCGATCACTACCCACTTTTCCTAGAATTAAAAAATGGAGTATTAAAACAGAATACAAAAGACTCAGAAGGAGATATATACTATTACAACTATAAAAAACTATATAACACTGCTAGGCAAATAAATTGGTCAAAATTTAAGAATACAAATGATCCAAATGAGAATGTAAACGAAATGATAAAAGAAATCCAATATTGCGTGGAGAGTTCGAAATATAAAAAACCAAATCTGCGGAAATCCAAACAAACCCCCAGGAAAGATTGGATAACAAAAGCGATTCTAAATTCCTGTAATACAAAAGAAATACTTTACAACAAACTCAAACAAAATCCGAATAATGAAGAACTAAAAGCAAACTATAAACATTTCGTTAAAACTCTAGATAAAGTTATTAAAGAAGCGAAAATCGAACATGAAAAAAAAAAACAATTGAGAAAAATAGGGATGATCCCAGAAAACTCTGGGCCTGCATTAATAGCAAGATAAGCAAAAATAAAAATAAAACAGATACTACTATCAGTCAACTAAAAACTGAAAACAATACTACAATAACCGACAAGAACGAAATTGCCAACAATAAGAACCAATTTTACTGCAAACTTGGAGAAACATTGAGTAATAAAATAACTACACCAAGAAATAAAAAACTAGAATTACCTAAAAGCAATCCAAAAACAATCTACATCAAGCCAACCAGCGAAATTGAAATTATAAAAGTAATAGACTACATGAAACTTAAAAAAGGTGGTATTGATAAAATAAGTGCAAAGGCACTGAAAACTATAGCTACTATTATTGCAGATCCCCTTACCCACGTAATCAATCAATGTATCGAAATGGCAATCTGGCCTGACATATTGAAGGCAGCTGAAGTGATACCAATATACAAAGCTGGGAAAAAAAACGAAATGGGAAACTATAGGCCTATATCACTAATATCAAACATTGCTAAAATCTTCGAAAAAATTATACATAATAGAATAATAGAATTTATATGTCAAAGTAAAATATTAAGTAAAAATCAATATGGATTTCGAAAAAACATTGGAACCAAGGATGCATTAAACACGATCTCAAAAATAATATATGAAAACCTGGATCAAGGTACACCGATAGCTATTACTTTTCTAGATCTAGCAAAGGCATTTGACACTGTTAATCATAGAATACTTCTAGACAAGTTGTATGCATATGGTATAAGAGGCAAGGGGCACCAACTTATTACAAGTTACCTAAACAATAGGAAGCAAAAAGTATGAATAGGTTCGCATACAAGCGAATTCGAAAATGTAAATACCGGCGTCCCCCAAGGTACGATACTTGGCCCCTTTGCTATTTATACTTTACGTAAATGACTTGCTAATAAATATGCCAGAAAACTCCATAATTTCTTATGCAGATGACACTGCAGTAATAACTACTGGGAAAACTTGGTCCGAGGTTGAAGTAAAAATGAACACCTCGACGATATCTCTACATGGCTCAAGCTAAATAAATTGACACTCAATGTTCAAAAAACAGTATACATGACTTTTGGAAATTACTGCGTTAGTGTGCCGAAAAAAAAATTGAATTTAAAATTAATAATGAAAAAATAAAGAGAGTAGAAGAAACGAAATAGCTAGGCTTAATTTTTGACACGAACATGAGATGGGATAAACATATTGAATACCTTATAAACAATACAAGATACCTTGTTTTTATCTTCAGTAAAATCTCCAAATTCATGGACACAACTACTCTAAGAATAATTTACTACGCATTCTTTCATAGCCTGATTAACTATAGAATAGTTGCGTGGGGTGGTGCGTATCAAAATAACCTACAACTGTTACAAGCGGTCCAAAAAAGAATCATAAGAATTATAAACAAAAATACCTTTCAAAGTATTAACCCACTTAACCTTCAATAATTATTCGCCTACGAAAGCCTACAGTACCACTACAATAGCCTCAAAGATCAGTATACAAAATCATCAAGCATAACAAGGAAAAAGCTAATAATCCTACCGAAGTATGATAAAACTATTAGTACAAAAACCAGCTACATTAAAGCTATCAACATCTACAATAATCTACCAAATAATCTCAAAATCATAGATTTACGGAAAAAATCAAACATCAAGAAAATACAAGATTGGTTGAGAAATAATGAGTGAGATAAGTACTCCCACTACAATTGACTGCAAGCAACTTAAATTATGGTTCTTAGAGATATCCAATCAGGAGCATGGTGAGCAACAGAGAGTAATATCTTCATTAATATAGGATTTAATGCAGCGCAGAAATGATATGAAAAGTAATAGACAAAAAACTGAAATAAATTCTGTTTACTTAGATATTAGAACTTACATTTGCGCTAAGGGCAAATGTAACTCTCACAAAATACGTAATCATCGACGCATCTCCAACTACAACTATAAAAAAATGATTTTAACATATTAGAATATTACAGATAGTTTAGACAACATAACGAATGAAATAATAAATACCCGCATGGGCAAAACTATAAAATATAAAGCAAATATAAAATTCATTAATTTCGTAAAAGAAACTGCAAATGAATGGGATAATAACAAAAACGTAAACACTGAAAAATACAAACCAATAGAAACGGTCTTCTCTAAGATAGATGAAATGGCTGAAGAAAATAGCAACAAAGCAAGGAGTAGAGAAGCGACGGCCGCACCGGGCCTAAAAATCACAGAATCAGCCAGTCTCAGAATGACGTATGGCGACATCAACTATCTAGGATTCAACAAAGCTTTTTTCTATTTTGATAGAGGAATACGAGGAAAACAGCTTTTTAAGAACTCAGTGTCCTCACTTAAATTACAATCACCCTACAAAGACATAGTAATCATAGATGATATTGTTTTTACGTCAGACTGTAAATGTGACTCATCTAATCAGCACAAAGAAATGTTTCCACACTATAGAGTTACCTGTTCTGTCGGACTCACATGCCCGGCTAGGCTCACCTCTACAGAGAAAATGTCATACATAAGAGAAAAAAATGCAACAACGGACAGATTTATGACAGCAAGACAAATGTTAGTTCGGAACTGGTGAAATTATGAAAGCTGTGAAAAGTGCCATGATACAAAGTAGAAATTTTAATCTTCAAATGTTTTTACCATTAAACAACATCAAATTATAACACAAAAATATAGAATCTTAGAATCGTGCAATATAATCTTATTTAATAATAATATTTAATCTTATTTAATAGTGATATTTAATGTCGTCGTAGCATTACTGGTTTAAAAGACAAAAATATAGAATCATTTACGAACACTTTAGAAAATACCAACTAATAACTTATTTTTTATATACAACTGTTAAATTGATTATATGTCATTGTTAATTTTTTATGTAAATACTAATATTATATACTTTTATCAGAGTTGGCAAACTAAACCCTAGCGCAAATGACCGAAGCAGAGAGGATGGCAGCTATGCCATTCGTATTTACAGGCATAGCCGCAGAATAATGTAAGAACAACAAAGATGAGTGGCAAAGCTCGAAAGAGTTCTACGGCAGCGACAAGATGGTACGGCACGAACAGGCGATTCCAACAACGGACGCAAAGAGAAGATACCAAGGCGCGCACGATAGTGGAGCTCGTGCGCGATTTTGTGACATGCTTGGAAGGCATAATGAAGGAAATGAAGCCACAACCAAGCCTGAAAAAACAACTAGACCTCTTACATAAAAATCTGATGCCAGAACTGCAAAGGTTGATCCCTCGTATGAACTGCCACAAAGTTCCCAAAGAAGCCGAAACCGTACTGGCGAGCGAGCAAGAGTACCGCGCGCCACCACCACTAGAGCAAACTCTACTAGCATCGCTTGCGTATGTCTTACCGATGGAACGCAAACAGCCTGGCGCCGCAGCTGCAAAGTGGTATAGACAATTACCGGAAAATTACGCTACGTTGGCCGAGCCTTTAACTCGGCTGACAAAGAAAGATCAGCCGTTCGTTTGGCGCAATGAACAGCAATCAACATTCGAGACGATAAAAGCACTTATTGCCTTGGCTCCAGTATTGCACTAATCACAGTAGCCTAAAGTGGCTATGCCATCTCTGTTAGCTAAGCAGAGTTGACAGCGCGCACCACCAGGTTTCATAGCTAAACGTGTGGTTCAAAGGCCTTAGCAATAAGTAGCTGAAGATATTATGGGCCCCTTGCCAAAGGCTGCTAAAGGCCACGAGTATGCACTTATCTTCCAGGGTTTGTTTACTTGATGGATAGAGTGCGTGCCACATTGCAAAGCCAACGGAAGAAATACTTTCCGCACTCAAGGAGAGAGTGATTTTGAGATTCGGTGCACCCGAGGTGTTTCACTCGGATAATGATACCAAATTCAAAAACAAGACAATAAAAGAGTACTTGGCAGAGCAAAGAATCCACCACTAGTACTCACAAAAATGCCGACATCTCTTAGAGGGAAAGAAGATCAAGAGGCTGCACAGTAGGAGGCTGTGGGTGCGTGGCGAAATCGCTTCGCCAAGCTGCCAGCTCTGCACGAGTGTGCAAATGCCCTGTCCAGGGAGTCGCAACATCGCCAGGCGGCAGTTTTCGATGCCCGCCGAATACTGCCAACTTTCAAGGTTGGCGACGTTGCTAATAGGAGACACGTATTGTTGTCTGCGGGCGGAAGGCATCACGGCAAAATTGGCTCTTCCATACATAGATCCATATACGATTACGGCATAAGTTGATTCGAATAGATTCGAGGTGACCGATAAAAAAGGAAGAGTGGAAAAGCTCGTGTCGGCCATAGAAATGAAGATCTTTTATGACAAAGACGACGTAGAGGCGGACGACGATGAGTCTCGATCACCGGGGGATGCTTAAGAGGTAAAGGCGATGAACAACCCACCAGAAGCATGCGAATTCGAGTCTGAGCTCAACTCTGGCGGGAAAAATCACGTGATTTATCACACGATCAATCACGTGATCAGTCACTTGATTCCTCACATGACTTATCACGTGATTTCTCACGTGATTATTTGGCGTGATATCTCACGTGAGGAGTCACGTTAAAAATCACGTCAGAAATCACTCATAAAATTGAATTATTTATTTTAATTAAAATGGTCGGCTGAGAGTTTATTTCGTGGCTGTCCACTAACAGCGTTATTGTCTCTATTTTTTTTCTACTGGATATAAGAATAGCCTCCGTTTAATGGCTAGCAAGCTCAAGTCCAGTCTGCTTTAGCCAATCGTGGATTATACTTACTAGCCTTGTTAACGATTTCCGTCACCTCTTCCTTTTGCTTTGCTACTACCACTACTGCAATGTCATCTGCAAAGCCTACAACTGTTGCACCTTCGGGTAGCTCTAGTCTAAATACGCCATCGCACATGATGTTCCACAATAGTGGGCCGAGCACTGACCCTTCTGGGACATCGACGGTTACTTGATAGGTTTTCGCGTCGCTCTCTGTGTCATACAAAAGGGTTCTGTCTTTCAGGTAGTCAGACATAATCCTTCTTATATATGCGGGTACCTCTTTTTTCCGTAGTGCCTCCTGTATCTTGCCCCAGCTAGCTGAGTTAAACGCATTTTAAACATCCAGTGTAATAATAGCACAGTACTTCTTGGATCCTCCTTTCCATCTTTTTCCTTCGGTTGCAGTTCTAGCGGTGTCAACTACTAAGCTTAATGGCATCAAGAGTGGAGCGTTTTTTCCTGAAGCCGTATTGATATTCCGCAAGTCCGCCTGATTTTTCAATGACTTGGTTCATTCTAACGCTGATTATGCGCTCTAAGATCTTGCCCGAGGTGTCCAGCATGCAAAGTGGTCTGTATGAGGAAGCTTCTCCAGGTGGCTTATCTCTTTTCGGTAGTAGCACTATGCTATCCAGGCCTGGAACCTTGTGCCCAATTCTTTTGCATGCAGCCAGTAATTCCTCTGTGGTGATTGCTGAAATAGTTTCGTCATTCACCTCCACTTCAGAAATAGCTATTACTTCCAGTTGAAGGGGAAACAGTGTAATCACAATACGACCCAGCAATTCCGGGCTATTAGGAGGGGGGATATAACTTCACTTTATCTTCTTCATTACCACTTAGTACGGTCGCCCCCAGGGGTCCAGCTCAACCTCGTCCTGTAACTCATTCAGGCACCGTCGTTTATTCTCTCGAATTTGCCTCTTGAGTATCCGTTTATCATTCTTCATTTCTTTATTTAGGGCGTCTACTATTTCTTTACTACGACTAGTTTTGTAGTATTTCTTCCTAGCCCGCTGTTCCCGTCTTCTGTCTCGATGACACTCTTTGTGGGCCGCGTCGATTTCTTTATCCCACCAGTATACTGGCGGTCGTCTATTGTTGGGAGTTCTCCTTGGCATTGTTGCGTCGCAGGCTTGGCTAATATTTCCCATTACCTGCTCGACCTTATCATTCACAGATCCAGACAGCTGTATTTCTTCTAGAGCCAGCAGGAATGTCTCCCTATCATAATCCTTTGTTTTCCAGCCGACTCTTTTTGTCGTTACCCTCCCGTAAGATCTCTGTTTTAATATTCTTATCTCCATTATTATCGCTTGGTGGTCACTGTTTGTGTAATGATCGCTCACCGTCCACGATCTAACTGAGCCAATCAGGCAGCTGTTGACAAACGTGAGATCTATGATGGACTCGCTGGTCAACATTTTTTTCTAGAATACCACGTTCCCACATGTCCAGATCGCTGCTCTGCCAGTGTCGTCTGTTTCCCACGATGTCTCGTCCAGAGCCCTGTATGGTTCACATATAATGGCTACGTTGACCTCCGTCTCATGAACGTATTGGTTAAGTAAATCCTGTGCTGTCTCGCAGTGATTCAAGTTCATCTGCACTATCGTCATTATCTTCGTTTCTTCAACTTCTCTACTGCCGCTCGGTATACTGGGTATACTTCTGCATACTACCCAGCCTATCCTGATTTTCTGCTTTACGATCATCTGCTGAGCCATTTTTGCTGGCATTTGAACGACCGCCGTCTGCATATCGCCATATGTCTTGCGCACAGACTTTACTGCCGTTTCCTCCACTGCATTTGAGCCACTATCTCAAAACTCTCTCCGTAGCGCTTCAGCGATGTCCTTCTTAGTGGTTAGAACATCAAGATCCTTTACTTCAAAGACCTCTACGTGACACCCTCGTCTAGCACTTCTTGCACCAGATGTCGAAGTTCCGTTGCCCTCCCTTCCAATGTGCGTTAGAGTTCAAAAAGTAGGTCACCAACCGCCGTTTCGCGTACCCTATTAACGCTATCCCCTAGCATCTTTAGTTTTGGGTCTGCTTTCATCTTTCGCAATCGCAATCAGCGTAGGTCTTCCTGTCGGTAGCTTTTATGATTAGAGCCTCCGGTCGGGTTGGTCTTGCCCTTGGCGGCTTAGATTTTTTAGTGCCTTTCTAATCTACAACACCATTGTTAATCTTATCGTCTTCTTTTTTCTTTTAATTCTTTTTCTTTCTTGTTTCCACCCTCTGCCAGGGTGGTAATGTCCCTGTTGTGGGCGATGGGCACTGAGTAGTGCTGGAAGTCGTCGCTAGTGGCGCACTCTGTCCATGCTTTGGCGTCTTGTCCTCTTCATTTCTTTTCTTACTGGTCACGTTCTGTGTAGGAGACCGTTCCTTCCTCTTCCTTGGCGTTTCTACCTCCCGTTTTTCTTCTGAAGTCAGCGAGGTCCGAGAGCTATTTGACATCATCAGTCCAAAGCTAGACTTGGTCTTGCTCGACGTTTCTCTCTCGACGTTTCCAGAAAGACATGACCTTCCTCATGTCATCCTTAACACTCTTGTGAATGTTTTTGGCTGGACCTACTACAGCATCCATTTTGTCTAGATGGTTCTAAATCTTGTCCATCAACTCTTCTTCTGCACGATCTGCTGTCTGAATTTTAGATGATACCTCGTGCCTGTATCATACCATTGCCCTGTTTATGACTCCATCACATCCGATGATGCGTCACTTGAGGCTAATTTTCCTTTGAGGGCTGAGTGACCGCGTGACACGATCAGATCCAACTTCAGGAGTGGGCTGTAAAGCTAGACCCACTTGGGGCAGTGTTATAATTAACTCACTGTCCATGATTGATTTATATTCGCGGTTTCTTCCCTTATCCTGTATCCTAGGAAGGAGCTCTTTAACAAGGTGCTGTCATCCGGGCTAGATGAGCCTCGGTTATTTTAACGAGGTTGCTACTCCTCCCTCTCCTCCTTCCCCACCTTTATGGGGCCCCGGGTTTAGGACCGGCGTAGTGGAGTTGTGTATGTACGTGTGGATGTGTGTATGTATGTATACCGTAATATTTCTGGAACTACTCCGTCAATATCAATAAAATTTGACACGCATATATATTTTTGGATTCTAAATCCGGAAAAAACAATCATTTTTAATTTTTTTATAGCCATTTTTTGATTTTTGAAAAACACTATTTTGCGTTTTTTTCAATGATCCCATTGTTACAAACAATTCAGCTATAATGCATTTGAAAGAGAATAAAATCACCTACTTTTCCTTGTTTGGTCCTCGGGATCGACCGCTTTGTTCGGCAGATAAAATAAAAAAGGTGATTTATTTTTTTTAAAATTCATATCTTTGAAAATAAAGTTCATAACCTCGCGAAAAAAATTATGTCGATGGGTCACGTGTCAAACTATATCCGATTAAAATGTCAAGTGATTTGACTACTTATTTTTCAGTAATAAATCAAAAACTGAAAAAAATTAGTTTTTTTGTGCCTCGATTACGGACGCACAAACTTGAGATTTCGGAAAAAAGTAGATATTTCATGTGTTTTGGCTAAGTTTATGCACAGCTTTCAAACCCCTATAGTTTGTAAGATATCAGGGTTTCAATTTTTTTTTGAAAATCTTTTAATTCCTTATATCTCTAAAACAATGTAGTCAAATGCTTCAAAATTTTATTTGGTGATTCACCACAAAAAAAATCTATCTGCTGCTGAAATTTTAAACAATTTCATCGAGCGGTTTTCAAGAGCTAAAATGTAAAAATCGTTTTCTCGAAAATTGCGCGATCGACCTATCTAATGTATAGCCTGCTGTTTTGATGGTTAGGTTGGTTAGGAACACATGTAAACATGCGTTAATTTTTGTAAACAAAACTGGAGTAAAAATCAGTTTCGCACTATCATTATTCATTCAAATTCAAAAATATTTTACATTAAAATACATACAAAAGTAAAACTTTGAACGCATTTTTCTCGTAACTTATTATTTGACTTTAAAAAACTCCTTGTGCAATGCATTTTTATCAATCATGTTGAAAAATTTTACTCGTACGCTTTTGAACATTTGAAAAAAAAAATTTGAATTTTTAGTTAAGGTATTTGTTACAAAAGAAGTGTTGCCAATTCATTGGCACATAGCTTTCGCCAACTAAATTTATAGGTCCAATAAATAAAATATTATTTTAATATATCTATATATCTGCTTGCTAATGTATGAGGCGGTTTTTGATACATAATTTAATATAAGTTTTGGATGATTAATTGTCCAAAAGTTTGCAGACCCCTCTGTTTTTTGATTATAGAACACGAACACTGCCGTCAATTTTTGTTTACAAAAATTCACGCATGTTTATATGTGTTCCTAACCAACCTAACCATCAAAACAGCAGGCTATTCATTAGATAGGTCGATCGCGCAATTTTCGAGAAAACGATTTTTACATTTTAGCTCTTGAAAACCGCTCGACGAAATTGTTTAAAATTTCAGCAGCAGATAGATTTTTTTGTGGTGAATCACCAAATAAAATTTTGAAGTATTTGCAAACCATGATATCTTACAAACTATAGGGGTTTGAAAGCTGTGCAATAAACTTAGCCAAAACACATGAAATATCTACTTTTTCCCGAAATCTCAAGTGCAATAAGGCCTTTTTACGTCCGTAATCGACAAAAAAACTATATACTGATTTATTACTGAAAAAATAAGTAGTTAAATCACTTGAAATTTTAATCGGATATAGTTTGACACGTGACCCATCGACATAATTTTTTATCGCGAGGTTATGAACTTTATTTTCAGAGATATGAATTTAAAAAAAAATCACCTTTTTTATTTTATCTGCCGAAAAAAGCGAGCGCAAAGTAATTATTGTAACTCGCTACGAATAGTTGTAAAAAATTTATCCGTGGTTGAAGTATCACTTTGGGGCCAGAAATGTTAGAATTGGCCACTTTATATGTTGATGACACTGTCATTTTTGCCTTCTGTGCGATGTAAGCGATGTAGAAATGATCGGGATTTTGTATTAGATTAACGATGACGGCGAGCCGCGCATTATATATTTGGTTAGCAGATTACTCACAAAGTGCGAGACTCGCTACCATACTGAAAAAAAATCACGTGACAATCACGTGAAACTTATGAGAAAATAACGTGATTTTCACGTGAGATTTTCAACCAATTTTTCACGTGGTTATCACGTAATAATCGCGTGACTATCTCGTGATCTATAATAAAATTTAGGAATATTCTTAAAAATGTTTAAACAATATTTATAAATTAAGAAAATGGATAATTAGCAATAAATATAGATCAAAATATAAAAAAAAGTTCTCTGATCGAGATTTTAACCCAGAACCTTTGCGTGAAAATCCATTGCTTTATCATTTGAGCTATTTGCTTTCTTTGACGATTAATGTATAAAAACTATTGACATACATAGAGAGATAATTTTTTTTAAGGTTTCTAATCAAAATTGATTCTCTTGAGTTATTGTTATTAAAATAATAGTTAATTGTAAAAATAATTAATTTTATAACCTATAGTCATGCTCATTAAATAGTTAAAGAATTCGAAAATTTACGTCGAAAAATTAATTAATGTTACAATTAACTATTAATTTAAAAACAATAACTCAGAAGAATCAATTTTTACTAGTGACCTCGAGAAAAAAATTATATCTCAATATATATGAATAGCTATTATACATTAACCGTCAAAGAAAGCAAATAGCTCACGTGATTTTCTCATGATTTTGACGTGGTCATCGCGTGATTTTTTTCAGTAGTGTATACAACAAACGAAAAGGAATTGCTTGCAATTGTTTATTCGGTGATCAAGTTTCGCATCTATTTGATAGGCGCGAAATACGAAATTTTAACTGATCATCAGTCTCTTACCTTTCTGCTCACCACACCATTCCATACCGCACGTTTAATGCGTTGAGTTTTGCGTTTGCAGGAATATTTGTTTAACATCTCACTGTCGAGGTTTGGACAATATCGTCGCGGACTTTTTTAGTCATAATTTTCTGGGAAAAGTCTTGGAATCATATGACGGAAATAATTTTATTTATCAGATCATTTTAAGGGGACACAACACCTTTAAACTTCGAACAAATTGATTTTTTTATTGCTTATTTTGACAACAAATTTTCCGTACAACACGCTCCTGAAACCCGTATATCAAAAAAAAAAAAAAATTCCCGAAAAGTTATAAGTTGTAACATGATGAAATTCCACCATGTGACAAGCGTGCTCGGGCAAGGTCAGGGCGGAACGTCCTGAGGTAGAGTGTGTGTTTGTGAGAACAAGCTAATCGCGTCTGTTTCTCATTTCGAGCAACGACGCGAGAGATGGAGAGGCACCCGAGAAGGTCGAGCAGCACATTAGCCGTCGTCGGCTTTCGCAGAGATCGAGAAGGAACGAGAGGAGACGGCGAGCAAGGTTGGCGCGACGAAATCAGCGGCCGGCGATTCAAAAGGGCGTTCCAGCAGCGGCTCGTGCACCGTAAAGCGCCGCACGTTGTGGAAGCTGCCAGCACTAGAGCCCGATGCAGCAGGACCAATGTTGCAGTCATCCGCGGAGCGCCGGGGATTTAACGGCTGTCTTTTGCGCTCAAGACGTAAGTTGCACACTCGAATCGAGGGCCCTGATATCAGTGGCGTACTTACTGTCTCGAAATTCCACAATTATCGGCATTCCCCTATAATTGTCTGCGAACGTTACACTGTCTCCCGTCGCGAGAATTTGAACTTCGCAACGCGCACGCGCCGCTCCGAAACCGAGAGCTGAGCAGAGTGCGAGACCGTGGGCACGAGGAGCGAGCGAGAAAGCAGGCCCGCATAGCGCTAACCAATGGTCGAGCGCCGGCGCGGCGGCTCGAGCGAGGCACCGGGCCTCGGCAGCGAACGATGAGTGCTCAAATCACTCTCCTGCCCTGACTGAGCCCGAACGGACGCAACTTTCGCCTGGCAATCCCGGTACCAGCTACGATCCAAAGTGTTTCCTGGTCTTCACCTCCGAGCCCCTTCTTCTGAGGACGAAAGGTTGGTGTCGTTTCTGGTCTCTTGCTGGCTTCCATCGCGAGTGTGTAGCTCCACGTCTCGGTGAAATCAGTAAATTTCGACAGGTTAATCTGTGCTAAAATCTAGTGCGCGTTACTCCGCGCCCTTGGATATCTCCGCTAATTATCAGATTATTTGCTGTGTCTGCTATCTGTTCCTTTATAAAATTTACTTAACCGCGTTAAATTGTTAGATTTAAGAATTTATACAAGTCTTGCCGTAAGTCGCCGTAAGTAGTAGAAATGGTGTGTATGTGTGAGTGAGCAGGTTGCGTTTCGGACCTCGGGATGTGTGAGAGACGTATAATTTAGAGAATTTGGTGTGGCGGTTGCCTGGTTATCTAATTTGTGTGGCTGTCTATCTCGGTCGTAGTGCGAAACCGAAGGCTGTCTAAATTTGTCGGGGCTGCCTGGATTATTTCGGGTTACCTGGCTATCTCTGGTTGTCTCGTAGTACCTGGCTATCTAGTGTGAGCGAGTGTTTGTTCGGGTTCGAGAGTGAAAATTAAAGTCGCGTCAGTGTTGCATTTCAAATAATAAAGTATCAATTTCCCAACGTGCGCTTGTTTTAATATTCCCGAACCACCCTTCTCTTATACCCACTTGCTGGGCTGATATAGCCGTGCTTCCCCGAAATCGCAAAATCCACGACAGAAAGAGTCGCGAGACTTTGGCGCTCGTAGGCTCCCCGGGTACGAAGGACGGGATTTTGCGGATCGGGGCTATTATAGCCGGGTCTCGTACGGAAATTAAGCGTACGAAAATTCCAAGTTATAAAGCAAAATACTAAAACAAAATTTTTACTTTTTTTTCGTAAAATTGTGTATTTTTTATTTTTTGTTTAATACGATTTAATTTTAAATTTTATATATTCATTCTAATAGAAATTTTCATTGTAAATGTGAAAAATACTAGTTTTTTACCGAGGTATATGTAGGTACCCCACCGATAGGTGGCAGTACGTCCGACCGCAGAGAGGAGAGATTGCAGCTCACGCTGCGAGCGAGCGCCACCGCTAAGCTCAGTTCCGCTCTGACTAGCCTACGAGTCACACGTTTGGAGAGGCCCGCATGCTACAATAAAGACCACGACCACGAGCCTTCTGTCTTCTCTCTGTGCACCCCCCGACAACGTCATCCCGACATATATACGTATATATTACTTGGCGTATGTATTCTAGTAAATAAATTTGAGCGTATTGATTAGATTTTTTTGCGTTTTTTCGAGATAGATTTCTAATTTCGCATCTTATATAAGGCTCCGATCTAAACGTACGGACATTGCTGAGATATGAGTAATTTCTATGCAACATCGAACTAGCCTGTACAGAGTATAGACTGTATAGAGTATGTAAGCAGGCTATAGTAAGCATGAGAGTCGAGCTCGCGGCAGCGATAGCTATAGGTATAGTACGAGCTATACCCTCGAACTATAGTAGAGAAGCAGCCCGACCGCAGAGAACGTAAGATAGCACCGTAGAGAGCGAGAGCACATGTTGCGTGCATCCGTCGATAGCTATGTAATCCTTAACTGTATTAAATAAACGATTACAGATTACGGATTAGAATAATCCGACAAAGTTATGTGGAAGTGTATTTTATTTCAACCCGGACCTCGCATTTATTAACAGACATTTATTTGAATTTATATATTGCGCGCCCGCGCGCTACCTGTAGAAAGATTAGAATCAATGTGTCGGGGAAGGACAGAGCGACCGTTCTGCTGTTCTGCTAGCAGACAGCAAATATTTCAATGCACAGCAGGTATAATCCTGGCATGTGTTTACACCGAGTAAACGCAGCTGATGTCTAATTGCATAAAAACAGCTGATATTTTTAAAAATTTTGTTTTAATTAATTCAAGTAGTGTCAAGTTTTTTTTTACAAAGTGTAAAATTAAATGTTGTGTAAGAGTGTGTGGTCAGCGAGATGCTAAGGGCAGGTTTCGAGTACCCATCCAGATAAGAAGGACTCTCGAGCAAAAGGCAAGAAGAGGCCAAAAAGATTTCTAGGAGTAACAAGCGAGGATGTACCTGCCAACAAGTCAAGACCTTCAAGTTCAGCAAGAAAGATACAAATTCTAGCAGCAGAAAGAATCTCTGAGGTCAGGAATAGATCGATTGATATCAACATTCTATTTCCTGCACTCGAAGAACTTTGTATTTACAACCAATACCATGGCAAAGTTCTACTTGGCGAGTCCGAAGCTCAAGGATCAGGATTCAAGATTGTAATAGTGTATATTGAGTTTGGTCAGCTGGCAGCTATCAATTCATACAGAAAAGTTGGAAAAGAACCGTGCTTGAAAAAACAACGAAAGAGCAGTGGTTACATTTTGTGCTCTTGGACTTGGACACGCTGGTCTATCAACATTTTGTGGGTTGATGGACTGCGTAAAACCCATGGCTCAGTCTGCATGTGATGTAATTAACGAACAATTCAGTGAAGTGAATGAAAAAGTGGCCAAGGACTTCATCAAGACTGCAGTGATAGGAGAAAAAGCCGCTACATAGACTGGAGCACCCGGATTAAACATTTCTGGAGATGGTTTGGCTGAAGCATTCTTCCCTGTATTGCTTTAGTTTATTTTTATGAAATTAAAATACTGATTTATTTTATCTTTTTCAGCTGACCCTGGTAACACTAACCTGCTCGATGACATTTGGAGGTTAAACTAGTAATTTTCAACAGTTTCAACTTACAAGTATAAAGTGTTATCATTAGCAAGAATAAAATAACCTTTTTATTACATTTCTATGAAAATTCATGAAATGCCTTTTTTTGTTTGCAGTTAAGAAAAGCCGTACAGAGCCCAAAGGTATAAGTGAATATACCACATAATTGCTGAGAGTCAAGGTCTATGTATGTGAAACATAGAAAACTTGGTCTCAAAGGATTTGGTAAGCACTAATTTAAGTTATACTTTCAACAATAATCATAAACTTTAATGTTGATTTTCTCTAAATGTGGGTTTTAATGATTTCAGCTCACTGTTCGTCGGATTCCAAGTGAACGAATGGTTCTTTTGGGCTCAAATTCAAGGAGGATACTTTGTACACCTGTAGTTTATGTACGATTGCAGGGATTTTAATTTGAATGTTTAGAACATGTTTTATACATAAAAAGGTGGCTGAATTAGCGAAAAAAATCAGTTTTCAAAGTATCCATCTTGAATTTGAGCCTAAAAGAACCATTCGTTCACCTGGAATCTTACGGACAGTGAAAAAATTCACAAATCCTTGCACCAAGTGCCACAATGGACTAGCAGGGATAATGAAGGTTATATCACGGTAAACTTAAAGGTATTTATACTAAATATCATTATAAAAAATTTAAAATGATTGACTTTAATTTTGTGATTTTTACTTATAATTTTATTTTTCAGGGCTTAAAGGTGTTGTGTCCTCTGAAATGTTTTACGGGAAATCTCGCGTCTAATTACTAACGTCAACGCAATCTCGCGAATAAGACGTGGACTCGAGATGACGATCGCATTAAAATACCTTTGCGAGGCCTAAGCTGATGAAGCCCAGCTCAAACAATGGGTCGAGACGCGAAATAAAAATATGGAGTGCTGTGAGCAGGACGGTATCATATATCACAGGACTGATGCGAACAGCCCGTGGAAGATTTCACTCCCTCGAAAGCTCGTGCGATCCGTAATGTCGATGGCTCATGATAAATTTGGACACGCGCGAAGCTTCACGGCTACCTATCGCAATTTTTCTTTTGGCGACGAATGCGTCGAGATATTATAGAATTTACGAAAAGTTGCGATGTGTGCCAGCGAGTGAAATATTTAAATTATAAAATGGAGGGAAGCTATGAATTTGTGCAGGCCGCACATCTGAACAATTTTATATCTGTTAATTTTTTTGGGTCTCTTCTCCAGTCTACGGGTGTAGTCACATATATTTTTGTCGTGCATTATTTTTTTTTTTCAAAACTTATTACACTATATCCCATTCGGCGCGCGACAACTACAATTTGTTTAAAATACTGCGGGAACAATATTTTAATAACGTGGGCAAACCAACGCATCTTTTGTGTGATCATGGGACACAATTTACGTCTCCTGTTTAGAGGACGAGCCTTGATGCAGACGGTGTAAAAGTGTTGTTCTCCTCGATTAGGCATCCTTAATCAAATCAGGTCGAGAGATCTATGCGCGAGCCCGGTCGGATATTTTGAACTTATTGTTTGCAACAACATACGAAGTAGGCAGGACTTGTTCCCTTCGTACAGGATTGCCTAAATTCAACTATGCACCAAAGCACCGGTATGATACCCTTTGAGTTGCATTATGGAAAAAATCCTCGTGAAAAACTCTGCAAAAGATTTCCGATTTTAAAACGCGTTCCAATGTCATATGAAACCCGAATCGATATCGCAAATAAAAACTTGAAAAATTCATTCGAGTCTCGTTGCAAACGTCAAAAAGGCAGTAGTATAATTGAGCTCAGCTTGAGAGACCTCGTACTTCTTCGTGTACCTCATTTATCTGACGCTTCACAAAAGTGTCTATATAAATTTTTCGGATTATTTGAGGGACCGTACAAAATTATTCGCAAATGTGGCGCAAATGCATTCGAGTTGGCAGAGGTCAAAGATGTGTCAAAAGTAAAAAGGATCTATAACCGTTTCAATTTGCGATCGTATCACCAGTCGTCCGATTCAGCTTCCATATTTGGCATTGAATATTTTAAATTTTATGTTTATAACAAAAAACTCTCAACTCGTCCAAAAAACAATGAACACGTTAATACGTAGCGTAAAAGAAAGAATAGATGTAAGATATAAGAAATACGTAAATCAGTGTGATAGGTAAGAATATGAACTAATATATGAATGAATGTAAATAAGCGAAAAATACAAGAGCATGAATTAATGTGAAAGAAGAAAAATAAGTACAATATATAACGAACATGTAAACTCTTAATATACATTAAAAAAAAAAATGATGACCACAAAAAACTCTGTATTGCGGATCGGCACACTTGAGACTCCCTACGCTATATTAGTCTTGAGATGTCGCATCGGTAACCAGCGTTAATGTGCACAAGTACTATATTTTTTGTATATCGATGCGCAATTACATCCACTCATCGATAGGGGGATGATTGTACGGGACCACTGTCCCATATCAGCGCCAGTAATAGATATGCACCTGCATCACGTGATTTCGCGGCTACCGGAAATCGGAGCTCGGTGCCCCGAGATTCGAGAAATCGTGATCAGACGCACGCTAGCCGGCGACCGACGAACACGCACTACATAGTCGGTTCACTTGCTCAATTATCGCGAACAGAGTTGCTCTCGGATGCGCGCATAGTCAGCAGCCCAATCGGGGTAAGTGTTAGTAACACGAAAGACTGAAGAAACGTAGCTTTGTCTAATTGCGCGCTCCGACTATTATAATTATACTTCGGATCTTTGCTGCACCTCTCCACGATCTAGAGCCACATACCTAATCATATCGGTTGCTAATCAACGAGCGCTGTGACTCCTGGAGCACAAATATATACGATAAGGACACCCGTCATCCGAGAGTAGTATCGACAAAGGTGAGCGACCCTCAATGTGAGATTATATTTTGTAATAAAAGAACGACTTGACTTGTGGAATGAAATATTTCTCTTCTTGAATTGACGATACAACACGATCTTTACAAACAAACAAATGAAATACTTCATAGGTGTCATAAATCCACACATATATCACGCCTATGAATGGCATGAATAATATATTAATGCACCGTGCATATAATAATGTATTAATCACCCATGCTACGCTCGGACGCTAACTGTTAATCCCACGGATATGCGTGACAGCAGATTTATTTTAGTCAGTGCTATACAATAGCGTAAGATACTCATGACATTAAATAATAGTCCGATACGGCACGGCGTTTAGTTTCCTCGCTACACTAGGGTGCCGATACACGCTATGCCGTTATGGACTATTTATGCCACTTGTATCTTAATATACTGTTTTAGACGTTTACAATGTATTTTGATATTGTGCAACGAGGTGCAAAATCGGGTAGATTCGCGCATCGTTGAAACGCGACATTGCACAAGTGCGAGGCAAGATATATTTTGCGTATATATTGCGGTTCGTTGGACAGACAGATAGTTTTCGGCCATAGATGTGAACGCGTCAGCTCTCGTTTGTGAGC
This sequence comes from Nasonia oneida, assembly GCA_037356405.1. NCBI lineage: Eukaryota > Metazoa > Arthropoda > Insecta > Hymenoptera > Pteromalidae > Nasonia > Nasonia oneida. Next base: position 142,303 of record JAZHPH010000019.1, read on the forward strand.
CAAAGAAAATGACGACCCGGCCTGTCGACCAGCGACCGAACGAGAGGACGTTGGATCCTCCGAATGAGCCATCAACATCACCGCCGCAGAATGTGTGTAAGCGTATGGTGCGTACCTACTGAGAGTAAGTTGGGTTGAGCCTTTTTATCTGTATCGTATCAGCAGTAGCAGCAGCTACACAACAACTATGCGACTTGGTGCAACGGCACCGAATAGCGGCTTTCTCGTTCGCGCGTGTACGCTTCGTGAGATACTCTGCACGCCGAGTCGATATTGATGTGACTTGGCGCATATTTTTATAGAAACAAGATTAGTCGCACAATACATTATTTCTATGTTTTATCTTAATCAGGATTCGGTTCATTTTCCCGAATTTTTCACTCCCGTTCCCTACGCCCTTACCGCGAATACCGTCGCGCCGCCTCCGCGGGTGTTGCAACGACCGGTTGCAACGCGGGCAGATCACAGGCGTTGGAGAGTTCTCTGCACCACCGGGATTGTCATCCGATTAAATATTGCCAAGTTTTCCGCCCAAAAACAAGCCCCGTTACAGTTACTAAATAGTTACTTAGTAAAACATAAGGTAGAGTTCACTACAGTATTGTGTTGATTCAAATAACGCAACCAAATAATCATGAAAAGGAAAAAGAGTTCATTATGATTCTAAAAAATATTAATTTTATTTTACATTGATAAGTTTAATTTAAAAAATTTAAATCAGCACATTTTTCTACATATAGTAGATAATTATATAAAGATTTTGAAGATGGTTACAGTATAAGTGTATATAGAGTTTATTCTTTTTAACAGATGCTTTTTTCATCTAATTAAATCTGCTACACATAATTTGATTTAAAAAGATTTGTAACTAAATAAAAAAAAACTTATCCTTTTTTTCTATATATTAAATTAGATTAGCTATATTGCAAATTCAAGGTCCATATAAAATTTTATTTATGACACAAACACGAATATTATTTTAGTATCGGCACTTTTAACAGTTAACGAGCATATCCGAAGCCTTTGTACATGAACCTATGTTGATGAAGACCTTGATTCTTGCATAAATTACATAAGCATTAAAAACAATCTGCAGTAGTGATTTTTTTTCTTTCGCTATCTAATTCTAAAAACACAATATAAATGATAGATTTTCTAGCTTTTGTAAAAATTGAATATTTTGATAACTTTGTTGACAACAATTAAAAAGTTACTTAATTATTGGCTACAACCGAATTATGTAGGTAAAAGCGTTTATTATTTTGTATGTTAAAAATGAGTTTCTAGATTTTTGCTTTATTCCATGTCTTAAAACTATTATACTTGAATTTTGTATGTTCCTATTTTTTTTTAACTTATTAAAAGCTAAACATAATTATTAAACCAAAAGATACAATAAATTGATTGCTTTATTATTAATCTAATAAAAATAAAATGTTATTAATGTAAGCAAACGTACATTTGTAATGAAGTCACAATCGGTATTTATAATTATATTTTTCTTAAAATAAAGGACTTATGAGAAATACAGAGTCATCAAGCCGCCAGTCGGATATGCTCTTTCTCTCCCTTGCTCATTTACACAAACAAACATACGTACAATCACTTCTTTATAATGCTCTATTCATGTCAAGTACTAACTTGTTCATACGTGAACTTTGAGCAAAAAGGTTTATAATAACGATGATACACCCCGTAAAGAGCTTCAATATACTTGATAAGCACGAGCTTCCAATTTACTCAGAGCAACATGATATTTCTTATAGCAAACAATTTAGCAATTTCAAAATTTATTAATCGATATCCGCAAAGAGTAAATGTAAAAAGTGCTGAGCTCGTCATTTTGTATAGGGTAGCTGCTGTATTACATTGTTCAGCGCACTGTTACATAAAGCGTGTTCGCTTGTGCGTTGGTGAGCCCATGTCAACATCATGAGATGCAGGTCGTTTGTGATGTCGTGCAAATTCACTACTAATAAAGGCCGAAAGCTCTGTTTGTCGATTGGCTCGTCGTGACATTGGCGAACCTATAATCATAAAAAAAAATAATTAATACCTCTTTGCGAAATATTGTGAATAAAAAATTAAATTATTACTATATACATATATATAAAAGCAAGATGGAGTCATCGAGCGCGGGCTCGGTGACTTCACAGTCAGCACTTTTCTATAAATGTCATCCAAAAGTGGAAGTAAAAATGGTTATTTGTATAATATGTGAGGAAGCTTTTCATACTAGTGATTTTGCTAAAATAGATGGGGCAGTAAAAATCAGTGGAGTTCTAGGATTATGTCCTGAACATAACCAAGTAGACCTAACCTCGAAAGTGAATATAAATGAGCTGAGTGATGAAGCCAAAATAGTCATTGCTCACATTAAATTGAGAAAAAGTGATAAAATAAGTGTGTCAGAAGCTGAAAATGAGGATGATGATGAGAAATGATGATAAAAGAACTAAATAAAGAACTGAAAGAAAAAAATAAGTTATTGAGAGAATTACTTAAGCAGTTATTATTATTTAAGCAGAAAAGTGAAATAAATACCTCAAAAAACAAAACATATGCTTAAGTAATTTCGAGTGCCATGACTAATAACAAGCCAAAACGAATCCCAAAAATTATAGTTAAAAACAAAGATACTAAAGAATATCCTATTGGCAAATGCAAATAAATGATGCTGTTGCACACTATCTCATTAAAGATAAGAGCATACAAGCAAAAAAACTAATTAAGAAAAAGAGTGAAATAATAGTAGATTGTTTAACAGAAGAAACTGCAAGCAAAGCATATAATGTTTTGAAGAAAAAGCTTGATGAAAGTTGTGATGTTACAAAAGAAACAATAGAGAATCCAAAGGTTAAAGTAGTTGGTATAGATAATTTTGAAACTTTAGACAATAAAAAATTGAAGATGACATATGAAAGAAATTTTAGTAAATTCAACAAGAAGTGTACAGTATTGCACTCATATGATATCTCAAAAACTCATCTACAGTCAGTCACATTAGAAATCCCTGCTGAACTATATCAACATGTGAGAGAGAATAAAAACAGGATCTTCGTGGGTTATCAAAACTGTAAGATGCATGACTACTGCAACGTTAAGCCATGTTTTAATTGTGGTAGATATGGGCATAATGGCTTTAAGTGCACAAATAATCACACATGTTTAAAATGTGCAGGCAATCATAACACTACAGATTGTTCCGGTAATAAATTAAACTATCCTAACTGTATCTTCAGCAATAATAAGTATAATACTCAATATAATACTGAGCATATGGCAACAGATAGCCACGCATGCAGTATCCTACAAAATAAAATAAGAAAGTTCATTGACCTTACTGACTACACGATACAACCTGTAATACCGAGATATGTCGGTATGGCAGAAAATACTTCAAACAAGGCTATAACCATGCGTGCATCTGGGATGTCTTCTACGTCACTCAACTCAGTTAACACACGTATAACAAATAGACTAAGAAAAAAGGATTAACTAATGGCTCAAGAATTCAATTTTGAAGACATACACAACATAGAACGTGATGCAGAAAACATCAGATCACTCAACAAGAGCATCTCGAAGAAAAAGAACTTAATTCTCTGTGTAAATATAAGAAGTTTAAATGCGAATTACGAAAAATTAGAATCTTTTATTGAAAGCTTGGTAGTAAAACCAATTATTATATGTACGGAAACATGGATCTTACAACATCCTCAATACTATCAATTACAAGGCTATAAAAGCTATTACAATAACAGTAAAATAAATAAGGCTGATGGAGTTATGTTATATATAAAAAAGAATATACAGGAAAAAACTAAAATAGAAGTAATTGATAGATTGAGTGTTGTAAGTTCTGATACTTTTCTAGAGTCAGGTGATGCAATCAGGATGTCTGCTATGTACAGGTGCCACGATGTATCGAAATCTGAGTTTACTAGATCAGTAAGAAAATTCCTGGCTAAACAGGTTAATATAAAAAATCAATGTATATTTGGAGATTTTAATATTAATATAGGGGAAACTAATGATGACAAAATTAGTTTAGCTGAAAAGACAATCGCTCAAGAATTTCTGAATAATTTTTTTGAAAATGAATATACTCCATTTTTTAGAGGAATCACAAGACCATCTCAGAACAGTGAGAACGGTACGTGTATAGACAATTGTTTCGCGAAAGTAAGAAATATTGAGTTGGAGTCTTATAAGTTAAACATACCGTTTAATGATCATTATCCACTCTTCATAAGTATTAATAAATTCAAAATACAAAATGATTACAATCAATCAGCCTGCATTAACTATGGCAAGTTAATAATTATTGCAAAAAGAGTTGAGTGGGACTCATTGTCACAAATAAATGATCCTAACCAAGCTATAAATGAATTAATAAGTATGATCCAAAGCTGTGTTGAAAAAGCAACTGATAGAAAATATTCTAATAAAAACAAAAAAGTTTCAGTTACTAAGAAAAAGTGGATTACGAAAGCAATATTAATATCCTGTAAAACTAAAGAGTTGTTATATAATATATGGAAAAAGAATGCAACAAATATGAAACTGAAAATGGATTATAAAAATTATGAAAAAATTTTGAGTAAGGTAATTAAAGATGCTAAGTATAAATACGAAAATAATGCCATTAGAAAATGCAGTGATAATTCAAGACAGCTTTGGAGCATAATAAATGATAAGTTAGGAAAAACAAGAAGCAAAGAGAATAGTATAATACTTGATAGTATAATAGTTAATGATCAGAAAATTGATGACAAGACTACTATTGCGAACACTATGAATGAATATTATTATAATGTAGGATTAAATTTAAGCAATCAAATTTAAAAAATGGACTTAGAACAATTGAAAATGCCAGTTTGAAACAACTACTCAATTTTTATTAATCCAACTAATATGTATGAAATTCTAAATATAATTATTGCAATGAAAAAAAAGGCTGGTGGAGTAGATAATATTAGTGCAATAACTATCAAATCTTTATCGAAACATATATCAAAACCGTTAGAGTATATATTTAATCTATGCATACAGCAATCAATCTGGCCTAATACACTGAAAAAAGCAGATATTGTACCTATATATAAATTGGGAGACAATAGTTGTATTAGCAACTATAGACTAACATCGCTAATTTCTAACATTGCCAAAATACTTGAAAAAATCATATACAATAGACTTTATAATTTTATGATGAAGCACAAAATAGTATTTGATAGACAATTCGGCTTTCTAAGACAGAGAGGAACGAAGGATGCTCTCAATTGTCTATCAAATATTATATATAGAAACCTAGATAAAAGCAAACCTAGATTATAACTGCGTTCTTAGATCTGCCTAAAGCCTTCGATACGGTAGATCACAGTATACTGCTGGATAAATTAGAATGATACGGTGTAAGAGGAGAAGCATTAAAATTACTCAGCAGCTATCTATCTGATAGGAAACAATGTGTAAAGATAAGTAACGGCAAGAGTGAGTACAAAAAAATTATGGTAGGGGTTCCACAAGGAACAATACTTGGCCCTCTATTTTTCATATTATACGTGAATGACCTACTGATAGATATGCAAAATGAAACAATATTATCTTACGCTGATGACACAGTTATCATCTCATGTGATAACCCGTGGACAGCTGCGCAAGAAAAATTAAATGAATATCTTCGTAAGGTGACAATATGGCTAAACCTAAATAAATTATCGCTCAATGTAAATAAAACCGTATATATTGCATATAGCAATTACTGTGATAGTGTGCCTAGCACCTTATACATCAGAATTGGTGATAATGTAATAAATAGAGTAGACAGTTGTAAATATTTAGGTTTAATAATAGACTATAACATAAAGTGGGATAAACATATAAATTATATTATAAAAACAAGATATTTAATCTTTATTTTTGCGAAGCTAAAGAAATTTATGGATAGTAAAACGCTAATGTTACTATATTATGCCTTCTTTCAAAAGAAAATACTTCGAATTATAAATAAAAACTGTTATATAGCAGAGAACCAACCTCTAAGTATAACGCAAATGTTCGAACTAGAGTGTATAGTATATCATTATAATGAATTAAGAGACAGATACATAAGAAGTACAAACAAGACACGAAATAAGAATCTACCATTGCCTAAAATTGATAAAACAGTAAGCAAGAAAAGCAGTTATTTCGTGGCTGTGAGTGTATTTAATACGCTACCGAATGATCTCAAAGACTTAGCAATAAGTAAAATCTCAATGAAAAGAAAATTAAAGAGGTTTATAGAAAAGAATTAACTTTTGGATGTTATATTTGTTTTAATTTTTAATATTTTAATATTGTTAACTTGCTATGAAAAGGAAAAAGGGCATGATAGCGTTAAATGCGTTATCTTGGCTCTATATGGTAGTTTTAAGTATATTAGCAACGAATATAGACCTAGTATAGAAGAACCATCACGGGTTATAAAGGGGGGACAGAATCTTGGGTAACAGGCGGTTAGTTCTGTTACCCATCCGTTTGGCGCCGCCACATGTTATTTTCCCGCGACTCAGCGCGCATACGCTAGCTCGTATTTGAAGATATGTGTTTTTATGTATTTTTTACAATAAAAAATTATATAAACAATACAAAAATGATTATTTAATGTTTCTATATACCCCTTATGCCTTATTTAAATAAAAAATAGAGTAAAAAAAGTTGACCATGAGATTCGAACCCCAGCATAAGAATTGCTAGTGCAACGCCTTAACCATACGGCTACCGACGACGTTACTGTTGTAAGATCGAAAGTCGCACATGATCATCGCCCCCCTTTGGGATTTAAGTTTAAGCTTAAGTTTAAGTTTAAGCTTAAGTTTAAGCTTAAGTTTATTTTATTATAATTTCAACTTTAGTTTAAGCTTTAATTAAAGTTTTAGTTTGACACTTATTACGTATATATGCTAATCTTCAAAGCGTCTATTGACATTATTCTACGATATCACTTTAAATTTAATTCATTATGCAAAATATTTATACGAGCTTTTTTCTTATATATTTTTATTGTATTTACTAATTGCAATTAATTTTTCTGACTCGAGCAAGCTCAAGTTAATTCGCCCCAAATTAACCAGTCGTTAGAAAAATACCCAAAAAAATGTATGTTTCTGCAGCTATATAATGACGTAAATATTTTTAAGACCTTCAACACACCAAAATCTAGCCACTTATTTTTTCCAAATTTTGACACAGTCATTTATTATTAGCTATCGGACAAATTTCTACGGCGTGAAGTTTGCTGCCGAACACTGCAATCACTTTGGCGCTCTGAATTTGCCGATGAGCAAGCACGACGAAACTCTCGTGCCAGTTGCCACCTTACGTCAGCTGACGACGCCGTCGGTAAGGCCGCCGCGCTTGCATCGCAGTTATGTTGTTATTCAGTCGCCGTACGCAAACTGCAGGATACCAAAAGTAATAACAACCAAACAGCAAATAGCGTGCTGACTCGTGCGTCGCGGCGTGCAGGTAGGTCCTATCGAGGTTCGTTAATCCTTATCGAGAAGAAAGCTCGCAACTAACAGCGTCGATCGCCTCTTTCAGCGAGGTTATCTCCACGGCCGCAGGATGAAAGTGAAACCGAGAGTGTATTTCGACGTGGAAGTGGGTGGCCTGCCCATTGGGAGGATCGTTTTCGAACTCTACTCCGATGTGTGCCCCAAGACCTGCGAGAACTTCCGAGCACTGTGCACCGGGGAGATGGGACTGGGCTTGTCGACCAACAAGCCGCTGTGCTACAAGGGCATTGTGTTTCACAGAGTTGTCAAAAATTTCATGATCCAAGGAGGCGACTTCTCTGTGGGCAATGGTACTGGCGGCGAATCCATCTACGGTGGAACATTCAAGGATGAAAATTTCATATACAAGCACGACAAGCCCTTTCTCCTGTCCATGGCTAACCGTGGCAAAGACACAAACGGCTCCCAGTTCTTCATAACGACGCAACCCACTCCGCACCTCGACAATGTTCATGTAGTATTCGGTCAAGTCATATCAGGCCAAGAGGTTGTGTCGCACGTAGAGGGACTGCCGGTGGACAGGATGTCCAGACCTCTGCAAGATGCCAAGGTTGTCAACTGCGGAGAACTCGTCTTAAAGTCCAAGCAGAGCAAGGCCAAGAAGAAGGACAAGCGCAGGAGCAGTGTGTCCAGTGTGGAGAGCGAAGAGTCTGAGAACAACAGGGCCAGCAAAAAGACCAAGCTCAAGAGGAAGAAATGGACGGAAGCTGAGGATCGCAAACTCGCAGAGCCAAAAAAGACCAAGGTAGAGGATGTGCCGCATCCACTGGTATCCACCACGAAGATTGATCCGGATGAGATTCCTGAAATACCAACCAACAAATTTCTCTACCGTGCTGGACCCGCCAACAATGCCAACCAGAGGCAGTACGTACAGGACACCAGATTCAGACCTCAAGCTGGCTTCAAAAAGTCTCCTGGGGGACGCATCTTCAAGGGGCGTGGAATATGTCGCTATAGATCTCTGTCTCGGAGCAGATCCAGAAGCCTAACGCCGCCACACTGGAAGCAAGCTCAAAAAAAGACCATCAAGTACTACCAGCCATCGTCCCCGGAGCAGCAAACTCTGAAGAAAACCAACGAGTTCTCGGATGAGAAGGAGACGGAAAAAGAAAACTGCACCATCAAGAAGACAAAGGACAGAGCTGATGAGGATGACAAGCGGAAATCTTCTCACGGATCTCACCGATCCTCGAATCGGCATCACAGACATTCACGCCACGATCGCGATCACAAATCTCCTAGTCAAAATCATCCGAGCCGAAAGTACCGCAGCAGCCGGCAATCACCTCACGAGTCCTCGTCTCGTTCAAAGCGCTCGTCTCGTCGTTCATCGGATTAAAACTTGTTTTTTTTTTTTTTCCAATTTCACACAACTTTTCCAAGTAAAACCTTTCTTACACACTTTGTAAATACATTATGAATATGTATCATTATTTTTAAATCTAAAAATAAATATAGATGTAGATTCGCTCAAAGATTGTTTGATCATTTTATTGTAATAGATATATATCACAGAGTGCATCCAAAGCGGTTCAACCACTTGGACAGACCTTCCCCGGTACCAGCTTGTGGTTTATATTCCAGGCCAATGTACTTATTGTAGCCAGCGTTTTCCAGTACAGCAAGCACATACTGATAATCTATTTCTCCAGCAGAGTCAGGCTCGTTCCTGTTTGGCACTTGTGCAATTTGAATGTGGCCTGCAAGACAAAGTTAATATTGTTAAATGTCATAACTTATGCGCACTAAGGCAGAGACTTACCTATGAAGGGATAGTAGCTTTCAATGGAGTATGTTATCCTTCCCTGAGTCTGTTGCAGGTGGAAAATATCGACGAGCAACTTCAAGTTTGGACTGTTGATCTTTTGTACGAGGGCTAAGGCTAAACAAAATTGTGTTGCACTTAATATCAAACTGTTTGACTAGTTACTATTCTCGTTATACCTTTACTGAAATCATTCATGTAGTAATGTGGGACGGTGATGGAATTAATTGGTTCTACGAGGCCAACTATCTGCTCGGATGCAAATCTATCTACAGCGTACCTCAGATTCTTCTCATATGTGGCATCGTTGACTGACGTTGCATCCACCACTTTGCCAGCCATAACGTGAATCCTGAAAATCAAAAAAATATTCAAGAGATGGAGTTATTTAGTTTATTTACAGCAGCATAATCACCAACATTTTGCAATCCAAAGCTTTGGCATATTCTATGGTGGTTTCGATGCTTCTTTGGAATTCTTCCTCTTTCCCTGGGACAGCAGCGAATCCCAGTTCTCCTTTACTCGTATCCCCTGTATACACATTTATGAGAACTTGCTGGATGCCGGCGGTCTTCCTGGCTTCTGCAACCTGTTGTACGCTGAATCCAAGGGGAAATCCAGTTTCTACAGCCTTGAAGCCTGCATCTTTGGCCAATTGATACCGATCGAGTATCGATGTCGCTTCTTTTTGAAACATAAAGGACAAATTACAGCAGAATTTGTAGGCCATCCTTACTCTCAGAATGGCACACGTGTGCAATCACGTGATGTTATTTCGATGTATACTCGCGCGTCGATAAAGAAGCAACCTCATTTGACGTACAGTCAATTATCGATCGTACATGCAAGTATGCAACCCCTCTTGTGCGCATGTACATCACAGCGCTCGAACAACCCCCTGACAGTAGGTAGCAACTAGCAGTGTCGCGCCTCCTCTCGTAACATGATGGCAGCTGTTAAGCCGTAAGTGTGGATCCACAATCATCAGACCCTTATAATAAAGCTAATATACAGATAGCTGCCCCGCCGAGGCATCCAGCAAGACGGTCCAATGTATCCCGGTTGTTGTAGTCGTAAGAAGAAAATCAGCAGCAGCAGCAGCAGCAGCAGCAGCAGCAGCAGCAGCAGCGAGCATAGACGATCGTCGAGATGTCGTTGCCGCGCGAGTGGAGCCTCAACAACCAGCACTCGATCGAAGACAACGGCAGCCCGCCGCCGGCGGTGCAGGCCAACCTCGTTCAGGCATCGTCCCAGGAGACGGCCATCGATGAGAACATGAACCAGCACGTCAACCAGCTGGGCTCGCTCTTCTCCATACACTCGGCGCCAGTGTACGTAGTGCCGCCGGCCTTGGTGCACCTCAGCCCACCCGAGACCCTCGCCGACGACGAGGACAACGACAATTTGCTGACCATCTCGTCGCTCACGGCCCGGCCCCTCATCGCCAAGTCGCGCGAGCTCGGCAAGCGCCGGGAGGCCAGGCGCCGAAGACGCCGCCGGCACAAGAAGCTCAATTTCGAGCCGCTCGACGGGGGCTACGGCTGGGTCGTCGTATTCGGAGCCTTCTTCGTGCAATTCTGGGTCGCTGGCCTGGTCAAGTCTTACGGCTTGCTCTACGTCGAGGTCATGGAGACCTTCGCGGACTCGTCGGCCTCCGTGGCCTCCTGGATACCCGCCATCCTCTCCTGCCTCTGCTTGGCGCTCGCTCCCGTGACGAGCATGCTCAGCCAAAAGTACAGCTGCCGAGTCGTCGTCTTCGTCGGCGGCCTCTTCTGCTCGTTGGGCCTCATCATCAGTTTCTTCGCGACCAGCTTGATACATCTCCTCTTCACTTTCGGCGTGCTCACGGGCATCGGCGGCGGCCTGTCCACCACGCCGGGCATAATCCTCGTCTCGCAGTACTTCGACAAACACCGAGCCCTGGCCAACGGCATCTGCGTCAGCGGCACGGCGGCCGGTAGTTTCGTCTTCCCGATGCTCATCGAGTACCTGGTGGGCAATTTCGGCTTCCACGGAACCCTCCTCATCCTCGGCGGCTGCATGCTGCACGTCTGCGCGAGCGCCAGTCTCTATCGTCCCCTCGAGATGAACTACCCCATGGAACCGCTGCCGGACGCTGCCAAGTCCGCTGAGCTGGCCAGCACCGCGGTCAAGCGGCAGAAGCTCGAGATGCTCTTCGCCCAGCACGACGAGACGGCTAAAAACAACATGCTCAACGAGCTCTTTCATCATCGTCAGGCAGATAATGACCTGCGCGCCAACGGCAACGGTGAGAGGGATGGCTCTACACACGTGGCTCTACACACCCGCGAGTAGCGAGCGGCTACTCTATTAACTAAATGTATATACTGTAATATTGCAGAAGGCGAGCTGCAGCTGACAGACAGCGAGGAGGAGAAGGACATCATGGGCCAAGCTCTCAGCATGAAGCCAATTTCCAAGATCCGCAGCTCGAGCATACTGCATAGCGTCGAGGACCTGTCGACCGACTCGACCTGCTTCTACAAGTCGCGCTCCTCACTGCAGAGGTAATGCAGTAGCAGCAATGCTGCACAAACCCGCTCCGGCTAATACTTGTTAAATAATGCGCAGATCTCTTCGTTCGTCGGCCCTCGCCGTCTGTCCCGCTGCTACTAGCGGCAGCGGCAGCAACGCGGCAGCGCTTCCGAACCAGCAGCAGCAGCAGCAGCAGCCCGTGATCAGCCTCGCCGCCGAGCAGTCCGCCTCGAAGGAGTCGCTGCCGCAGCGACTTACGCGCTACATCGACCTGAGCCTGTTGCGCGACACCCGCTTCATCATGATGTGCCTCTCGGTCACTCTCATGTCCACCGGCAGCCCCTACATGCTCTACTATCTGCCGGCCTACGTCAATGCCCGGAGCTACAGCAAGTCCGAGGCTGGCTATCTCGTCGCCATATCGGCAGCCTTCGATCTCTGTGGCAGACTTGGCCTGGGCTGGCTCAGCGATCTGCAGCTGTTTGATCGCAGGAAAGGATATATTGGCAGGTATAATGGCTCGCGAATTTCAGATTTATAATTTGTTTTTTTTTTTTTATCAATTTTTTGCCTTTCCACTGCAGCGTCGTCGGAGCAGGTGTCGCAGTCTTGGTAATACCACTGGCTCATTCCTTTTACGTACTTGCCTGCAGTGTAGGCATGTACGGCCTCTGCCTCGGTTGTTGGTTCCTGCTGGTCCCTGTGCTTCTCGCCGATCAATACGGCACCGATAAAATATCATCGAGTTACGGTCTCGTCCGCATGTTCCAGAGCATCGGCGCCATTACCGTACCCCCGCTCGCGGGTACTTTTTGAAATTCATATTATCCATGTTTACTTACTTACAAAACAATACATTTATATTGTCAATATTTTAATTCTCTCGTGCCCTTTAGGATTTATGCGCGACGTTACCGGCAGCTACAATGTCTGCTTCATATTCATGGGCTCGTGCATGGTGCTGGGCGGCATACCCCTTCTCATCGTCTCGGACGATTCTTCGGCCAGCTCCAGCAGTAGTAAGAAACTGCCCGTTACACCTAATGCCACTAATGACACCACCATCAAAACCGAATGCAAAGATATTGACTCCGTAACAAGTCCAACGGCAACCTAACGTGATCGGGCAATTTAACGCAAGGGAGTTATCAACGCGAACATTTCAAATCGATGTGTATAACTTATTCATGCAAAATGAACTTGCATGGATAAATGAATGATTATTGAATCATTGTAGGACTAAATTTGTACAGAGAGTGAGAGAGAGAGAGAGAGAGAGAGAGAGAGAGAGAGAGAGAGATTAAGCGATTTTAGCGAAAGTGCCTACTACTCTCTACAGCTCTTTTTAGAGAATGTTCCAGCGTATAGACATTAACTTATTATTTCTCCGTTATCAGAATACTAATATATTGTCAGTTATTGAAAAGCACACAATCTACTGCCGTGCGAGATAAATGAAACAAAAAAATTTAAAAAAACAACGTTTGCTGTGAGGAATATGTACATATACGCATATTTATAAGTATGTAACTAAAATTTTTGTATTACCGTCGTCGTCGTGCCATGTGATGAAAAGAAAGAATAGCACGTCCAATATAAGAACGCGACTGTGTATGTTACATGTCCTTCTTCTCAAACTTTTATTTCAATGTGTTTTCGCATAAACCCGCTTATACACGCATTTCCATGTGTGGGATAGTAGATTCTTGTGTATAAGAAAAAAATTTATGAAATAAACAACATTGTAAAATCAAGCTCGCTATCATTATTTAAAGTTGTTTTATGCAGAAGAAAACAAAAACATAATGTATACAATATATATACACATAATATAGGACGGAGCTAAAAGCCGTGACTCATTATGAGACTGCGAGTGAGTATATGTATAAAATAACCTCTTAAAATGACATATGATGTATCATTTGCAATTAGCAGAGTGGTGGTGCACAACGACGAGCCGATACCTGCGTCCAAGGCGAAGGCTGGAAATTCCAATGGACAGCGGCAGCGCAGACAGGGCCGGAGTCGGTGAAAGCGATTGTCCCGGGACCTTTCTTGCGACCGAGACTCGTGAAAGCTCTGCCGTACGTGGTACTAGGCGCAAGAGGTCCTTGTCAGCTGGGAAGCGGCGGTGCTGGCGGCGGCATTCCGGATCCGTGGCTAGAATATCTCTGCAGCTGTGGATGCGGCAGACGCAGGGAGCTCTACCTCAAGCTCACGGATCTCATCTGGAAGCAAGAGCGTCTGGCTTTAGTGCAGGGAATACCCGATCCTTGGAAAGCAGAAGGTTAGCGCGCGCTTGTGTATGTGTTTATAGGTGCCTATACACGTAATTTTGGGTATCTTGTTCGTCCAGATTATTTTGACAAGTGGTGCGCTTTACCGCCAAAAGAAGCTGCAGTAAAGACAAAGCCAACGCGCAGAAAGTCGCGAAAAGTTGAAAAATTGAAAGACAGTAGCCCTGCAACAGCTGTATCCGAGGCTAACGACTTTCAAAAACTACGCGACAGACTCGAACAGTTGGATACGGAATTGAAATTGAAAGCCGCTGACGGCCGAATGAAATCAACGATGGGCAAAGTTATGCCTCACTGCCCCGGCAAGTGCGCATTCGGTGAAAATAAACGAAGCGTTACGAGCTACAGCTGCGGTTGTCCTACTGATAATGCCACGGACGAGAAGTTAAAGACCCTACGACCATCAGCAGCAGCAGCAGCAGCAGCAGCAGCAGTCAACTTTCTCAACGAGTTGAAGAGTAGAATCAAAATTACCGAGAGAGCTCTTGATGAGAGTTCGGCCGGCCTGCGAATGAAAGTAGATAGCACGCGGAAAAAAACTAAAGCTGCTCGATAAAGCGCGCGAAGGACGCGCAGCCTTGAATTTTCGCGCAAAAAAGACATGGTTGGCGGACGAACGAGCAGGTCATAATAATTTCGAAACTTGCGGTAATTCCAGATCGCGAGATTATCGCTAGTCAAGTACTGTCTGTTATCAGAAAAATTCCTCGCGCGGTCGCACATATAATAGTGATTGATGGTAAACAAGCAACATCTTGCAGACTTATTAAGAGCCGATGAACTGATGTCGAAGAGAAAAAATAATTAGCGATCCGAAGAAGCTTGATTGGGCGGGAGCGCAATTGCCGTCAATTGCAAAAGTACATGCAGTAGGGGAATCGGACAGAGCGACTTGAGCAGCGAGCTCAGCCGTCTCTGTATATAATTGGCCGTCTTCCGGGCCGCAGCCCAATGACGATTTCCTTCTTCCAATAACTACTAGTGCAGTGAACAATTGAGAAGAGAACAAAGCCGCACCGGCATGTTAAAAAAATGTGTGATTGACGCGGAGAAACGACGATCGCTCTAGACTCGCAAATATTTGTTGTACTGCGCCGCTTCTTACGTAACGCAAGTGGGCGATATTGCGCGCAAACAACCACTTGAGTTGCCATCCTATATTTGTACGAATTCTCGTAATTGAACGCCGCTTGCAAAAGTCTATACTGCCTTGTTTGCTCATTCCGGCATGTTCATCTGGCGCACTTGTCGCGACTCTAATTAGGCGCGAATGATTACCTACTTTTTAGGTAAGCCGCAATCGCATAGGCGCTTTGGGATTTTCCTATAGATATTGGGTGTCATTTTTGCGTGCGCGCAGACTAGGGGAAAAACCCTCGTCCCGCGAGTTTCTCGCAGTTGTCGGTAAGAACTGTTGAGTGGAGCAGTTAGTCATCTTCCCCTTTCAAATAACTGAAAATTGCGATCGCGCGCGCAGCTGTAAACAAGCGCAGGTACGGACTATGCGGAGTGAGTAGGCAGTGCTAGGTAGTGGGGAAGCAGCCGCAGCCGAGACTCGACGAGAGAGCAGCGTGGGCGTAGAGAAGGGGCAAATATTAAATAGTCCGCAGCGGGGGCGCCTCGGTCGGTCCGTCAGGCGCTTGCGGCCGCTTAGGTGCCTATCGGCTAGCAGTCACGGGCTCAGCTGATCGCGTGGCGAGCCAGTCACCGCGGCGGCCCGATGCTGATGCCCCCGCTCGACCGCACGTCCGTCAGTCCATGATCAGTTCTCGCCCTGGCTCCGTTCCGAGCGCGCGCGCGCGCGTGACACTGTTTACAAGTACCGTTCTCGCAGCTGTTCTAGGTTCTAGGTTAGAGGAGCTTTTGCGAACGCCGCGGAGGATCGATTTTTCCAGGAGCGCGGAGGAGAGAGAAAGTGCGAGTCGGTATTTTTAGCGGATGACGTCGGCGGCGCACTGCCGCACGTCCAGCTGACTATACAGTGTGGGCTGCTGCGGCGCGCAAGTATCAACGTGCTGCACACGAGCCGAAGGGGTGTCTATGTGCGGGTCAAGGTGCGCGTGCAGCCTTTGCCAGTGTCGGGGCGGTGAAAAGGGCAGCGGCGCCCGACCGCCGCGTACTGCCCAGCATCGGCGAGGAAGCGACGAGGCTGCCTGACAGAAGTTCAGGGCCCTCCCCCCGAGGTGGGCTCCCGAGTCGCTCTGCTTCGTAGACAGCCCTCCATTAGCTGCGGATCAACAAGTCTTTTGAGTAGCCACGCAAGGAGATAGCGACGCACTCGTCGCGCGCGAGCAGCCGAGAAACACACCATCAGAGAGAGAGAGAGAGACAGACAGAGAGTGGGACAGCGCAGCACGCAAAAGCCGCAAGGCTCCAGTAGCTCTTTCAACATGATGACGACGGACAAGGAGCCGGACAACGGCATCAACATCAAGTTCGGAGCCGACAGGGCCAGCAGCAAGAAGGTGGCCGAGTACCGACTCGTCGGCCAGCAGAGCAATGCAGAGAAGGGGATCAACGGGAGCGCTAAAAAAGGTTATTACCCTCACTTTCAACAGTTCCTCCTACCTCTACTAACCCGATCGGTATTTCGTATGGGGGCCATAATTAAGAACGAATCGGTGCGCGCGTAGCTTTTTCTCACGCGTCATCGCGGTCGGGGCCGCGGAATGAGTCTCTCGTACAGGTGCATGCCTGATGTGTGTGCGCGCGCGCGCGCGCCCGCGCTATCACGACTCAGGAGGCTGCTGCACTCTTCCATTCGCGCTGGGCTCCGAAATCCTTGGCATCACTTATATATTCAAGGTTCCTACGTTTACTGCGCGGCGTCGATTAAAAATGAAACAAAAAGCGTCCGCAATTTATGCTATATCGTGTGCGGTCAAGCGTCAGCTGGAAATGCCCCTCGCTATAATACACGCACGACATTGCGATTCCAAACATTACGTCATCCGATCGCACAGCATCCGTGAATTCATGTGCGCTTATGAGCGATAAGAGCGCGAGAGCGCAATGATCTTGACCGGGCTCTCCCCTTGCTCGCCTTAGCCGCCGCATATACTGCATACCGAATCATTGTGTAACGCGACTAATAAGCTCATGAATGAAGCGGTTACTTATCGCGATCGTTAGAGCTCGTTCGTAGCTCGAGGGCGTAAAAATATTTAATCCGATTGCGCCTAACTCCGAGTATCTGGTTAGAACTAGACCGGCAATTTTCACGTAATCTATATAAAGCGAGCGTTCGCGCGCGCGTGCGAGTGCTTCAACAAGAATGCCGCGGGAGATGAAAAATATCGACAAATGAGACGTCGTAGGCGCACACGCGGAGGAAACTCGTGTGTCGACGTGTCAATTTTCTTAATTATTTGTCCGCCAGCAATAAATCTATAATGCAGCGCGAGCGATAAGAAAAAAGGTCTGGTTCAGCTACAGGACCGAACGGACACACGCGTTATACACGTACCTTTATCTGTGTGTGACTCAACAAGTGATACACACAGCTGAATACGCCCTGTTATTTATTTTCACAGCCTTTCAACTGGTTTGTCGCTGTTATACATAAGATATCTTTGGTCGAAACGGAGAAGATGTATATATAATCAAGTGGCAAATTCAATTTGTAATGAGGTCATATTTATGGGTCGCCTGTCACAGAAAACGAAAAGCCATGCTCGCACACAGTTGACCCGAATACAAATTTAGTTTGCGGCGAGTCGACGGATTTTCAAATCGATTTCACCGTATTTTGAGATTTATGTTTTTCGAATATTACCGATCCGATTAGCCCATGCAGATAAGATAATCGCTTGTCCGCGTGCCACAGATCAACTGATATACACTGCACAAATATAGTTATGTAAGCGAAGTTGCGCATTTTTATACACACAGTTGAGTATCGCGCAATAACCTCCGGGGCTGGAGACGCCGCAGCGCCGAGCAGCATGGAATGCGACGAGTTGAGTTTGACGTCATGCGATCAACGTCAAGTATATATACCATCGTGCTTCTACTTTCTCAGGCAGCGGCGCCAGCCGCGTCTCTGCTCCTCGTGCGCGGCGCTCCTCCTGCAGCAGCCCAGATGCGTCCGCATGGGCAAGTGCCTCTTGCGGCTGCTGGGCCAGGCGCTCCTTCTCGGGCTCATCTGCTGCCTCGGCTGGCTGCTCTACCGCGAGTTTGCCGACTGCCTCTGGAACGTCGCTCAGAGCCTCGTCGTGACGAGCTTCCTCTTCATCGGCAGCAGCCTCGCCCTCCTCGCCCTCTGCAGCGGCAGCGGCCAAGAGCTTCGACTCCGTTCCGCGAGCGTTCAATGAACTGTCTTATATAATAAACTCTGCGCGATCACACAGTTTACGCGCGTGTGTCTGCCTTATTCCACCGCCTTACCCCGACCTATGAGAGCTGATCAGCACGAGCTAATGGCCGTTTTATTTTTATTGCCGTTTCTCTCGAGAAAATAGCTGTCGAGGCCGCGATGTCGTCATCGCGCGCGCACGATGCGGCGGTGCCGATCTCGAATCAATTAACGCCGACGGCGGAAAGTGCCGCTCGCTCCGCCGGCTTCAATTCGGTTCGAGCTTTGGCAATTCTCACCATGTGGGCTTGCGAGACGCCAACGAATCACTCGCACTCGCTACAATGGTATATATATATATATACACATCTCTCTCTCTTTTGTCGGTTTTCAGCAGCGGGGCCGAAGAAGCGAGCGCAGCCGAGCGGTCCGGACTGCGAGATGGTACCCCCGGACGGAGGCTGGGGCTGGTTCGTCCTGGTCGCGGCGGTCATGGTGAACGTCCTCATCCCCGGCGGCATCAAGTCCTTCAGTGTCTTTTACAAGGCCTTCCAAGACCAGTTCGAATCGTCCCTCTCGGCTGCCTCCTGGATTCCAGCCCTCTGTTACTTTCTCTACAGTTCACTGGGTACATGATGCGACTATATAATACCATCATTACAGCGAGTTCTGTTTCTGATTTCGCAGCTTATACCTATAGCCACGACTATGCGCTCTTGCAGGTCCGCTGTCGAGCATCCTCTCGGTTAAGTACTCGTACCGAACCGTCAGCCTGATCGGCGGCACCTTCGCCGCGGCCGGGATGATGCTCACCTACTTCGCCACGTCCATCGGCTACCTGTACTGGAGCTACGGGATATTCGTCGGCATCGGCGCAGGCCTGGCCTTTCCCCCGACCGTCTACATCGTCACCTCGTACTTCGTCAGGCTGCGCGGCCTGGCCAACGGCTTCTGCATCTCCGGCAGTTCGCTCGGCTCGATCATCATGCCGCCCATCATCACTAAGCTGCTACAGGAAAACGAAGTCAGGTATGTAGAGCGCGAGGACGATCGCGGCTGAGATAACGAGAGAACGCGTTAACGCTTGCAGAACCGTGATGCTGCTGATGGGCGCGGTGACGCTCAACGTCTGGGCGTGCGCCCTGCTCTACGACCCGGTGGAGAAGCACCTGATCCCGGCGAGGCGCAAGGCCCAGCGCGACGAGGAGGAGGCGACGCTCCTGGAGCCCCTGGCCGAGGCGGACGTCGGCATCGCGATCACGGGCCCGCCGCCGAGCGACGAGGAGAAGCGAGAGGAGGACAATCGCAAGCCCGCGGCGCCCAGCGTCCCCAAGAGCGCCTCCAGCGTCGCCCTGGAGAACTACCACAAGCCGGGCCAGGCGCGCGCGCGCAAGATCAGCATGCCCGTCAGCGGACGCGAGATGGCCGGGCAGATGCGCAGCACCCCGGCCCTCCACGCCGTGCCCGAGAGCCAGAGGCTGAGCCGGAGGCCCAGGCCGCCGCCCCTCTCGCCCAGCACCTCCTCCTTCAACTACATCAGCACGCCCTTTCACGGCAGCACCCTCACGGCTCTGCATCCCGAGTACGCCTCGACCCTCACCCTCAACGCCATCAGCTCGACCTTCGCCAGGAAGAGCCCGGAAAAGACGGCCAAGCAGCAGCAGCAGCAGCAGCAGCAGCAGCAGCAGCAGCAGCAGCAGCAAGACCAAGACGCCCAAGCGGAGAGGAGCAAGTTCTTCGACTGCAGTCTCCTCGCGGATCCGATGTACCTCATCATTCTCATCTCCAACTCGACCAATGCAATCAGCTACACCAACTTCGTCATCCTGCTCGCCAATTACTGTAAACAGCTCGACTTCTCCGAATATCAGGCCTCGCTACTCTTATCCACCATCTCGCTCTTTGATCTTGTAGGTAAGGCGCCCTACCAACACACACCTGTCGCGTCGTGCTCGCATATCAGGATGCAACAACCGCGCGTATGCCACCTGATTCGCTGAAAATTAACGCGCGTGTCTTTCTGCAGGTCGCATCGGCGGGGCAGCTTTGTCGGACACCCGACTCATGCCGAAGCATTGGTACTTCGTTGGCGGCCTTTTCATATCGGGCGTCTCGCTGGCCATCACGCCCGCCGCCCAGGACTACACGCAGGTCGTCGTCTACTGCAGCATCTTCGGCCTGGCCTCGGGCGTCTACGTGGGCGTCACCGCGGTCGTCATGGCCGACATGCTCGGCGTCGAGAAGCTCACCTCCTCCTACGGCATCTCGCTCTTCGTCAACGGCCTCCTTCAGCTGGCCGGTC
This sequence comes from Nasonia oneida, assembly GCA_037356405.1. NCBI lineage: Eukaryota > Metazoa > Arthropoda > Insecta > Hymenoptera > Pteromalidae > Nasonia > Nasonia oneida. Next base: position 163,025 of record JAZHPH010000019.1, read on the forward strand.
CACCGATCTGCGGCTCTATCATCGATCACTTTGGAACTATGACGTGGATCATAACGACTCTCGGCATCATCCTCATCTTTGGCTCGCTGCTCTGGACTTTTGTGCCTTTCATTCGCAGAAGTCGAGCCGCCGCCGCCGCCTCCGCCGCCACCGCGAGGGAGCTCGCTGCCCATCAGCAGCTGCAGCAGTCCGACAAGCTGTAGCACTTCCAAGGGCTATCGGTGCAGATTGCTGACTGCGACGTCGTCTGCTGGAGGAGCGGCGAACCCTGTCTAGAATTTATCACAGAGTCTAGGTAAATTTTCTAACGCGTTCAGTATATGTGCCCAGGGACTCTACAATTCTCATTGCTCAATTATATTGTATATAATAACTTAACTCAGCAATAATCGTCAAAGCTGATGCTACATTGCACTTCAATTTCGTCAAATTAGTTAAGGATAAAAAGTATGCGTCAACTATTTTTCCAACAATTCCAACATTCTGCAGGCAATGAACATTCAGTCGACGTATTGATTGCGCGATCATTGGCACATTTGTCAACGACCACTATAATGAAATCTACATCATAAACTGGTGAAAATAAGAAGCATTTCTACCAATCTACATTACAAATGCATAGCGCATCAGAATGTACTACTACATGGTTTATTCTTATGCGCTGATGCGGCCTTTAAAACATAAGAACTACTTATAGTTAGTATGAATGCGATTTTAATCAAATGATGAAGCATTAACTATTGTCATTTTGTTTTATCCTTATTTTGAAGTTTACAAGTATTTGTGTTATATTTTAAAATAATGTGCTTATTATACTTGTTTTTATTATTATCATTATTATTATTATTATTATTATTATTATTATATAGAAGGCTTAAGATATGTAATATGAATACTTGACAGCCAATTCTTAAAGGTTCCGACGATCAATATTATATATGATGTATTGATTTTTTACATATATCAGTGACATATCTCAAAATTGGATATTATAATGATGATAAAGCTCAGGTTTATGAAATAATATATATTTTTTACACCAAAGGCATTTTTGCACTCTTGTTTGCGTGCTATACTTTTTTTAATATCAACTGGAAACTATTAAGAATTTCTTTGTGTGACAGATGATGTGGTTTGATTTTCATATTTTAAGGACTCTCGGGAGCATGGATGTACCCAGCGGTTATCGTGAAAGTGCATATATATATATATATATATATATATATATATATATATATCAAAAGCCCTGCATCTGCATAGTGGACTCGAATATACTTAATATTTACAACTGGTTGCCATTGTCATTCTTAAGTCGACAATTGTCAAGATAAAACTGCGCCAAAAGAGTAACAATATAACTGTTATATATAACTACTTGTGTATACCGAGACCCTGTAATTATCGTATTTGCGTTATTTTTATACATCGGATATTGATTCAAACATTTCAAGTTAATGCTTATATAGTAGAACTTTTATTATCAAATCCGTCTTTTTTGACACTGCCACTTACAATACCATCTACAACTCTAAATCTTAAAAAGCTGTATATTCCGTAAGGTATACAGTTGCCAATCTAACTGTAGTATACATAATTTGATGCCCGTGGCGTCTGCTTTACCGATGTATATCCCCTTTTTTTAAAATCAATTTTTTTTATTCAACAGGCGCGCGCAAGTGTATGATGAGAGATATAACGGAAAGGCTTTGATGATCTCAGTCTTAATTTCGAGAATTGTTACAAATTTACTATGCGCACGTTAACAACCTAGCTTTCTTCTAAAAACTACGTACATGCATTATGAAAAATATGCCGTGTTCCAAATAAAATCCGTTGATTGTCTGACCGTGCCGCCGATTTTGGTAAACCATTGATTTACCAAATGAGAAAAGAGAATAATTTAAAAAAGAGAATCGCGCCAAACGGCACCTATTTGGTTAAAGTTATATCCTATAATATTTGTTTAAGCTCAGTCATTGGCGAAACGCAAAAGATTCGTCGCCTACTCTGTTCAACTAAAGTATATATTTTAGTAATAGTAAATAAAAGAGAAAAGCCGTATGAATGTCCATTTTATAACTGTGAAAGACACTTTTGTGTATTTCTGCGGATCGAATATTTTCGCAGATGTAATGAGAGCATGAACGATGTCTTGCCTTATACGCGGATTATTATTATTATATACACAATAGGTAATACTTAATATATATATATATATATATATATATATATATATATATATATATATACTACGAAGGCAAATCTTTCACCGCATTATACACTGTTATATTATATAGATTACAAAACCGCGAAATCTGCACAATATGTAATTGTAATACTGACTGCATACACGAGAAAGTACTTATATATGTACATACATGAACAATTATGTATATATATATATATACATATATATATTAGCGATGTAATGCAAATAAATGTATATGAATAAACATAGCACAAACGTCAGCGGATTCATCCTTTACTAGCGAATCGCAGTAACTTTTGTAAATATATATATATGTATCAATCGCAGGCACGTTGGAGGAAAGTATATATATGTATTTGCGTTGTGCTGTGGAGCTGCGCGCCCGTCGCGCAGGAGAAATATTAACTTTGTTATGAATAAAACAGTATAGACGACGAAATGGTCGCAGTAACGAAGAAACGGTGTTAATGTATCATATATCAACCCTTACCTAACATTTAGCAAATTACGTAAAAATATTAGGCAATAAGAATAGAATGCAGAGCATGTTTTTTTTGAGATTTTTGTATATAGAGAAAAATTTTAACACGATCAAGCATACAAAAAATATATTACACAATTGTGTAGCGAGAGTTGTATGGGCACAGCCAGATCGCCGGAGGGTCGGGGGAGTGGGAACGCAAACACATCTTACCAATACTAATGCATACAAATATAACAGAGAAAAGCCATCTACTGCGAGCTGGGAGGCGGAAGAATACGCGCATCAGCGACTCGTAATCTCCGAAGAGCCGCCGTGGAGCGCTCGGCGGCCGGCGCGACAATGTTCCGATGATGTGGAGCCTGGAGAGAAGCCGACTCGGCGCCTTTCCGGGGGGGAACTTTATGCATGGGCTGCCTCTCGGCTCTGCTCTTTCTTTCTGCCCGCACGAGCTTGACTCGACTGCAGTCGGCGCGTCTTCGTCCTCCTCGTTTCACCTCGAACGCTTTTTTCTTATAAGTACGCAGAATGAGGCGGCTCGTGCTCCAGGTGTTGGTGCTCGCGGCAGTCGTCGCCGCCACGGCCTTGCCCAAGAACGACGAGGAACACAAAGACCGTGTTCTGGATAAGGTATAATTTGGTACTCATAATGTGCCGCACGCAGAGTTGTGCTCTATCTATCTTTCGCTCTCTCCCTCTCTCGTTGTCACACCTATAATTCATATAACCTGCATATAAGTCATATAACCTATAATTCATAGGACCTGAGCGATCAAGAGCACTTTATAAGCTCGCACCACAACCCAGCCTATGATCACGAAGCATTTCTGGGAGAGGAAGCAAAAAGCTTCGAGCAGCTGAGTCCCGAAGAAAGTACGAGAAGGCTAGGCCTTATAGTTGACAAAATTGACAAAGACAAGGATGGTTACGTTACTCAGGAAGAGCTGAAAGACTGGATCAGGTATACCCAGCAGCGCTACAGTAGGGATGATACAGAGAGACAGTGGCAATCTCATAACCCGGACGGCAATGATAAGGTATCCTGGCAAGAGTACCGCGGCAGGATCTATGGTTTCCTTGACGAGACGGATCCAGAAAAGATCGATAAGCAAGATGAAAATTACTCTTACGCCACCATGCAAAAGAGAGAGAGAAGGCGCTGGTCCATTGCTGACAAGGACGGCGATGATGCTCTGACAAAAGAAGAATTTGCCGCATTCTTGCATCCAGAGGAGACTGATTACATGAAGGACATTGTGGTGATTGAAACTATTGAAGATATTGATACTGATAAGGATGGCAAAATTTCCCTCGCCGAATACATTGGTAATTCTTTTTTTTTTCCTAATACTTCACTCCTCCATTTTCTCATATGCCCATGTACATCCTCTTTGTTTACGCCTGCACAGGTGACATGTACAAAGGTGAAGAAGGAGAGGAAGTACCAGAATGGGTCAAGAACGAACAGGAGCAATTTTCTACGCATCGTGACAAAGATGGCGATGGTTTTATGGATAATGATGAAGTGAGTTGAAATTTTTTCCAACCTTTCATTTCATTTCACGTAGGATACTCAAGACAATTGTTCTCATTTATACCCAGGTTAAAAACTGGATTTTACCAGATGACTTTGACCATGCTGAAGCAGAAGCTCGTCATCTAATTTATGAAGCAGACTCAGATGCTGACCATAAACTGACAAAGGAAGAAATTTTAGAAAAATATGATATTTTTGTTGGATCACAGGCTACGGACTTTGGCGAGGCTTTAGCAAAGCATGATGAATTTTAATGATTTTCTATTAATAAAAGAATAACAAACAAATGTATATACATGACAAAGTTGTGAAACTCGGCTCTCTATTTCAAAAGAAATGCTTGTCATTGATAACTGCATCATCATCAATAGCCTTTAATAGTATTATACACGTGCTGCGAATATTGCTATTTTGATGATATTAATATTTATATTTTTACAGTTAGTAGATAAGAAAGATTGTCCAAAGGAATAAAAATAAATTTATAAATTTTTCAAGTTTGACATATTGTATAGATTAGTTTTTCTTGACACCTCGCACAGCAGAAAAGTATATCAACTTCCTTGTAAACGGGAGATAACTTATCAGTCACAAATAATCCAGGTATGAGCTGATACTGTCAGATACTAAAATACTCTCTCCGAGGTTCCATTAATCTATAAAAAATGATAAAAGTAACTTTTTGGATTTCTTCATTTGTTCTTGCTGCTGTTATCAATTGTGTTTTTGGTAATCTTAAATTATTGAAATTTCAAAACATAAAAATATTTCTTAATTACAAGAACAATGAATTTCATCAGGTCAGGAGTTTGTGAATTACACCAAATATCATACAAAAAATGATCCATCGTGTTTTCATATGTCATGGCTTGGATCAACATATGATGAAAAAAAAGAGATCAATTGTTCAGACCCCGCGTATAAAGGTGTTCCCTGTATCAAGCCACATATTAGTGAGTTCCATGCATATATTTATATTCATAATTATGTTTTACTACATTTATAAATTAATAAAATTAAATTTTATTCCAGTAAGCAAAACACTTCCAAATGTCACTGATCTTTGGTTGAATAAACAGCGAACAGATATTTATTGTGATTTGCAAGAAGGTTACAGTTGCATAAAATACACATATACATTTAATAATAAAGGTAACAAGATGAATTTTAAAATGCAATAGTTACAGAGTTATATTTTTTTAATTTTTATTCGTATACAGTTGCAAACATCAGTTATTTTTGTGGCAAAATGATCGAAGGTTACGACGCTTTAGATAATGGATGCTTTACTCAAAAGGTACATCATTTTATAAAAAGTAGAATAAATAGAAGAAAATGAATAGAGAAAAACTTAAATAATTTTAATTTCAGATAAGAGGTCACGTTGTTGAGGCATGTGCATGTCGATCTGCTGGTGATAATGATGATATTATGCCCTGCAATTTATCATCTAGAATATCATACTCTTTTTTTATAGGGATAATTTTACTTAGTTTAGTTTTTCATTTTGGTTAGAATGTGAGATTAATTTTTTCTATTGGTTGTTCACCCACACATTGTATACTTTGATTGAATAAACACATAAATGTGTACATATGTTCACTATACTTACTCTTTACTTCTTCGCGCCATTTGCGTCCATAGTATTATCTCTCTTTTCTAATACGCAGCTATATAGGTATTAGGTACACCTGATGGTCTGCATCATAATACATTATATAGTAGGTATACTTACACACGCGCACCTGGCGGACTCGGGCATTCATGAAGCGTCAGATATATGTGTTACGTTACTCAAATATTATTATAACAATTCGTTTTCCTTATATTCGCATGTCGATTACAATTCAAGGCATACGTAATGGAAAATGATTATTATTCCACTGTTTATTCATGGTAAAAAAAAAAATTGTGTATCGTATAGGTTATACGTTTACGAGCATTTTTATTGATTGATATTATAAAATGAGAATAATTTTTCTTTTTTCGTAGGTTTGACAAGTGTGGAATTATTTCAAATATTCAAACACATCTTAGACAGAACTTGGTAAATGCTTTAAAAAATAGAGATTTGGCACAAAAATTCGACAAGACTGCTCCAAAGTCAGCGAAACAGTATGTTTATGATTTACTTATAGCAGAGTATCTTTGGAATCGTAACTATGCTTATACATTATCGGTATTAGCTAGTGAAGCTCCTCTGTTAATTAATTTTAATAAACATGTAAAACAGAGTGGTGGTAGCGAAAGTACCAGTAGCTCCGGTTCAAAGCAAAAATTACAGAGTGATTACGTTTGCCATACATTAGAAACATTAGGAATAGAACCTACCAAGGCCAAAGGTCAAAGTATTATTAAAGAATATGAAAATAGCGATTTGCCTCTGCTGCTTTGTATACTACAGTGCACTAAAACAGTAGAAGATAGATTGTGTGCCACAACAAATAGTACGGATGGATACGAATCACATAAAGAAAATGTATTGCGCAAAACCTTTAAAAAATTTGAAGCTACTAAAAAGAAGTTGATTCAACAAAAAGATTTATTCAATGCTCAATTGAGACAAAAGGAAAATGAATTAAAAGAGCAGACATTAATCATGGAAAAACAGCTTACAATCTTACAAGATAAATTGGAGAAAGCTCAGGTAATCACCGCTTACAAGTTTTTTTTAGTAAGATTTATGCATTTCTTCGAAACTAATAGAGTATTATTCTCGTCTCAGAAATTAATGCACACCTACGATATAAAACAGAAACAGCTCGATGAAACAAAGAGGCAACAGTATTTGCAACTTGTGCAAAAGGAAACCGAATTGACAATTAAGGAAAAATTACTGTCACAAGAAGCAAACAGGTAGAAAGTTGTTTTCTTTTTTTTTTTTGTTATAATCGTTTTTACGTTTCTTCGTGTTTACAGATTAGAAAAAGAACGCGACAGTTACCGGCACTTTGAAGGAGATATGAAAAAGTTGCAAAATGAACTTTTGAAAGTGCAAAAGGAAATCCCCCCAGTGGTGGATAGGAGGGATTGTAATTTAACTACGAAAGACGCCGAAATACAGACTGAATTTGAAAAAAGCTTTGTTTCCGCACGAAATGAAACGAATCTTTTGAATCAGGAAAAACACGACTTGAGTGGGCTTGTACAGGAACAAAGATGGAGAATAGAACAATTAACAGCTAAAGTTTTACAGCTGTCGCGAAAGTTGGAAGAGACGCATTTAAAACGTTTGAGCGTAGATGCCCAGGTGCCTGTGTCTTCGATAAGGTTTCTCAATACAAATACCATAATTAGCGAAAGTAGCTCGACTGAAGACATACTCCAGGATGCTAAAATGCGACTACGTCGTTTGGAGGAGGAGAGTATGAAAGCGGATCAGTATTACTTTAATTTTATGGGCAACACATCTCGGTGATTTTACGAATCAGCCGTTAACTGTATACTTCAATAAATTGTGTAATACGAAAGTTATACATAATTGCAAGACTGTAAAGTACAAATGAAATACAAAGATTATACTCGTTTGAAATACTTTTTATTATATAAAATTGGGCGTAAACGTAATATACAAATTGATCACTATTTTTTCTTTATTACTTGTTGAATTCTAAATTAATTACATACAACATTCAAACGTAGCAATATAAAATGTAAGTCAAATTCCATCTGCTGCTGTTTTGCATCATCTTCGTTTGGGGTCCGAACTTCTTCTGGTATTAATTGGTTAAGAAAAATGATTGCAGCTACATGGTGTTGCGGCAATTTTTTAAAACGTGCAGACAAAAAAACTAACGCTCCTAATTTCGACTTTTTAATTCATATATATATATATATATATATATATATATATATATATATATATATATATATATATATGGGAAAAATTGCCGAGCAAAAAAATATCCAGCTTGAACTATGCACGTAAAAAAAAGCAATGCAAAAATAAAAAAAAGGGTTGCAATCTACAACATGATGCACGCACACACCCACAAAATTTAATACTTTGTATTAAAAGGATATTGTTTGTCACGGGTTTCGCGTCCCTCCCGCTCGTGTGTTCGCTCCTTCGCGTACGGTGATTTTTCCTGAAAATACACAGAGCATTCGTTGTAAAGATTTTTTACTCTGCATACTATATGAACCGTCACTATCAAATTATCATTCAATCTGAGTTGAATTTAATCAGAGTTTTATATTTCGTATAAGATTTCTCTCTCAGTTGTGTTTACGTTATTTTCATAAAAACTGTGTAAATAATGCATCGCTATATAGTTTCCCCATTTTACCAACCTTACTATAGTGATGTTTTTCTCTGTGTTCAGGCATGTCTCCGTTTTGATGGGTGGTGGTTCCCTTTGCTGAAAGGAAGGAATTTTACCAATGATCTTAAAAATTCTCGTATATTTAGCAAATCTCATAAAGTCGAAATTAAAACTAATCGGTTCTTGCTCTAGATGTATGCCCATGATTGTAATAAAATAAATTCATTCGTGACATTCGTTTGCGTGAAAATACTCTTAAATTATTAATATATTATATATGTATAATGTCTCGAATCACGAACCCCGGTCATCATCTTTTCGTCTCTTTTGTTCTGCTGGAATAATTATATCGTCTCCTCTATCCTGTAAATTATCAAGAAATCAAATTAATCATACACTGATTACAATTTTCTAAACATCAAGCATTATCATCATTAGATATTTACTCTTTTCCTGCCAAGCTTTTTTTCTCTCCGCAGTTCTTTTTGCTCCTCGCGCATCTTTGCTTTGGCTGATGAACGTTCTTTCTTCTCTACAGTCGCCTCCGTACGTCTACTACTAGTTTCCTGATTAAACATTAAATTTATTTAATTCATGTATCTTGTAATATGCAGGATTATCAGCGCAACACGAACCTTTGGATTGCTTTCAACTTTTCTTCTTTTCGTCGTTTCTGAAATTTTAGCACGATTAAATTAATTGATTATTTCATTGTATAACAAAACGCATCAAATGAACATTTACCTCTGTCAGGTCCGTCTGCCATCGGCCCAGAACTGGTGCTACTATTGGAAACGCTCGAGAGATCCCGATCAAAGTTATCCGCAGATCCACTATAGTAATGTTCATCCTACAAATTCACATGCATTTTCATTGTGCGATTAAATTATAGAAAAACATTTATATTACTTACTTTGTAATACTTTCTATCCTTTTTGTCTGCTGGCAAATCCTCATCCTTGTAGTCATCTTTCTTGGAATATTTTTCTCTCGACTCTGAAGCTTCTCTGCTTTCTTCCCTCTTTCTACTTTTTTCTGAACTCTCACTACTACTAAAACAAGATTCGTTTCATCAATCTTATTCATCAAAAATTTTAATAAAAATGTACTGCACTCACTGTTGTTGATAAGCTTGGCTGGAACTGGTAGTGCGTTTTTCTCTTTGATCCTTGGTTATTTCTTTATCAGCACGAGAATCGCCATTATTAACTTCTTTGGTCGATACGCCATTGCTCACTTTTTCAACATTGGATTCAGTGCTTCCTGCTGTTTCAGAAGCCTTTGCAGCCTTCAAAATACATGATACATATTCGTTTGAATGGAGCATAAAAAGTAAAGGTTTATTAGTACTGCACTACTTACTTTGTCGCCAACGTGATGGAAATCCGACTCGCGAATCATCTGAGGGGCTTTGGCCTTGAGTTGTCCACAATAAGAGGTGGCCAGAACATGAAGATCTTGTCTTTTGTTGCGCTCTTCGTCACGTACTTTTTCTACTTTACGCTCGAGAATCTGCGAAAGCTTAGCCAACACGGGGAAATGTGGCAGGATTTTTATCAATATAATTAAAGAATTCCTGATTTGTACATAATCCTTCGAGTCTAGACATACGACTATTGCTTTTGTAATTTTGTAATGCCACTTGTGACAAACGTGCCTGTAATTTTCGAATCCAACCATGTCATTGGCTTCCGAAAATTGATTGCTCACGCGGAATTTGGTCACAAAACCCGGATAATTGCTACATTCCTGTGCAATAAAAAGAGGATTGATGGTTTGTTAGTGTGATTAAGTAATTCAATTCATAGTCTACAACGAAGGCTCATTACCTTATCAAATATAGCCTTTTCAGAATGCCACCTCATCACTGTTTCGAGCATGGCACACAAAAATCTTCCGTAACGGTGCGCTTCATTTTCTGTGCACGACGTCACCGAATATGTAATATCACAGAATAGCTAAAACATTATAAAACATTAGCGAACAAAGTTCTTGAAACATTACTATTATTATCATTAAACGTAAATGAATCTCACTCTGTCATAACAAAGCAGAGTGGAAAAATTTGCAGTCTTCAGAGAATGTATTGTATGTACAAATTTGGCGCAATACATGGCATCTACAGTTGTGAAAGTACAGCGCGGAAATAAGCATAACTGCAAAAATTGTGTTATCGTTTCGTTCTTGGCAGATTTTGCACTTCTCGACAAGAACCATGAGTCTTTTTCTTGCCTGTAAATACAGTAGATGTATTATAAATTAAGAAATTAATGAATTGAAATGAAATATTAATACTATAACGTGTCGTCATCGGCGTCATATATACTTTAAGTAAGCTTGAACTTTTTCAACGTGCTCTTCCTGCTTTTTCTTTTCGTCCTGCAGTTTTTCTATCAACGTTGTATACCTCTCTTGCTCTTTCTTTCCTTTGCTCGCGGTCTAAAACAATATAAACAAGTACTACTATGATCTAAGCTTGTCCATCTTTATCATCATAAACGCTTGTATAAAAATAACACGCACCAAATCTTTCGAATCGGCAGCTTGTGTGGCAAGCTGTTTCAATTTGTTGATTTCCCGCTGATAACTATCTGCTGGTACGTACAAGTCGTACATGGACAACGACCAGAACGTAACCAAAAACTGAGGCGAAATGTCTTCCCAGACTTTGAGGGGGTGCAAGGGGCGAACGGATTGAGCAACTGGTGCCATAACTGCTTGTGCAGCTTCGGCGTACTTGGCTTGCTTCATCGTCGAAGGCATTTTCTTGTAATTTGCATCTGCCTTGCGAAGTGTGTCATACTTGATCTGAAATCAAAGAAGAAATACCTTTTTCAATACCGCGCGTTGGATTCGACACAGCCGCATCATGAGCGTGTTGTTAAAATTTCAGCATTTCTTACATAAATTGCGTGAGCAAACATTGGCCGTGCCAAGAAGAATGCGACGTCTGCGTGAATGTGATAGTCTTGAAGCATGGAATGAATGGATGGTAACCTTCCAATATACTCGTCCACTGTCATTGTCGATCCCAGAAACGTGCCAAACTGTACTAGTGCGTCATGACACTGATCGTACAATTTACCAACGAGTTTAAGGTGCGATTGTTCCGTTTCTCGGTATACCACGCAGTGTTTTTGCTGCGCCATAAGCAGGCAGAGAGCAACTGCCAAATCGTGTTCAGCTAAAGCTTCCTTCAGTCTTTGGGATGACTTTTTCGTGTTTCTAACTTGACTAAAGTAGCCAGCCTGAATACACACACACACACACACGCGCGCACACACACACACACACAGACATTTATATTTTAATACTTTTGCGCAATAAAGGCACGCTGTTTATTATGAAACTACTGTATTTTGATAATTCGTCACCTCGATACGCAAGAGATCACCACCAGCCATAGCATCCAGTTGGTCTGAAGTCAATTCTTCCGCTGCTTCTATGCCTGCCATTTTCTGAACGATTTCTTTTAAAATTAAAAGATCCAAACTGAAAGATCAATGCAAGACAATTAATTTACGTTGATGATGATAGCGACGAGAGATGATTTATCATTCAAAAATTCGAATGCAAAACAAAAAATAAATAAACAAAAACGTTTGCTTCCCCCCGCGCTTACTGTACTACAATATGAGCAGTACATAAATCAGAAGAGTTGTTAATTAATTTAAGAAAAAAAGTCAAGTCACAAACTCAAACAAATGCCCGTAGATCACTTATTCCCGTTGATGAAATATACAAGCAGACGATGTCCATCGGCGAAACTAAGTTGCGTACACGTATCGTCATCTTTCCGCGCGCAATTTCTTTAACTGCTTCCCCCGCGCGCAGGTTCGCATCATATGCAGCCAATACTAAACGGAATATTTTACGGAGCAAAAACAAACGCCATTTCCCAATTCTCATCGGATTTCTATCGGATATACATGAAGCTCTGAAAATACAATGAATTAGAATATTCACAGTACGTCTGTCGAAATTTCGCGATTAGTTCTTTTCTCACCTTTGATAAGCACACGAATTTTGATGAGATCGGGATGAGCGTGAAGATATTTTTTTCACGTGCAACTTTACGTTAAATTATTAGAATTTAGTATGAAGTATGACTCTTTCTGCGAAGCTTGAAACTTTGTTGGTCGCGACAACAGAAAGAAGCTTAAATTGAATCGTCTTTTGTTCTACACGCACATACGCAGAATCATCACAGATTTAAACGTCACGTGCAGTAAAGTTCATTTCTCCAAATCTGATTGAGACTGCATTGCAGATCAGTCTTTTGGGTGGTTCGAGCGTAATACTACTTTAGTATTTATAACAACGAAATGACGACGACCTGCACCCACCCGAACAGTGTCTTCAATTCAGATCGTTGATCTGCAATTTTGGACACAAGGCTGCTTTAATACAAAGCTGCTTGTATATGAAAGAAAAAGACATATTGTCAGTGCGACACTATGTTATATTCAATGTGAAACAGCCTTGTGAATTGATTAAATTCTATTTTATAATGTTGGATTTTGATGAAAGATATGCGCAAAATAAAAGAAATGAAAATATTTTGTCGTATAACGAAAATGAAACCAATTTACCTCTTTTGAGCCTTCAACATGTTAGCGACATACTGCAGTAAGCCAGTCAGTTCAATGTTGTACTTTTTGAATATGGCTCCACAAAAAGAAGCAAGGGACTGCAACCAAAGGGATATGCTAGTCCCATCGTGCTTGAATCGATTTCTTTCCGCTCCTGCCAGTGCTTCTATCAAGCAATATCCGAGGACGTCGTACGAAATATTAGTGAGATACTTGAGTGAATCGACGACTGGACCTGAATATCGTGCAAATCATGGCATTAAAAAATCGTTACTTCCAATAAGCTTAATGATGTATTTGAAAATGAATACCTATCAAGTTGTCGTAGAGTTGAATCTGCACAATGACATAGTCGAATAACACGCCGGGCGATGAGTGCGTTAACTTTCCGATAGATCGCCCAACGGGCTTGATGGTCTCTTTGCTCACCCTCTTGATAACATTTTTTATCTTCTTCTGGGCGTCAGCTCGCTTCCTAAGAAGCGATGCGTGCTGCAACGGCGTGTCATTCTTCCACCTGGCGTAGAGCGCGTAGCGATTCTGGTAGGGATAACATTTAAGGATATTCCATATCTCTTCGGCGACGCAGCAGTTGCAGTCCATAAAGGAGAGAGAGGGCAGTAGAGCCACATCGAGGATCGTCAGCACGTCACAGTAGAGCGCGTTGTCCTTAGCCACGGGCAGCTTGTTGGCATCGAGCGTGCACTGCTTGATCGCAACGTGGCACAGCCGCATTATCTTGTACATCAGGACGGGATCATGATGGAGATTGGGTCCGAGCGCCACGAGCATCGGCAGCAGGTGATCGTGGATATCCTCCAAACGCGTCAGGGGCTTTGGAGCAAGGGGACTCTGAAGAGGTGGGACCTTCCGTCCTGGCAATTTCGGCGATATTATACAGTGTCTGGAAAAAAATATGGATCGTTAAAACATATCTCTCTGTAGTATTAATAGTATTAGTAGTTACTGACTTCCTGTAGACGGGCTCTATGAGTGCATGAATCATTTTACAAAGTGCCAGTGCAATGGGTTTCTGGTCCGTTAGACTGTAGTCGGGGAATTTATTAAAAAGATTGAGAGCAACATCCCATGCTCCAACTTCTAAAAGAGCTTCGCAAAGTCCAAATTTCTGATTATTGCAGTACTTATCCTGCTCGATAAAAATACAATTTTCATAAGCACACGTAACTAAGAAAAATTGAATAAATTTTGTTATCAACTGAAATTTACCACAATAGGCTCCTTCTCTTCCTTCTCTTCTTCTTTGTCTTTAGTCGAGATCACGCTCATCTTCCTCACGTATTCCTTGGCTTGTTTCATATCGTTGTCATAATCTCTAATTATTATCTTGTCATCGGGTACAAGCCAAGACAGTATATCATCCAAATTAATTACTTCATGTTGAAGCATCAAAGCTGTGACTTTTTGTAAAGAGAAAGGTGTTGCATTAGTTGTGCAGCAATACTTGAATCCTAATACTTCGCACAGAACTTCTTGATCGCTCATATACGATCTTATGAGAGGTATAAATACAGCTGCATCCTGTGGTCTATTTTCAAAAGTCTCAAGCAGTATGTCAAGGACTCTATTAGGATCGAGATTAAAATATCCTAGAAACAATGGTGATTTATGTATTACATGTCGATGTGGTTGATGCTGTATTTGGTGAATTATAATGATAAAAAAAATTGACAAACAATAAATTAGGTACCGATAAGGGATTTGACTATTTCTAAAACTGACTCCACTTCAGATTCTGAGCGCTCTTGGTTAAGTTCTACAATGAGCTTGGAATAACCTTCGCTCTCCTCCCTGAACAGATTGAACTTCTTTTGTTTGTAACTGAAAAATGCAAACAGCAATGAGAGTGGTGCTGCTAAACATTATATAATATTCTATACATACTAAAGTTTTGTCTTGACTTTGATGAACTTTGTCTGAAAGTTTAAATTTTTCAATGTTCCCACATCTTGAAGCGTATCGATGTCAAGGCGTTCTTTTAAAATACGATCTGTAAGGAACTAGGAACAAAAAATACAAGATGAAAGTGATATTGCATACGGAAGATTGCTCTTGCAGATTACGCGATGAATGTATTATTTTACCTTCTCTGATTCCTTGACAATGTAATAAAAGTTACTTCTATTCTCCCCCTGGACTTCAGCATCGATTAGAGTAAAGAGGTCCACAACCGCTGAAGGAATCGCTCCATCTATGGCCTACGGATAAGTGTGCAAATTTTGAAATAAACAGTGCAATCCTCAATATTGTCTAATGTGCAAAGCAGCAGAGATAACTAACCACAAGTTCACCTAATGTCGTAACAACGCCATCCCTCTTCACAGCACCGTGGATTCCATTCAAGATCAGTTCGTACAGGCCTCTCCTCCATTCTAAAACATAAACAGACAGACCACAGTCAGTCATCGGTCAGTTAGTGACCTTGGAAAAAGAAAGAAAAAATGAAAGCCACTGCACTGGGAACCGTTTGAAGTGTACGGCGAGCAAGACTCACCTGCAGCATTGCCTTCCTTGTGCTTCAGCTTAATCAACTTGAGGCTGCAAAAATTCGACAAATTGACATATTAATCTCTCGATTATAACTTTTTCTCTAGCCATTGCGCGTCCCCCCTCTCGCATTCTCACGTTATATAGCTATATACTCCGCGCGCAGTAGGTAGGTAGGTATAGGGGCACGCATCGTAAAAGAGCAAGCCTCGCGCGTATATAGCTCCCGGTATCCGTTGCTCCTTTTTATACGCGACTCCCTACGCGCTGCCCCGATGCAGTGATGCTCACCGATGTATCGCAGGTACTTTGTGCGATGTGTACTTTTAGGACCGCGGGATACTTGTAATAACTGACTTACAACTCGGCTTTGCCCTGCTTGTCCCAGGTCTTCCACAACTCGGCGTTCCACGTTTTAGCTGGCATGATGATTGCGGTATACTAGTGCGCGACTCAGGCGCGATTTTCTCATTCGACTGCGCTCTTTCACACTGACGATCTTTATGCGGACGATATTTTTCAGCCAAATAACACAGACCGCATCAACATTGCCCGCAGGTTAAACAGTGCTGGACTCCATTGCTCTCTGCTCGCGCTTCCGGACCATAAGTCCACAGAGAACGTAGACAGGAGCTGCGATGCCAGATGCGCGGCGCGAGCGCTGCGAGCGCATGTGATAAGCGCTAGACGAGAGATGAGACTATATGAGAGATGCCGCGTCGTCGTATATAGGCGTTCTTAAAAGCGCTCAAAAGTGCTTTTTTATCATAATTGTAAGATTTGTTTCAGAGTCTCTTGCAATGATAACTTGATATAATTAATAAACCTTCTGTGCGTTGCTATATGGGCGTAGTCAAAATATACAATTAAAACGCATTACGTGAGCAGTAACAATAGAATTGTAGGAAGAAAAAAATGTTTTTGGACAAGTATTTTATTTGCTGATAGCCGGGCAAGTGATGTATAATATTTCGATCAAAGAATAATTAGAGACTAATTGTAAATTAAAAACAATGAAAGAATAATCATTTCTCCGAAACTTGTCGTCGCCAATTCTCGCATCCTTATCGGCTCATCCTCGCAACATGCGATACGAACTTTAGGTCCGCGTCAGAATAGTTGAGTTTGCGAACGCGATCTCGTAGTGTTCTTTCGTGTATATCCACTAATCGGAGAGGTAATGAGAATATTTTAGCGCGTCAAAATCCTTCTGCATCGGTTCAATTTTCACCCTATCGCGATAAATAATCGCTAGACGAAACTGCAAAAACCTTTTCCAAAGTACTTGTGACAATATTTTGTTATTTTTAGTGCTCCATTGTCGTCTTTCCGGGTCTCCCATGTGTTAGGTTAACTGTTTACATATTTACGTGCAAAATTTGTTTATCCACCCAAAACGAGGATTATATCGTGTGACTAGTTGGCTAATTCTTCGCTTGGCCCGCCGCTTAGCATAAAACAACTGCAGTTGGATGCAGTTGGATCGGTTATTTTTTACGCGACAAAGTTAATAGGTTATGCCGCTTGTTGACAGTGTAGCCTCGAATCGCCTTGGCATCTGCAGCTCTCTATCTCTCACGCACACACACACAAGTGCGATATCCAAGTGTTGTAAAAAATCGTTTGCTTGTTAATTTCAGGCAAAATGGCCAGAGCAAAGACTGGTGAGAAAAAGGCTCCTCGCATCGACGATGTCGTCACCCGTGAATACACAGTCAACCTTCACAAGAGGTTACACGGTGTAGGCTTCAAGAAGCGTGCACCAAGGGCGATCAAAGAAATCAGGAAGTTTGCAGAGAAACAGATGGGAACTCCTGACGTGAGGATCGACACCCGTCTGAACAAGCAGCTCTGGTCCAAAGGAATCAGGTAAGATATTTGCAATTATTTCCACTAATTCATCAAAGTGTTGAACGAATGACTAAATGCTTTCTTTTCTGTCAATCCAGAAATGTTCCGTTCCGTGTACGTGTGCGCTTGAGCAGGAGAAGGAACGACGACGAAGATTCGGTTCACAAACTGTACACCCTGGTCACGTACATCCCCGTTGCCACGTTCAAGGGATTACAAACAGAGAATGTGGATGCGAGTCAAGATTGATTTATTAACTGAAGGGTATAATAAATAATTTTGACTAGTATTATTGCGTTTTCATTGAAACATACATTATTTAACTAGATTCAGACCTGCTTCTTTTTTCATCCCACGTTCTTCATCTGCGTTCTTTTTGTAACCCATCGTTGAGAATAGCCTCCGGCAGGCTTGAACTGTATTTATTTACTTTGATTAAAATGAATTTCATGATCCACTTGAAAAAGATCGGATTTTAATACATAAGTAGACTAAAGTATGCTGAGATGCCTGAATTGGTTAATCCGTCGTGTTGAAATGGCGAGGCTGGCATAAGAGGAAGTGAGACATCGCAAAGACAAGAGGATAAGTAAAGGTCGAGCATCCCACTGCGTCATTTCTGTAATTTGAAATGCATTGCGTATCCGTATCGCGCAGGGAACCTCTGCGCTTTTTGATCGTCCAGCAGCGCAACGCGAGTCGAGCATCCGCCGGGAATTGGCGCAGCAATCTCGGGGCGCAGCGCAGCTCGGGGTAATTCCAACAATTGCCACCCCCCGCGAGTTTGGCTCTGACGCGCGCACACACGGGCACGTATGTATTGTCAGAGCCAGAGGTACAGAGCTAGACGCGCAGGGAGAAAACTTGTCCGCTTCTTTCCCTCGACCCCCGCTGCTAAGCTGATTACGCGTCGGCGTTAGCTCGTGCTTAATCGAATTACAAGCTCACAATCATCTAATGTTGTGTGGGTCTTGGCGCGCAAAGTAAGAGCAGAGGGAGAGAGTCGGTGCTTTATTGGGATTTATATGCGCGCACACAGCGTGCACGCCGAGTTGCAACTGCATGCGTGCGCGTCTGTGGAATGGTCGAGGTGCGCCCTACAGCAAGAGTACCTGCGCGCGTACACCGTGCTTTAATCGACGTCGAGCTTTTTCTTTTTTCCGCTCCCGGAATCGGCTTGCTGCTGGCTTGCCTCGAGTGCTACTAATAAGCCGAGGGATAATTAAGGCAATTGCAATTTTGAAATTGCCGCGCGGGGCGCGCTAATTGGAATTTCATTTTTAATCGGAGCGGCGCGCTTACGGGCGACTGCAGCTCCGCGTTTTCGCGGGGGTATTGTGGGTAGGTAAGGGTGAATAGGTATCGCGCTCAGTGGCGAGATGTCGCGGCGCGCGTTGCAGCAAGGGGTGCGATTGCAGCACCCCCGGCGATCGGGAGACGCGTGTGCGCGGGTCCCTCGGGGCGCGGGCCCGGCGAGCCGCGCGCGGCACCTGCCCCGCCCCGTCGCGCATACCTTCCCGCGAGCGGCGATCGCGTTTCGGCGTCGCAGTTGCCGCGCAGCACGTGCGCGCGAGCGGGCTGCGTAGGACAGGACCGCCCGGAGCGTGTGCGTGCAGCCCACTCCCGCGGATTAATCCCCCGAGAACGTGGATTCACTTGTCGTGAGAACAAGTGCGGCGCGAGTGTCACAGAAGAAGCGCGGCAATCAATTTTTTCTCCTTGGAGAGCTGGCCCGCGCGGTGCCAGAAGTCGCGTGTTTCCGGCCCGGCGCGAGGGCGCCGCACTGCTGAGAGCCTCATCTCGGAGTCTCGGGCGCGCGCGCACGGCGAAGGTGCTCGGGCTGAAAAACGCGGCGAACGAGGGGTGGCGCGGGCCGAGCGAAAAAGCGTCCGCGGCTGCCGGGGGCGGGGCGTCCGCCGGGGGGCGAAAGAAGCCCTCTCGCGCGCCGCCAATGGGCTGCGAGGCTCCCGCGCCCGGACGGTCGGCGCAGCCCGCCCCGCGCGCTGCCGCCGAAAGGCGCCCGGCTCCTCGCTGCAGCCAGTTATTGAATTAGGCTCATCATTTGATTTCGAGGAGCGGCTCCAGTCGGTTCCTTCGCGGCGGCCGCAGCAGCAGCAGCAGCAGCAGCAGCAGCAGCAGCAGCAGCGTCAGCAGCGTCAGCAGCGTCAGCAGCAGCAACACCGTTACGGCGACAGCAGCAGCAGCAGCAGCAGCGAGAGCAGAGGCAGCAGCAGCAGCCGTCGACGAGTCCAGCGGAGGAGCAGCGCGCCGCCGCGCGCCCCCGCGCCTCTCCCGACGCCGCGAGCCCCGGCAAGCCCTCGACCCGAGCCAGCCGAGCCATGGACTACTCGTACTTCAACCAGGCGGCGGCGGCTGCGGCGGCGGCCGGCCTCGAGCCCTCGAGCTGCGCCCTCGCGGCGAACGAGATGCCCTGCGGGCCCTACGGCGAGCTCGGCTCCTGCTCGCAGATCAGCCAGGCGGCCTACCGGTACAGCGCGGCCGTCGGGGCGGCTGCCCGGGCGGCCAGCTACCCCGGCTCCAACGGCAACCTGGGCTCGCACCACGCGGCCGCGGCGGCGGTCGCGGCCGCGGCCTCGCACTCGCACGCGCACCACGCCAGCGCCTGCTCCGTCATGACGGCCCGCGGCCAGGAGGTCGTGCACCGGCAGGCCTCCATCTTCCCCTCGGCCATCAATCTGCAAGGTAATCGATGCGCCGCCGCGCTCCCTCGGCATCGCCATGGTTACGGCCCTCCTCCGCCCCGTCTCTCTCCCCGAGTCCGACGTCCTCCGCTCGGCCTCGGCTCACACGCTCACAGGCTTCGCACTCGTCTTGCAGGGGGCCTGGGCTACAAGGCCTACGCCGGCTGCCACGAGGGGCCCTCGGAGAAGCGCAAGCAGCGCCGGATCCGCACGACCTTCACCTCGGCCCAGCTGAAGGAGCTGGAGCGCGCCTTCCAGGAGACCCACTACCCGGACATCTACACGCGCGAGGAGATCGCCATGAAGATCGACCTGACGGAGGCGCGGGTGCAGGTGAGCCGCTCCGTCTACTCTCTTAATCCGTCGGCCCGCGGGCCGAGGCAATCCGTCAAGTGCAGCTGCGGCCTAACTCGATTAGCGCTCTGCCGTTCTTCATCCGCCTTGCGTCGGAGCCGCGGCGCGTCTTGACAATCGAGTTAGCCGGCGCCGTGAATGAAGCGATGCCTCGGGCCTTAATCATGCAGTGCGCGCCGCGTCTTTTCGGGGACGGGACCGCGGCGGCGCTTCCGCGCGGCTAATCGCGTTTCGGCTTCCTCCTCGCCGCCGCCGCCGCCGCCGCCGCCGCCGCCGCCGCCGCCACGGCCTCCAATATTCAGGAGCCCCATTCATCCGTTCGCGTCTCCGTTGCGATGAATAATTATAGCCGCGCACCGGTGCAATAATACCCCACACGTCGGCTATATTCGACAGCGCGGCGCGCTCGTCAATTTGTCCCCGGCTCGCGGCGTCGGCTTTTCAAGAGAAACGGCGATTCGGCCGGCGCGCTAACGACGTTAGCGAGCGCGCGGCCGGTAGTTGCTGCTGATTTTTGTCGGCAGGCCAATTTCCAAACGCAATTATCGGCGCTTTACGAGGCGAGCCGGGCGTTATTTTTCGACTTTTCCAAGCGAATTGTCGAATTTTCGAAGCGAGCCAAATCGAGGCAGAGCCCGCCATGATGGCCGAGGCCGCCAAGATTAATTATCCAGCGGTCGCGGTCGGCTCTCGCGCGACCGCCATTTGCGCGTACCTTACATACCCAGCTGCATAATACAGCGCACAGCCGCAGAAAGAGCCGGAGCCGCGACGGAGCATTGCCACTCTATAGGGTTCGCCTATAGCCACCTACGCACCGCACTCGAGGCGCAGGCTTCAAGATCGGCGACAGCAATAAGCGACGCGTACATAGCTCTATATAAGCCCCACTCGAGAAGTTGCTCCTGCAGCAGTCGGGAGCACGTGTCAGTCGGGAGCACGGCTCGCGCTAATGGAATTGTAATTCGGAAAAGGGGAGTAAGTATATCTAAGCCGGTGGTGGCGGCTCGCCGGGGTCGGCCATGTGGCTGCCGCTGCTACTCGATTGATTGCCCCGCGCACTGGATCGCACGCGCGGCGGACCTTCTTTAATTTCCGATTATTGCAGACTTGCGGCTCCGGGGCGAGGGACGGGTTTTACAGGCGTAATTGACGGCGGCGCTTTTCTCTCTCTCTCTCTCTCTCTCCCTCTCTCCCCCTCTCTCTCGACAGCGAGAACGGCAAACACGGAATAATAAGCGAGAAACGAATTCGCGCCGCGAGCGGCGTAACGAGTCGGACAAACAGCGCGCGCGACAATTTTCTTTCCCCGCGGGACCGCGCGCCGGGGCTCGAGAGGGCCGCCGCAGGATAAATGAAGGGTCGGCGCGGCCAGATGAAAAAACAGGCCGGGAAATTGCGGAGCTCCGAGCTCGGCTCTTTTATCCGACTCGGCTTGGAAAAATACTGCCGGAGTGAGCTTCCAGGGAAATCGTCCGCGGCCGAGAACGAGCCGAGTTAATCGTCCCGCGAGACGAGCTGCGCAGCTCGCCCCCTCGGTCGAGTCGCCGGGTCGCCGACTTGTGCTGCAGCGGGCCGACTTTCGACTCGATCGCCGCGCGCGGGGGAAGCTCGGGAACGGGGGGCCCGCGGTAATTGCGCCCGCTCTCGCTCTATGTCGCTCTATGTCGCTCTATGTAGATCCACTTACGGCGATTAAAAACTGTCCTGCTGGGCGTCATCTCCGCACTTGCCCCACTGCGCGCCGGCGGACTCGCGGAGGCTGCGGAGACGGGCAATTTATGTGCCCCGAGAGCGCGCGAAAGCAAATCCATCTGGGCGCGCAAACAAAAAGCTCGCCGACGCCCAAGGAGCCGCGCAAGGAAGAGTCCGGCTGACGCGCGGCAGACTCGCCACTCTCGCGTAATTGCATCGAAATCTGGCGCGCCAGCAATTTGTTAATTGCCCGGAGCCTTCTGGGTCACGCAGACACGCACACACACACTCGCTCGCTTTTTCCTCGCGCTGGCAGCTGAATACAATAGAATAGGATGGAATAGAGGATCGCGCGGCGGAATTCCGAAGCGCGCGATTAATCATAGATCCTCGCTAATTCGATTTGCTCTCTCGCGATGCCGAGCTGCGCGCACAGATGTAAGCCGCTCTAATGAGCTGTCTGCTTGGCAGCGCGCGCGGCGAGTCTGCATATTCAGCGCGCCTGCATCGCGGGCAGGATCGCGGCCGAGATCGCAGCTGGGGGCGGCTCGGGCTCGGAGCTGCAGCTGCTCGAGTTTTCCCGCGCGACGGCTCGCGGCAGCCTCAGCTCCTCGGCTCCTCATTAGCGGCGCGCAGGGGGGCGTCGGATTTCCGAAAAGTTTTCCGCATCTGCGGCCCGAGCCCCGGGAAAGCCGGGGGAGCCCGAACACGACACATGTTCGCCTGTTGACGTGTCGGCGCACTTGCCGCGCGGGCCGGAAAGGAAGGGAAAATCAGAGCATCAGCGCCGGCCAGTCGAAGGAGTAAGCAGCGGAGCAAACAGCGCCCCGCGCTACGCCCCGAGAATGCTGATGATGACGCGCGCGGGCATGCCGATGCCTGCTCAGCAGAGGAAACTCGACGATGCCAATTTCGCCGAGACGTGTACATCTATATAGCCACCGAGCGCCACCGAGCGCCACCGAGCGCCACCGAGCGCCACCGAGCGCCACCGAGCACAATAGCGGCGGCAGATGTTGCGGCGTTTGCTCCGCGCGATTAAATATTTATCCGTCATCGCAGGGGACATCTGTCGCTGTCATTCTTCTGCTCGCAGTCTGCTGTGTATTTGTTCGATATTAAGGGAGCGGGCGTGAGCGCCGCCCAGGCCCGAGTCGCTCCGCGGAAGAATTCGCCCGGCTCTCCGCGGCAGGTACTCTCTCCGTATTTTTCTCCGAAAAAGCCCCTTCCGCTATCGAGTAGGCCGCGCGTAATTGCAGTAGGCGGAGCCACGTCCGGCAAATGAAATATTTAACGAATAAAACAAACGAGACGTCCGCGCGCGCTGACCTGCATGCCAAAGTGGCGGATTTGTGTTTGCTTTAGCTTTGCCGCGTGTTCTATACCTTTTGCTCTCTCTCTCTCTCTCTCTCTCTCTTTTCCGCTCGTTACGTTCGCTGCGCGCGCTGATTGCCCTCGCTCCCGCTCGGATTTTTAGCTCCCGCATGGGGCGCGCAGGCTGACGCTCGGGGATTTGTCTGCCCACAGGTCTGGTTCCAGAACCGGCGGGCCAAGTTCCGCAAGCAGGAGCGGCTGGCCCAGCAAAAGTCCGGCTCCTCGCAGCAGTCGACGAGCTCGAGCATCGACGCCGCCGCTGCCGCCGCCGCCGCCGCCGCCGCCAGCGGCAACAACGCGCCGAGTCCTCTGCAGTCGAGCGGCGTCAAGGCGGAGGGCCGCTCGCCCCGCAGCCCCGCGACGCCGCCCAGCTCCGCCGGCGCCGGCGCGATCGAAATCAAGCCGCAGCAGCAGCAGCAGCAGAACCTGCTCAGCGTCAAGCAGCCGCAGCAGCAGCACCAGCAGCAGCAGCACCAGCAGCACCAGCAGCAGCACCAGCAGCAGCACCAGCAGCAGGCCCAGGCCGCCGAGGACGGCCACGGGAGCGACTCGGGCAACCCGGCCAACGGCAGACTCGCCTGGGGCTCCTGCAGTCCGCGGCCCTTCTCCGCCGCGCTCTCGCCGTACTTGCTCGATCCACTGCCCCTCAAGACGGCCAACCTCTACTGAATCAATAGAGCTAGAGCCGCGGATCCTCCAGCGGGCAGCCGATGTATTTTTAACATCCCACTTACTTTGCAGCGCCCTTTTTCCGCCCTCGATCGAAAGCACGCACGCACACGCTCACGCACACAGCATACTGTACATAGTACAACGCGGGGCTCGGAGCCGAGTCGTCGCTCTCGTCGCGGCGAGTGGCTGGACCGAATAGAATGAGGATTCGCGCCCCGAGCGCTGCGTTCATATCTCGTTGTTCCGTTCTTCTGTGATATACTGCACGAGTAGGTCCGCTAGCTGCAGCGCCGACGTTTGCCCGCTGCGTTTGTAAATATCCATTCTCCACGCGTTGTCTCAAACGAGCGACACGCACTGCGTAGTAGCTTGCCGCACGCCAAACTTGTCGTTTCTTTCCCGATCTACGAAAACTGTAACGTTGTATATTGTGCACTGCAAAAGTGACTGTCTTGCCGTTAATTACGAGTGTACCGCGTAGTAACCGATCGCCAGTCCAGATAAGAAGGCCGCGATGGATAACGCAATCGCGTCTAGACCTGTATACGATAGTTTCCTTCGAATCCTCGTCATGGAACGTGGCCCGGGGGGCGCGGGGGGTGGGGGTGGGGCGGGGTGGGGTGGGGGGGGGGGGGGAGCAAGCTTCGCACTTGTCGGGCGCTCTCGATTCAGCCGGAGCGCTAGTCTGCAATGATCTATGTATAGTTGAAATCATCGATGACCATCGCAGTTATTTTGATAGACCAGTATTATTGTATTAGGTACATGCATATACATATACATATACATACATCTATTTTTGTAATACCTTTAAAGGATAAGTTCAACCGATGATGTATAGTACAGGAAATGCGAGGCGGCGCCCAGTATTCACGTCCAAAGTGCCAAATTTCGTCGCCGCAGCACAGCCACACAGCCGCACAGCCGCGGTCTCACACTCGCATGCTCAGATCAGCCACGCGCGCGCGCGCGCACGCACGCACGCACGCACGCACGCACACGAGCACGCACACGAGCACACCGTACACGACTACTCTTGCTAAGTACATTCTCGCTCAGCGCGAATCCGAAAGTGGTGCGTATACGCATTGGCGCAATGTATAAGACGTATAACGCGACGCGAGGCACGGACTACGAGGTTGATTAGTACTAAGTATATATAATTATGTGTGACTGGAATTGTACAGTTGTTGCTATAAATATATGAAATTAGTGTTTTACACCAGAATCCTTTTTCTCTTGACCCCCAGCCCGCCTCGTGGGGAGATCCGCGAAGTGAGGGTGCGGGAATTGCAAGATAACGCCTCCTGCTTAAGTTGGCATATTCATTTTATTGAAAATAAACGAGATGTCGCAGTTACATGAGATGAGGCTCGCTGATGAGGTGTGTCGCACAACAGCGCCACGACTACAAGAGTGCGATGCGCGACACGGCGTCTGATATTGCGCAAGGCCGAGGGAATCGCGAGCGGTGAAAGAGAGCAGCGCACCGATCGGCGGATCGATCAACAGCCAAGCGCACTGCCTCGGCGCTTGGTCGCGCATCGGAGTGACGAGAGGCGAGGGGGAAGATGGGGAGGAGGGAAACTCGATTAGGATCGCGGAGCGGGCGGGAGGGAGACTGACAGACGGTGAGAGAGTACAAGTACGTCAAGTCGAGTATATAATAAAAGAAGAGCGCGCGAGCCGGGGTGAGCGATGCGATCGTGCATCGCGGCCGCGCGAGAGAGGAGTGGATACCCCCGCACAGCGGCCTGGATGCGTCGTCTTCGTCTCGGAGCTCGGCGGCGGAGTCGGTCGCTCGGTCGCGCGCGTTAGGCCATCGTGAGGGTGCCCGCGCCCATGCCGAAGCCGACTCCCCGGGGCCCGAAGTTCCGGCCGTAGCAGCCGCGGCAGTAGATGTCGCCGTCCGGGCCGTCGTTGAGGTTCGTCGAGTCGAGCGAGCGGTGGCAGGCTCCGCAGCTGAAGCACCTCTTGTGCCAGACTCGGTTCTTCGAGATCATCTGCTCGGCCGCGTAGACCGGGTAGCCGCAGCGCGAGCAGCCGTGCCCGTCGTTGCGCTTCTGGCCCAGGTCCGGCTTGGAGTCGATGCTGCGGGTCAGACCGGGAGAGCGATTATTATTTACTGCTTACTATTGGGAAAAGTAGCTGACGGGGGGGGGGGGGAGAAATACGAGGAGGCGGTATTGCACTCACTAGGAGGGCGCGTGCTCCGTCTCGGTCGAGACGAGCGTCGGCGCGTGCCCGAAGCCGAAGCCCTTGGGCCCGAAGAGCTTGCCGTAGCAGGCGCGGCAGTGGATCTCCTTGTCGGGGCCGTCGCAGGCGAGCATCGAGTCGAGGGGCCGGTGGCACTCGGCGCAGTTGAAGCACTTCTTGTGCCACATCGTGCCCTTGGCCAGCTGCTGCTCGGCCGCGAAGACCATGCCGCCGCAGCGCGGACAGCCCTGGCCCGCGGGCGCCTTGATCGACGTCGTGTCCGGGTTGTAGAACGGCCGGCTCGCCGAGAGCTCCTCCTCGCTGCGGATCGATGTAACGCGATGATAGGTATGTTAGGTATTACGCTGGGAGGAGGGGAATCCCTGATGAACTGACCTGACGCCGTCGGTCTGCAGGAAGCCGGATCCGCAGGCGAAGCCGTAGCCGTGGGGGCCCCAGCGCTTGCCGTAGCAGGTCTTGCAGTAGACGTCCTTATCCGGGCCGTCGCAGGCGATGATCGAGTCGAGGGTCTTGCTGCAGTCCCGGCACTTGTAGCACTTGCGGTGCCACTCGCGGCTCTTGGCCAGCACCTGCTCGGCCGCGAAGACGACGCCGCCGCAGCGGGGGCAGCCCTTGCCCGGCGGAGCCATGATCGCCGCGGTGTCTATCAGCGTGGTGCGGGGGGCCGCGTCGCTGCTCGCACAGGGGCCTTGCGTTAGTCGATCCGGCCGGTCATGCGCCGCCGAGCCACCTGCAGCGGCTACACGCTCAACGCAAACGCGGCACACCGTGGGCTCTCTGGGTTAAAGCGTGCGCGATCATGCAGTCGATTGTTAGGGGATTGAGAGGAAGCAGCGGGGATCTGCGTACCCGTCGTCCTCGATGTCGCACTGCAGCCCGATCCACATGAGCCCGGCATGGCCGATGCCTCGCGGGCCGAACTTCTTCGGATAGCAAGCTGTCAAGCAGAGAGAAAGAAGCGCATGTCAGATTCGGCAGGCGACAAGGGGCCGAAAAGGGGAGAGCGGGAGAGCGGGAGACCGGCGCGGCCTTATATTTTATCGTCCTCGATGGCCATGCGTGCGAGTGCTGCGAGAGGGACTGAAAAGAAGCGAGAAGCGTGTACTCGAGAGCGCAGACGAATGCAGGATCACCCACCCGTTGGCGTAGCAGTCGCTCTGCAGGGCGCCGCCGCCTTGGCCGTAGCCGTAGCCCTTGGGGCCGAACTTCTTTCCGTAGCACACTGGAGGAGGACCAAGGCAGGCATTAGAGAGTTGCACAGTACACAGAGGAGCGGCGCACGTTTATTCACTCACCTTTGCAGTAGATGTCCTTGTCGGGGCCCTCGCAGCAGTTGATCGAGTCTAGCCTCTTGGAGCAGGTTCCACACTTAAAGCATTCCCTGTGCCATTGCTGCAGTGCAGGAGACACGGGGGAGACGAGTCGGGTTAGTGTCAGTGTACCATCGTGAATTAACTCGCCGATATAAGTATTAACTATATATATATATATATATAAATTCGCCGCGCTCTCTCTTTCTCTGATCCGCAGCCGGCGTCTATTCGCGCCGCTGCAAATATAGCCCGTGAATAGATAATCGATGAAAATCCCCGAAAGCAAAGCCGAGCGGGACAGCAGCAGCGGTGCAGCGGCCCGGTGTTTGCTCTCCCGGCCGAGCTAACAGCGAGCGGGACAAAAGCCTCGCGCAGCTCGCGCAGCTCGCGCATGTGTACTTATGTACATCAACATAGGCTTAATTTCCGGAAGAACGAAGCCGGCGCCCGTTTTTTCTCGGACGCGATGCAGGCCAATCGATATCGGGAAGAACGGATGATGCGGTTAGCGGGGGGCAAAGCTCGCAGAAAAGCAGACGCGTGATTAGTGAGGAGAGCGGGGAGAGGGGAGCAGGCGGCCGAGGTTGGCCGGTAGGAGGGCACTCGAGCTGTACCTCGGCAGTATATCTCGCGATCGGGAGCATCGCAATGCAAGGTGGAGTCCAGGCTCCGCTGGCAGACTCTGCACTTGAAGCATCCTTTATGGTAGGCCTAGCCAGGAGAAGCAGCAGTGAGTTTGGTGCGCGCCGCTCGGATCTCTTGCTCCCGCCGCGACAGAGCGAGGCGGTGTCGGGTTGCCCGGTCGAAATACCCGCAGCGCTTGGCACGCCGCCGCGCTATGCCCATCGCGGCCTAATTTTAGCCAATTTTCCCTCTTTCCCTGCGATGCGCTTTCGAAATCGGAAAAACGCGCGGGCGGGCGTGCGGCGGCGCCAGGAATAGCCGCGCACCGCCGCTTGCGCAACGCCTCGTTATTTTTTCGCGCGTACCTTCGCCGCGCCGGAATGGCAAAACTCGTCATACTAACTCGCTAACTCCAGCCCGCTCGATCGACACGGCTCCGCGCAACGAGAGCAAGCGGGAGGCACGGCGCGCTGCTGTCCTGTGGGCAAACATAGAGAGAGAGAGAGAGAGAGAGAGGGAGAGAAGAGTGAAAGAGAGGAGCTGCTCACCCTTCCCCTGGCGAGCATCTGCTCGGCAGCGTAGACGTAGCCGCCGCAGCGCGGGCAGCCCTCGCCCTCCGGTGCCTTGGCGATCGCGCGCGGCTCCATCATCGCGCTCGACGCCCTGCTGTAGCCGTCCCTGCAAAGTCACGGGAGTCAGAGTTAGGCTGCGGCACTGTGTGCGCCGCTGCGAGCTGTTCGCCAGCTTCGATCGCGGGGAGAAAGTACGCGCGCTGCCAAAAGCCAAACATAGAATCGGCCGACATAATCGAGTGAGCGGATGAGCCGAGCGCATCGAGGAAATCGCATTAGAGCGCGACTCGACTCTTTCTCTCTTATTGCAGTCTGCCCGATGCGATTACGGCTGGGCGGCAGCGCGCGTACTTTCTCCCCGCGGCGCAAGCTCCGTTTCTGCAGCCAACACACAAGCCAACGATTAGAAAACAGCTCGGTTATTCGCACTGGTTAGCGCCGTTAGACTCGTTAGCGAGGGTTACTGGGTTAGTCTTCCCCGCGACCACGCGACCTGGCCTCCGCCGAGCCCCGCTGGAGTAGAGAGCCCCGAGAGAAGCGCACGTTGCTCTCGTTGCTCTGCTCGTGTCTTCCACGGCGTGGATCACGAGAAAAGAAAAAAAACAAAACTATAACGACAACTCACTGTTCAACTCGACAGACCAAATAAAAGAGTAATCCAAAAACTAAGACGTCGCACGCAGTGACTGGAAAGGAGAACGAGAGTGAGAGAGAGAGAGAGAGAGAGAGAGAGAGAGAGAGAGAGAACCGCGCGGGGCTGTACAGGGTTAGCGAGGGTTAGAGGGTTAGAGGGTTAGGCCGAAGTCGAATAATAAAAGTAAAGATAAAGAAGCCCGCGTGCAGGACACTCGGCGCAGGAAGCGACAGCTCCAAAAAAAAAAAAAGGTTAATCCAAGAGTTGCAGCGAGTAAGAGAGAAAGAGGTACAGCAGAGAGAGAAAAATGGACTCGGTGCTCACCATGATCATCAGTAAGGTTTTAGCGCGTACACGGATTCCGATATTCGACTCGTGATGGAAGAGTAGACGGGTCGTTCTCTACGGATATACAGAGGGACAGACAGACAGACAGACAGACAGCGAGGCATAGTTATACTGCACTTTTTCATTTGTTCTCTTTCTTTTTCTATTTCTTTGTCATTTTTCCGAACTGGCCGGCAGGGCCTTGATCCCGGTGCGGCTCGAACTCGGCGGGGCTGGCGGGGATGATCGGGTACGGGACGTATGACATGTCATACTCGATACTCTCTCCGAACGCTCGGCGCTCGGTCGCGCGCGGACGCGGGTAACGATTGCTCTCTCGCCTATACTTGTGTATATATACTTGAAGTACTCTACTGTACCGTCGCGCGCGCGAGCCGCGACTCCGCGCCGAGCGTCCTTCGACAGTATAATCATCAAAAGCTAACGCCTTTTTGACCTTTTTACACAGTGTTATTTATTAATTGAGATACTTTTTCCTTGTAAGGTAACACTTATTACAGATGGTACAAATATTCCTATAGCTAGAGAGAGCGAGAGAGTGTGTGTGTGTGTGTGTGTGTGGGTGCGCGTGTGCGCGTGTGCGTGTGCGTGGGTGTGCCAGTATCGGGTAAAATTAATTCCATGTAAAACACTATATAGAAAACCGAAAGCTCTCGCCAGAACGTTGTGCACGTGGTTATTGGGTTCTCGTTTCCCTACGTCGACTGCCATAGCGTCGCACCCGACGGCGGCCGGCTGCGCTGCTCTGCTCTGCTTCGACGTGCGTGTGCGTGTGCTATGGTCTCTCGGTCGACAGTGTGCGGGTGTATGGAGGAGAGGCTGAGACGGGGCGGGAAGGGGCCACAGGGACAGTCGGGGATCTCGTAGCAAAATTAAAAACAGGGGGCTCAATCAAAAAGCACGAAGAGGTACGGCGAGAGAAAAGTCGACGATTGAGATCGCGCGCGGACCGGTGCTGCCTCGCCTCCTGCCCGTCTGCTCCTCGTGCCGGCGCGGGCGGCGCGGGCGGCGCGGGCGGCGCAGCAGCGGTTCCGTGGGCGCACAGTCGGACTAGGTGCGCTCGGGGGTGTCAGGACAGAGGCTGAGAGGGCGAGAGGGCGAGAGGGCGAGAGGGCGAGAGGGCGAGGGGAGAGGGGTGAGGGGTGAGGGGCAGGGAGTCGGCACTCACTCGTGGCTCTTGAGGTGATCGCCCTGGTCCATGGAGAGGCAGCCGGCGCCACCGCCGAAGCCGTAGCCCTTGGGGCCGAATTTGCGTCCGTGGCAGACTTTGCAGAAGAGCTCGCCGTCGTGCTCCGTGCAGTTTGTCGAGTCGAGCAGCTTGCCGCAGAGACCTGGAACGACAGAGAGCGAGCGCGGAGAACGCTTGTAACGCGCCTGCAGAGGACTCCGTTCAGAGACGTGTGCTTAAAAGAGGGCAGCTCACCGCATTTGAAGCACATCTTGTGCCACTTGAGTCCTCCGGCTACGCGCTCCTCCGCGGCGTAGACCGACTTGCCGCACTTGGGGCACTTGGCTTGCTCGACCGGCTTGTAAGGCATTTTGTCTCGTTTGTTTGTTTCGCTTTCGCTGAAATAGAGAGAAAACATTTTACGTAAGCTGCGGCAGGCCTGGCGCGCGGCCAACTCGATCTCTGGAGCTGGGAAACGTAAACAATATCGCCGCCTTACGGCTATTTCCGTGCGGCGTTCTATATTCGCGCGCGCTCGCGCGCGGCCGCAGGCCCGTATTAGGCTGTAGCGAGTCCCTCTCGAGTCTCGATCCTCGCGGTCCTTTGACCGCTGAGGGTGAGCGCGCGCGCGCGCGCGCGTGCGAGCGTTCGCGACCCCCCACCCCCGCGCGGCGGCCCCTCCCTCCGGGCGAGAGCGGGGGTTGCGCGGCTTGCGCGGCTTGCGCCACCCCTGTGTGCGGCCCGACCCGCCCTTCGCGAGCTCGCTCCCCTCGGGCTCCTAGGGATACTCACTCGGAGGGACGGGCGTTGCGCTGCTGCTCGATCCGGAGATTGGGCTCGGTGCTGATCACTGCTCTCTGGCGCTCTGCTGCTCTCGAGTCGGCTGCACACTGTCCTCCTAGTCGTACGCTTCTCGGGAAGTCTCTCGCGCCAAAGCACCGCACACTAATACTGGATTTCGAATGACGCTGCTCGCGGCGGGTCCGGCCTAGTCATGCAGAGCTTTGCACACGGCACTTGCATCTCTCGCGGCCCGCGTCGGCGGAGCTATTTTCTCGCGCGCTCCCCGCGAGCGGAGCCTCGGAGCGACGCGGCGCGGCGGCCCAGCCTATATGCTCATGTGCGCGCTCTCCCGCAGCACGCGGAAGCGCTGCACGCGTCCAGCCGAGGCGCGCCGGGACCGAAATAGGACTCTATAAGGACGAGATGCAGTATTGCGTAATGGAGTAATGGAGTGATAGAATGTTTACGCAGCGCTTGAAAAAGCGGGCCAAGTCGCTGCCGCGAAAAACAAAGCCCGAGCGGGGCGGCGCGCGAGAATTATGACTGCCGATACGCCTGCGATGCGCGCGTACACTCATCCGCTATTAATAGCCCGCGCTCGAACGACTATTCTCGGAACGCCGATACTTACTTACTGCCCGCGGAGACTTTCCGCGACCGCGCCGAATAGGCGTGTAATGGGCTATGAAGAGCCCCGAGCGTCGTCATACGGGACGTTTCCGGCTGCGGGACGCATGAATTTTGCAGGCGACGCTAAGTGGCTGCCACCCGGCGTATTTCGGGAAGCGCGGCAAATCCTATGCTGATAAGGCGAGTGGCCGCGCGCGGTTGCGCAACCCGTGCCTCTGGAGAGTTTCTCGGAAGCGGCAGAGTGAAAAAGGCGGGCGACGCTCGCGGCGCGGCGTCGCATTGACCCCGCATTCTTCGTGTCTCTCTCTCTCTCTCTCTCTCTCTCTCTCTCTCTCGCGTGCGCGCGCGCGCGCGCGCACCGGCGGCGTAAATATAACGCACCATTTACTATTCTCGTCGGCGCCGCGGCGAAAAGCGCATCTCCCTCTCTGCCCCCGTACTTTGACCTGCGTCGGGCCGTGCGTGCGGCTTTCGTTTGTTTTCGTTTGATCGCATCGGCCACTCGCGGCGATCGCGAGGGTCAGGGTCTCTGCCGCGGCGCGCTCGATCGGCCCGCGGAGGGCCCCGCGGGCCGAGAATACGCCGGAGGGTGCAGGCCCACGCGCGTAACACAATCCCCTGCCGGAGGTACGTGACCAAATTTAGCCAGCGACTGGCTGCAGACGCCGTAGGGAGAGAGAGAGAGAGAGAGACGCAGTGAGTCAGAGCCGCTGCCGCGCGCGCGCGCGCGGCTCCGACTTTGGCCAGCCTGGAAAATTCGTCTGCCTGCACTTGCCCCCGCGGAGGCCCGAGCATCGGGGCACGCGATTTGCCCGGCTATGAGTCAGATCGCGCCGACGACGCTGTCTCGGAGTCTCTTCTAGCGTGGAAAAGAAGCTCGCGCGCGGGTAAAAATAATTTTCCTTCCGAAATGACGAAGGCGCGAGGCCGTATTTTTATCCCCGGCGAGCTTTCCGAGAGCAGTTCCGCAAACAGCGTGCAATTAAGCATACGCGGCGAGATATCTGTAACTCGAGCGTCGGGTGTATTTTCGGCGGAAATCATATACGCGATACGCCCGGCTGGCCGTTAAGGCTTTATCGGCTAATTTTGGCGCGGAAGCTTTTTATGAAACGCGCCGCCCGAAATAGCGGCCGCGGGCTTTTTCTCCGTTTTTTTCCCGCGAGCGTCCTCGATAAATTCATATCGAGATGGCCGCTGGCCAGCGCGCGCGTTCAATGCCACTATACCGCAGCGCAGGTACGCGCGGGCCAGTAGCCGTTAGCCGGCGTAATTCATCGCGCTCCTCGCCGCTGCAGCTGACTCGGCAACAGAGCCGCGAGGCATCGAACGGCGAAAATAATCGCGCCAAGGCATCGAGGCTTTTCTGTACGAGAGAGAGAGAGAGAGAGCGCGCGCGCTATTAAAAGATCATGCAGCTCCCTCTCGGAGCTTGGAATATTGATATGCCGCTGCAGGCTCGTTTAATTTATACACGCAGAGACATTGCGCGCCGGCACTGATGAAGAATTCAGGATTTTTTAATCCAATATCGGAAAGATACAGACTCGCCGGCATGCATGTTGCACGAGGTTTACTGGATTATTTAGCGGGCGCGCGGCGCTTCTTTGTTGCTCCTCGCGGCCGATAGTTATGCAAGCGAGCTCTTCCAACGGCCAAATAAACGAGCGGCCAGCTCCTCGCGCGGTGAGTCAGCCGGCGCCGCGCAAAGTGGCAAAAATTTCAAGGCCGTGCGCGCTGCATTCTGAAATTCGATATCCGGCCCGAGCCTGCGCCCTGCGCGCTCGCAGTGCGTTGGCAGAATAGGGCCGTCAGCCGATCCGCATCCTGCCGCGGCTGCAGCCTGCAGCTCCACGAGATGCGCTCTAGCTTGCTGCGGGAGGGCTAGGCAGAGCTCTTCGTTACCGGCGGCAGACTGCCGTGTCTGCGGCTAGTTTAGCTGTCGTCGGACAGGCGCGCCAAACGGAGGGACTCGGAGTATCGCTGGCGTGCGGCGCGGCCGAAGAGCTCGAAAGCTGGCCGCTCGAGCGTAAGCAAACAAGCGCCGTGACTAAAATCGTCTCGGAAATGCCAGCCCGCTGGAGAGGGAGAGG
The DNA here is from genome assembly GCA_037356405.1 of Nasonia oneida. Taxonomy (NCBI): domain Eukaryota; kingdom Metazoa; phylum Arthropoda; class Insecta; order Hymenoptera; family Pteromalidae; genus Nasonia; species Nasonia oneida. Next base: position 197,647 of record JAZHPH010000019.1, read on the forward strand.
GAGCGTGGAGCTGTCCGCGTGGTCGTAACACTCGCGGCCGAGAATAGGCGCGCGGAATCGATCTCGAGTCGGCGCGCCGCTGGAGCCCCGCGGGGGCGTCGAGGTTTTATTTGCCTCTCTCCGGCCAAGTCGTTGAGGGAAGCAACGCCGTTTAATAATAAACATCTATACATATAATGTGCGTCTATATTATCGTCGATTACAAAAGTAGGTGAAATAAATAGCATCATAGAGTGTCGGCAGTATGTACATGAAAAGTGAGTGTGGGAAGAATCGCGCAGAGAGCTCGGGTACGACGGCACTCGTTCACTTTCCGAGGAGGATTTTGCGGGAGGCGCCCATGTTCTGGCCGGCCTGCGTGGCTCCCTTGTTGGAGCCGGCCTGGAGGCCGATCACGGTCTGGCCAGCCTTCAGCTGCTCCTCCGAGAAGTCGCGCTTGCACTCGTCGGCGGGCTTGGGGCCGAGGTTGGGGCCCCGGAACTCGGGGTGCCTGTAGGTCTGCGGGCCAGAAAGATCGCGTTAGCGAGAGAGCGATATAGATCCAGCCATACAGATAGTAAGTAATTACCTCGCGACCGAGGGCGAAGAGGGTCGTCACGACTTGGGCGATGTTCTTCTTCTCCCACAGGTCGACGGTCTGGAAGACGTCGACGTCGCTGACGCCGTACTCCTTGAGGGCCTTCTGGAACCTGCAATCGGCAAATTCGCGTTTATTGCACATTGCAGCCAAGAGCCGTAGCTGTGTACGGGCGCGCGCGCACGTACTTGTTGATGTTCTCCATCATCTTGAACTCGCCGCCGGAGGTGTTGAGCTTGTTGATGGAGCCGGGCTTGATCTTGTTCATGAGCTCGCAGAGCACGACTCCGTCCTTGAGGACGTCCTCGATCGGCACGCCGGCGGGGAACTTGTTGCCGATGATGCTCTCGATCCACTCCTGGGCCTCGCGCTCCTGCTCCGGGTCGCGCTTGGCCAGGATCTACGGACGCGAAGGCGGATCAGATGCTGCTCAATAACGACGACGACGAGCGCGCTTACCTTGGCGTGGACTTGACGTTCGAGGGCCATGTCGGGGCGGTGCGTCTGCCTGTGCGAGTAGCGGGCGAGTAGCGGGCGAGTAGCGGGCGAGCGGCTGCCGAGGAGCAAAGTGGTGCCGGCGCCGATCGGCCGGCTGGCTTTATAGAGGCGCTATCCGCTCGGCGCACAACAGGTCCGCAGGCGCGCAGCCTTGGCAGTCTCGGCTCGCGCGAATAGGGGCAAAGAAAATTTGGATCGTGGATGGTCTAATATTGGCGGCGGTGACTCGCCGCCGCGCGCCGATGAAGATTCGAGAGCGAGAAATTCGGAGCTATATACATACTTACGGCCTGCACCCCCTGCGGCGTTGTCTACCCATGCAACTAGAGAAACTGACAAACTGCTTCGCTTGACTATGGCAAACGGCTAAACTTTATTCGCATACATCGATCGGAAATTCACTGCGTCGACAGAATCATGGTAAAGTAGGACATGGAAGTCTGCATGAGCTGGAACAGAGAGAGAGAGAGATTGCGCGATTCGGGCCAATAACGCGGAGCGAGCCAAGGACGGCCAACTTCTTTTTATAAAGTCTCGGGCGAAGCTCACCGTGCAGTAAGTCTCGAAATTCATGGGGAACATGCCGCCGGCCGTGATGTTGCAAGCCCTCGAGCTCCTGAGCAGCATCAGCAGCAGAAGCCTCCTCGAGGCCGTCGGCAGCTCGTACCAGGCGACGCTGCACCTGCGACGGACGCGGGCCGTTACAACGGGGCCGGATCCTGCGCGCCACGTACCTCTCTCTCTCTCATTACACTAGCTCTCGCACGCGGAGGCTGTGGTCGATCATCTTCTGGCCGGGCCACGAGATGTAGAAGAGCCGCGTTATCACCGACACGCTGCTCAGCGAGAACTTCAGCATCTCCCCGGGCTGGCCCCTGCGGTTTATGGTCTGGATCGCACGCGAGTACGCGATTATTGTATCATCGTTATCGATTCCAGAAAGACACCCACCTGAACCCCCGTCACGCTTATCACGACCATGTTGAGAAAGAGTTGCAGGAACAGCGAGACCGTGAACGAAGACTCGATCAGCCCGGCGAAGCTGCAACATCCGATACATACATGCATATATATATAACGCTACCTATATTATAATCTATCTTAAAAATCACCACGCTCACTCGATGCAGCTCTTGTGGAGCTTGACGCACTCGATGATTTGCCCGCTCACGATACTCTCCGGCGAGCCCGAGCCGATTTTCCCGATTCTCATCCTGAAATCCGCGCAATTCCACGCAATTCAATATGCGCGATGCAGTCTCGGAATTGTCTAACCTTCGCTCCCATACGTACCCCAGGACGACAAACATGCTGCAGGCGTGCTGGACAATCATGACCAAGTAAGCGTCGATCGCGAGCACCGTGAAGATGACCCAGAAGGCCGCCTGCATGTTGTGCAGGTAAATGGCCGTGTAGTACCTCCTGTGGTCCACGAGGTACTCGACTTCGAGGAAGGTCTTGATCGGCCGGGACTCGTTGAGCGGCGAAATCTTGTCCAAAATCTGCGGCACCAGCGGCTCCAGGGAATACGTCGCCAGGGAGCCGATTATGCACACTGAAAGCTCCCAGTCGTTCCATATATACGCCATTATAATTTTATAACCTAAGTTCGGGCATTACGCGTGTAGCCGATTATCAGGAATCTTCCCTCCTCCGCGTACTCCTTCAGCACCGCGTACTCCTCCGCGTGCCTCACGCTCAGCCAGTTCTCCTCGATTCTCCCGAGTATTTGCCGCATCTTCAGGCAATAGAGCACGGAATGTTAGAGGATGCGCATTCCCGAGGCACATTGCGCTTATGCTAATTACCTCGACGAACTTTATCATGCTGTTGAATATCATGACCATTGCGCCGTAGGTGAAGATCAGCGCCGGCAGGCAATCGATTATTTTTCGAATATCCTTCATCCTTATCACTCGTACAAAGTATATCAGCTGCAGCGATAGCAAACGTACAAGCAGCTTTACATAGTATATGCACCTGCGCGCTCTACGAGCAATTAAGCTGACGATGCGTACGTACCTCTGCCACGACGACCGTTAAAATCCCAACGAAATACAGACTGAGAAGCAAGATTCGGGAACGCTTGGCTTGATAGGGCCACCGTCCGAGTATCTCCAGCAATTTCTTATTTATTATAAACAGCCGATCCTCGTAAAACTCGCTCTTCGACTCGCACGACTTGCCCATTGCACGCTACTGCAAATACTATACGCACCTTCACCAGTGAATTCAATGAAAATCATTGCCAGCTCTCGGCACAGACCGGATACCGCTTCTGGCTTCTGACTCGCTGCGCGCGGATATAGATATGAATCTGATTACAGCCGAGATTATAGAGGAGGGAAGAGCTTTGACTGACACGTCTCCATTGACTATTAATGTTGACTTTTATTACCGGAAACTCATGCACTACATACTACTAACCCTCTCCTCGCGTCTTCTTGCATATTTCATGCGCAATTATTAAAATGCGTTTAACTATCCCAACGCGCAAAACGATCTGCATAACCGTTTTAAGTAATTTATATTCTTTTGCTCTGAGAACTGCTCTCTCATCTCCCCCTTCCTGTGTAAGCCTGCCTCAAACAACTACTAGTATTTATTTACTTAAGAACAATCAAAATAATAATTTTATAAATAACTTTCAACGCAACAGCAATTTTAGAACAATCACGTAACTGATGATTATTGTTTTTTCAACGAAAGCGCAATTGATCGATCTTCCCTAAGTTCTTTCTCGACATTAATATGTATATGATGAACATCTACTGTATTGATGTTCAAAAAGTGTGCGTAAAACATTTGACTCGACTAAGACATGAAATCCTGGTAGCGCGTATAATATGGCAATCCAGTTATATCCGGAGAAAAATCTTCAATTTCATACGCAGCCTGAAGTCAAAAAAAAAAAACAAAAAAAAAAGTCCCAAATCGAGAGAAGCATGCACGAGTACATCAAGTGACATTTATTACTGACCTTTTTAGGTGGACATTCAGTAACGCCAATAGTTTCTAATATTTTTTTAATTCGCCATCACATCTATTTATGTCCATTGATTACCGGTTGGAACTTGGTATTGGCCAAAAGCACGTCCCCATACTTTCATTTTTAACTTGATTGAAGTAGACTTAGTGAAAAGAATCGCGCTCGTTTTTAAATATTTTGAAATATCACTCCTTACATAAATTTCAGATGGAAGCTCGTGAGTGACGTGACAGAGTCAGTATTGTAGATAATAGAAATATCAAATGTATCTTGTTCAAAGTAAGCGGCATTAAAATAATCAACGAGTATGTCCTCAAGTTTCATTGAATGGCCTTTCTACTACGTATTAAAATATATATCTAGAATACTATAAATTATATTAAATATTAAATTTTTTGTTTTTTAACATTTTTAACTCACATCACAATTTCCGACAGAAATTTTCGTCGCACAATGAATCAACAAAACTAGACAACAAGTATAATCGTATTTGAGCATTATTCACAAGCTTCACTTGTAAACCCAAAGAAATATCTTGGTTTCCAGAAAATCTGCATGCTATAAACTGCTGACGAGATGCAACTCTTCTTCCAAAGATAGCATTTCATTTCGCGAGGATATGAACGTAACTTTCATTGCATGCGTGGGCTCGAACGTGATTTTTCAACTACCAAGCAGCGTGTATGTAACCTCATTAACTTCACATTGTACGACTCGTTATGTTTACAATACGCCCAAGTTCATTCTATGGTATTACTTTTAACGATTTATTCACAGAAATTTTTTTTCAAAAACAAGTTTTTGTAAATTTATTATAAAACGAATTGTACATCACAGTTTGTTTAATATAAATGTACATCATTTTACATTTGAGTGCTATTAAATAACAGAGTCAAAAGTTCGGGTTGCTGTAAATTGCGCTTGTACTTTTGAACCATATCCTGGATTCTTAGCCGTCTTCGAACATGCGGCGGATGATAACTGCAAGTAAAAAAATACATTGATTTTTATGTATGTATATTTTTTACTGTATTTTTTGCATCTGAACCTCCTATTACCTATCATTATCTAGACGTTTCCTCCGACCAATATTGAGCGCAGTTTGGCGAACCAAAGGGCCCAACGCTCTTCTCGAAACGACCATCCCATCGATTAACGGTGTCGCTAAATTCATTCTTGAGGTCGGGCCTTGTAACTTGATCCGCATGAGTCCGCTAGCGAGAGCTTGTAAATAGATCACATGAACGTCACACGCCTGCACCGTACGTGAATGATCCAAGCCCGTGTGCGTGTGGGGCAATAGTCCCGCTTGAGATACGTAAAAACAATCCAACTATTACAACTCAGGTAAGCTTGTGAAAAAAAATGACCCAGCATTAATTACCGATTGGAAATTGTGCGTAGTCCTCCAGACTCTCCAACCACACCACCATAATTTTCGTATCTGTCTGCGCCGGGAACGAATGCTTGGTAGCCCTCCTACTGGGTTTTATTGGCTCGATCGGCGCCGCCGCCGCTGACGAAGCCATATTGGCTGACTGTTTTTCCAGATCCAATGACATTGCGCGAGTTTGTCCGGTAACTACATGCGAATTCGAGAACGCCTGAGCAGCAGTTGTACTGACGCACCTCTCAAACCAAACTATTTCGACGTGAAATTCAATACGAATATTCAGTGATTGCCTTTATGTAAACTCTAATGAAGCATATACTTGCCATTAGCGGGCTCGCTAAAGTTGTTGTCGGCCGTTTCCGACGTTGTCACGTTTGCTGCCCAAGTCGGTACAACAAATGCCACCTCCGAACTGACATCCGCCCAATAGAGCACGTGCCTGCTGCCGTTGTACAGAGCACCGCCGTGTTCCTCCTCGTCCGCTGGTTGAACAACATGAGCGTTTGCAGATACAGAGGAAGTCGAGGTCGAACGCCACGAGGTCTGAACGTGACCAGTCCATCCTGCATGCGACGTGACTGAGACTTGCCAGCCCAACGAGTTTAGAAATTCCAAGAAATTTGACGATACGTTGCTCTCGTTTAACTTGAAACACGCAAATTATCCAATCGTTCATAAAGCATATTAGAGCGTATAAAAATAATGCGCAACTCACCACGTTCGCAAGTATTGCTTCAGGTGTTGACTGTCCAGATTTCACGTAAAAAATGTGAACCGTATCGCACGTTCTAGCACTGATATGATCCAGACTCTCAAGATCATTTGCGAAACCAGCTATGGTTGGATCGAGGGCAGTTAGACCTCCACTACCGGTGCTGCTGAGGTCGTTATTTGCCGCATTAGATTCGAGATTCAAAAAGCCGAAATGACTGAGAAATAATCGAGCAGTCTGAAATTCGTGGCATATCTTGGGTGGCGAACATTCGTTCATCTTGGCGGAGGCAACACGGTTTGCGTTTTCCTCATTGGACTTGGCTTCACTGCCAATTGCATAGTCGAGCAATTGGTGTAACATCTGATGCTCATTCTTTACCAAGTCGTTCTCGTTCATTACAGCTTCCAAACTTGGAATCGATTCGTCTCTACGAAGTAAGCAAAATTTAATTATTGAAATTAATAAATTGCTTGCGCAAATCATTAGCGGAAACCTTCAATTTAACAAAGTTGATTCTTACACTTTGCAATGGGGTATCTTATCCACGTTGTCCGGGAAGAATCTGGGTTTGTAGTCCGTTGGAGGTTGTGTTTCTTGCAGAGGTAACGGTCTGCCCGGGTTCGTATTAGAGCTTCGTACAATCGATCGATGTCGAGGCAGATGTCTCAGCTGCATTGTCCAAGCATGACGACCAAAAGGCCCGCGAATCAACACCGTGACGGTTGGCTGAGGGTCTTGGTCGTTGCCCAGAGGCTCTTCCAAAAGGGCCAGCATGGTTGCGTTATCTGCGACAAAGTAACGGAATCGCTCGACAGCCGTCTCTCGGGGAACTTGTCGTCCGCCAGGCCAACTATTACAGTGTCGCAGCAGAGAAACCTCGTCGAGGAGAGAGGACAGAGATTCGGCACCGCACACACTCGGGAAGTAGCCAACCTGCAGTTGTCGGCAATCACGTTGGATTTTAACGATTGAACAAGCTCAAGATTTTTCTCGTAGACTTGTCGCGAAACACTCACCTGTTCAAGAATAATTGTTAGCAAAGCATCGGCTGCGTCTCTTACGCGCATCGATGCCGGCTTTAGCTCCTTTTCATCCTTCATTTTAATCGGCTCGCCAGGTTTGCCGACTGATTTTGAACCAGAAACACCCAACTCCACCACCTCTAAAACTGTGGCCAAGCACTCCTTGTCTTGCAAAAGTTGGGGATGAGCAGTCAACCAAGTGGTTAAACAAGCAAAGGCAGCAACGATGGACGAATGAAGATCTTTGGAATGTGCTGGAGGCGGTCGCCAACATTGATAAGCTATATAGTCACACAGCCACTTCACTGCTCTCTTACACTCCAGGGCATCTACAGGGTAGTATCATATAATACATCAATGCAACAAGCAAAGAATCAAATATGAAACAAAGGTTTTAGAACAATTATCGTCAACAAGGCTAACCTGTAAGCTTCCTGGCTGCATGTATAGACACACGGATAACACAAGTTAAACATTCGCGCCGCACACAGAGCCTACATAGTTAATTTCAGCCGCCTTACCTGTTTCGCGAATACGCGTCCTCGCCAAGCCGGAGAGCATCTCGAGAGCCGCCAGTGAAATATTCAAATCCGTTTTCCAAGACGATATCAGCCGATGGCAAACCAAGTACGTTGCCCGCACAAATAGTGCATGTGCCGAATCTGCAACATTGTTGTATACGTGTTTACCGATGATAAATTCATAGTCATGAATCATACGAGATGAAAAACTAGAAGAAATGGTACTTTATAATCGCCCGAATGGCAAATAGTTATTATTGTTGTTGATACCATTAATTTTTCAATGCTTAATGCGCACAAAACAAGAGAACGTTATACAACAAAGCGATCGTAAGCATATGTTAAAATATACGTATGTTCGCAAACTGGCGTGAAATATGAAAGAAGCGTATATACCTACACAGAAAACAGCTAAATAAAAAACATGTGCGAAATATTTACCGAAAGAAATGCTTTCTTCTTGGAGCATAGCAATATCGGATGCATCGCCTAGAGAGCGCAGGTCACTGGAAATGCTTATCTGACTGGTCGTATCGCTGGTGCAGACTACCGAGTGATCGTTTTTACGTAGCCCAATAGCAGAATGAAGAGAATGCGCAATATGAAGGAACAAATCGAGAAAAAAAAACAACAAAAATCAGACGCAAACCCAATGCAAAACAAAACAGTGTGCGTACAATCAAATTTGAATTAGCTTGAGATTTTCATATTTAAAAAGAGGTTACGGAGGCATACACTCTAAATAAAATATAATTTCTTTGTCGTTTGCTCTGCATATTTATGTCAGTGATAGCCCTAATATAGATGCAAGACTTTACATTTTCATAGACATTACAAAATAAAGCTCAAGCATATTCGATCGTAATGCATTATAATACAAAATACAAAACAAATGATGCAGCTCAATCAAGCTTTAAATCCAGAAAATGATAAAATAATGAATCAGCAAAATAAATAAGATTAAGAATTAAAATTTGAAAAAGTTAGATCAAATCACAATGCATAAATTACCAGATGAAAGTAAATTAGTGGTCGACTCATTCGAAATTGTACTATCAGGTTGTGTAACTTGCTCTGCTTCTTCAGCCGCTGCTGAATCTTGCACACTCAATAACAAGCCACCTACAGAATATAAGGTTCATAGAAATAACATTTTTAAAGCATTTCAACTCGTCGCGCTATTATTACCTAAAAGCATATGAGTATTTTGTGGATCAACTTCCACTTGCAAAGCATTTATCAACAAGTTCATCAATTTTGGTTTCAACTGTGCAAACGTAATAGGAATCTTTTCATGGTTGATTAAAGATGCAGTTGGTATTTCTTTGATTTGAAGATTCTGAACGGGAATATTTTTCATTAATTCAAAACGTACAAATTCATAACATTTAAAATGAGAAAATTAGCTTTTGCAATCATACCTGGAAATGTAACGGTAGTGATAACATGGACAGTAACAAATGGATGGAAGATCTTCGTAATTCTACTTTTGAAACCGCGTTCGATTTAAGTCTTAAATCTTTTTCTGGAAGCACAACTTCCAAAGCAGAAAGTACTGCTGGTACTAAAACCTGTACGCCATCCAAATCAAGCCGAAAAAGATCTGCCGAGTTGGATAAAATACTCGCCAGAGTTTCGCCGCATTCTCTCACCTACAATCAATTAGTTGTCCATTTGTTTGAACCTTTTTACATATAAAACATCAAATGTAAATAATTCAAGTGTTGTCGTTTACATCGGAAAACCTGTTAACTTTGAGACCATGATTCATCGCTTGATAAAACCTGGCCAAATAAGCTGGTAAAATTTCCTCTCCAGTCTTTTTGGCGCAAAATATTCTACAAAGAGTACCCATGGCTTCTGCTCTTCCAGATTCGTAACGGTCTATGCTGAGAGAAGGTGGAATTTCTCCAATATTTTCTTGTAGAGAACTGGGACCATCAACGAGTACTGAAGATGGACGTTTAGGGGCATTATTTGGTTCTAAAATCATATACTAGGTGTTAATGTCCGAATGCAAGGATGTTTTAATCTTGCGTTCGACGTGTGTTACTCACGTGGTAGATGTTGCGACCAGCCGTCGGTACCTATAAATGCAGCTTCAAAAAGCCACTCACCAAACAGATGAAGTATACTATTGCACTTTGGCCGTCCGGATGCTAAAGGTGGTCTAGCATCTTGATTTAATGATACCATAGCTGAAGTAAAAAAAAATGATAAATTATTACAGCAAACTCCTCACTCGGTCTAGTCTGATGAGATCTACTTTGCGCCCTTGGTGCACGCAATATACTAATGAAATTCATGAAATCATTATCCAACGAAGATAAGTAACTCACAAGTTGTGCTGGAAGTAGATGACGGACCAGAATTTGTACTCATCAGCGGTGTACTGGTAACTCTGCTAGTTGTTAGTCCTATTAGAGATGCCTTAGGTATTCCTGTTGAAGAAATCATCTTCCATTAAACCATGTATTATTCATCATTTTCTTCCACCAATCATGTTATCATCAAACATAAATACAAATTGACACATCTTAGTCATAAAAACAAAAAATACTATGCTCTAAAAGTAAAAACATGGCAGTGCAATGAGAAAAACGAGAAAGAAAACAAAGACGTGTAAGTTTTAGGGTAGGAGTTAAGGACAGTCGAATTATCGTTTCTCTTCAAGCAACACAATCTCAGCCAGAGCTGTATGTACCCTTAGTGACAGCGGAGGGCGTCACACTGAAGCTCTTGGCAAGCCTGCGCTGCGTGGGAGGTGTAGGTGAAGGATGTGGTTGATCCTTCATGACTCTGTCACCGCTGATGCTCGTCAAGCCAACGGTACTACCGGTGAGGCCAATACTAGAACTGCCTCCACCGCCGCTGATTCCCAGACTCGTCACGCAACACTCCTCCCAGCAGCAGGCCTGTGCGATACCTGCAAAACACGGCTTGTTCACGCTGCCACCACCACCGTCACCCAACTCGCGTTGTGCAATTTGGCTACTTGTTTCAATTTGGCTTTATTTCGCAAATTTTCTAAAGAGCGCGTAATTGCTTGTGCATACATTTGATAGTTTAACAGAGGTTCGAGAGACTCGTAACCCAATGAATTTGTATTTTACTCGTCAAGTTCAAAATTGAAATCTCACAGAATCGAATTAATTATTTTCAAAATTACAATGTTTGATAAACAAGCTTCACAATTATGCTATGAATTTTTCTTCGTGTTTTTTCCTCTTTAACGTGTAATTAATTATTACTTGTTTCATTTTATGTTAAGCAAGACATGTTAGAATGATAATATATGCATGTACACATTACAAGTCAATCATGTGATCATTTCAAAAGCTAAAGCTACATGCCCGTGCTCTTCATAGAGATAGAGTAGTCACAGTAGTATACAGTATACAATGGTGTACAATTTAGTGTAGTGTGCCAACTAGATTTTCTCAAGTCAAATTGTCATGTATACCTAAAAACGCGTCGACCTGTCCGGCAATACCCTTTATTGCTTTAAGAAATATGTAGGGTAATTGTTGTAAACATGGATGTTGACAGGGATCAACAACATTAGGACTGGCAATGGCGTATCTTAGGAACGCCTGCGTCTGCGAAATGACGGCTGGACGGCACAAATCGACGGGGTCTCCAATTGTACGTAAAAGCCTATACCATGCCTGCGCGACAGCTTCGTTGGACATTGTACTGGATACCAATTGAGAATCTTCTTCACCTGAGAAATATTTTACTCTACAGGAGCATGTTCTACGAACAATTTACGAAACGCTTGCGTGAAACTCACTAATTTTTAACTCTGGAAACATTGGCCCGTACATAATATGTAAAAGTCGTGCTGTAAGAGCCAAGCAAACTCGATTCCATTGTTCTATCAAAGATAATCGATGGCGCCAACGAAGACATGATTCGCGTAGAGTCCTCCACAAGGGTGGAGATGGGAAATTTCGCTCGCATGCTACTAACCAAACCTAGATAAGTAAATTATTTTATGAGTGAAAATTTAAAATAAATTATTAAATTTAATATCGAGTCCTTTAATACCTCTAACAGCACTCCCAATACTCGCTCACATAATTGCTCGCCAGTGTCTTCTCTTATTGCTGGTGGTGCCAGGAGAGCATCATTAATGCCAATTAAAAACAATAACAAACTTTCCCATGTTTCTCTTTCTAAGTTTGCAGATATCCTAGCTACTTGCTGTAATGTTCTTAATACTCTGTGACATAATACTGCTTGTTTGTTGATTGTATCAGCTCCTAAAGTGCATTAAAAAAGTAATAAATAGAAAATACTATTGAAAGCATAATATGCTACATTCACATGCAAGCAAGTGTTGAAAGTGTTACCCAAATCCTGGTATAAAAATGGCCAGACTAGGAAAAAAAATAAGGATGTTTACATTTGTTTTACTCGTGCATTATAGAAGGTTTGTTAGTGAGAGTGAACAAAACTACTGTTAATCACAAAAATTGGAGTAAAATTATAACATGTGTTGACATATTAGGAATGTCAATCGAAACAACGAGAAAAAAATCCTGTTTTTTTCATATTTTATAGTTACAACTTCACTGGTTACTCTTTCAGAATCAACAATACATTTATAACTAATTACAGTCTAGTTACCTTCTCCTTTCCTAGGTACAAAAAGATTGTGGAAGTGACCAATGATTTTTCTTGCATAGTAGTTGGGATCATCGGCTATAGGTTTAGGCACAGATATTTTGGGTGAAGTGTACAATGCAGAAAGCCACTCGCAGTACACATTGACACAATCTCTGACGGTGTCGTGCTCAGTCAGAGGTAATGAGAGTCCAAAGCAAATTACTTCCATACACCATCGAACTTCCTTATCTGTATTCAAGGGACTTGGTTCAGCAGCTTGAGCGATTCCTAGATTTGTGGCTAGTTGACGTACTATTGAAAGTGTCACCTCCCTGCCAACGCCAGGAGCAAATTTTTCAAGAACACTTTGACTGTCCTCTGACCCTTGCTGGATCAGTATACTCAGAGATGCCCACTCTGAGTACATGTTGTCTCCCAAGTCCTGAAATATGAAAAGCCGAGATTGACCAATGTACCAAGCATAACCTCACCAGCAGCTTCTGCTGCTGATAAATGCAGCGAGCCAACGCTGAGAAGATCTAGGCGCTTGCTCTTGCAATAAAACAATTACCTTAAGATTAACGCGATTGAAGACTCCTAAATTCATAGATTAACATCTGAATTAACTGTGCAGCGCCGCTCTACTGCTCTGAACCATAATCCAAGTGCTTTGCTTACGCTACGTTGTGCACCTATTGTAATAGTCCTGATGCAGTCCTCCCACGTAGGTGGTACATCGCGCGCGCAAGAACAGACGACCCACTGTCACGCACGATACACAATTACCTACAAAAATATTTCAGTGATTCACACCCTTCTTCATATAAAAAAAATCCAAAGGCTTAACTGTCGCGTACCTATCCTACTGTTTACTATCATTAGGCCTGCTCTATATTGCACACAAGAAACAAGGAAAGAACATTGCGCGAGGCCCGAACCCCATACTCGCTTACCATAGGTACCTAAGTCATGACATGATAATATATAAGAGCTATTCAAGTATAGTTCCACGGTCCACTCGTTCCCCGCTTGAAACGCCTCTTTGTGAATTTGTGATTGCATCTAGAATATGAATAGAATAGTGTGGTATAAAAAATATAATAATTTCAAGGTTTTGTTTCTTTTTCTACAAATATCACTCGAGAGAAGAGAGTATCCTAAATTAGGTATAGCTGTCATACTTGAGCGCATCCATTGTGTACTTATTATCAAAATCATATGTTTGTCCGCGCCTCGACTGTACAGTGTTACACCTGCGTACTGCAGGATGCGAGAGTCACACACTGGTCACACAGCACGCTCAACTCAACAAATGTGCGCAAGCGCCAACGTCTCTCTCTCTCTCTCTCTCTCTCTCTCTCTCTCTCTCTCTCTCTCTTCTCCTATGTATAAGTTCTAGTCGCTTTTTGCTATAAGCGCGACTTAGCGACTACAAGTAGGTAGGTCTGTCTATTGTCAATTCTGCAATAAGGCAGGCAGGAGCGAGGTACAATATACCTTGAAGTTTAAAGTGAAGTCTTGTCGGCAGTCGGCAGTCGCGTCGTGTGAGTCAATGGGAACATGGCGACGACAAAATAATAACCTCTTCAGCAGCCGTCTTCTCGTTATAAATTAGTGGTAGCAGAAGCTCTGAGGCCTCCTCAGCGCAACTTTAATCTTTCTGACGATCGGTCCAAGTCTGCGCAAGGTCAGCTGTCGGGATAATCGTCCCGAGGGGTGCAGTTGCCAGTTGCAGCGAGAAGAAGCCGATAGCTTACACCTACATCGCTACTAGTGCGCATACGAATCAAGGAGAAGTAGAGGTGGGTGCAGGCTCTTCTTCGCATTCTTACTTGCCACGCGGGTAAGTACCTGTCTCCGGGCTCGCACACGCTTTCTGCACCGTTACTGCGGCTACTTACTTATTGCGAGCAGACGTGAGAACAAGTGCCTTGCGTCGCGATCGCTGCTCGCCTTTTTCTACTGTGCAGACTGCGTGTGTACGGCTGTATATCTATACACACGTACAAGTACAGAGATAGGTGAATTAGGTGTGTATAGGCATCCGCGCCCCCGCGCGCGCACGCAGCGATCAGGACGTAGCTCTACCCCTTTTCCGCGTCTTCGGCTTCGAATCGGATGTTCTTTCGGACTTTTCTGCAACTTGAAAGGTTGCAATTTCAGCGTGAACTGACGCTAGACAAGTGCGCGTGAAATTCCTTGGCATGCGACAGAGACGGCGTTTGAGCGGCTGCAGAGCGAATTTAAGCCTGCAAGCGGCGATAGCCACTACCCAAAATCAATACTATGGATGCGGCTCTGCTGGAACGTCATGACGAGACGAACGCACACAGATGACCGAATTTACTTGATTGAGCTCTGCGCCATTACGAGATTATCTTTTAATATTACTATTGTTCAAACTAGTTGCTGATGATAACTTTGCATTGCTAGGCACACTAAAGTATGATGTCCGATCGCAAGGCAGAATTAGAAAGGAAAAAGGCCAAGCTTCAAGCCATCAGGGAAGAAAAGGAGAGAAGAAGAAGGGAAAAAGAGCAAAAAGATGTAAGATTATATACAATTCTACATAATCTTTACACATAGGTATTTTAATAGATAATCTCAAAATGAAAATTAATCATAGGTTGAAGAAGCTAGGATTCGGGCTTCAACGACCAACAAAGATCAACAGAAGGAGGTCGATGCATTGTTGTCGTCGTTTGGTGTTGCACCAGTCTCAGGTAGTACAGCAATGTTTCAACCAAAATAGTCTTGTGCACATGGATTAACCTGATTGATTGTTTATACAGAGGTGCTATCAAGTTTATCCAGTGTAAATTCGCTAGTTACTCCAGAGCAGAGTGTTACGGCAACTCCAGACACCAGCTTGCAGCCAAGTAGTATAAGCTCAGCACACAGGTAATCTAAATCTTTAAACAAGCTTGGATAGGTACTTTACAATGACAAACCATTCATCTGATGCATAATGATCCAAATGAGCAATAAATTCGTTTATAAAAGTTGCATTAAAGCGCTCTTTTCCCAAGCCGATAAGCAGAACAAAAATCTTCTTTATCTAATTCGCTATTTCATTGTTGCTCCATTTCTTTGAGATTAAATACGGCGCACTACAAAGGGCGAAGTATCCACGTCCGTGTCGACCGCCTCTGCTCCCATATGCCATCACCAATCGTCATCCTCGCTTGGAAAACCTATATTCACCCCTATATATATATATATATATATATATATATATATATATATATTTATATTTATATATACATCAAAGTTTCATTAATTGATGCCTTTTTTTCACGATCCCGAGCAGTGCACCGAAGAAGAGGAATCGCGAACTCACCATAGTTTCAGTAGCGCACACAAACATTCCACCCAAAGAGCCGGTTGTCTACACTAAGCAAACGCAAACAGCGCAGGTCGTCCACGCAAGCCACGACGGTGAGTACGATCTTGTCCAGACATCACTTGACTATCATCCACAATGTAATACATACTATTTACGATATCACAACATCCCATGTTTACATTTCAACATTCACGACCCGCTATTTGCTACCTTTTCGATTTTTACATTGGTTAAAAATTGAGAAAGAGGGAAATAGAAAGAGAGAAAGAGAGATAAAAGCGAAGCATCAAAGTAATAGCGCTGTTTTCACTTGAATATATTTAATCAACATCCATTAAACTGTGAATATCATAACAGCATTCCAAGTTTTAAAATCCATCATCTCAAAATTTGATACACATTTTTTTATTAACGAGAATGTAAAATTTGAAACAAAGATTTTTTATTAAGTAATTGGCGATTTGTCATAACAAGTACTAAGACCATCGATCTACTTGCATAGTATCACTTGCCAATAACTTAATATTCCATATCATCATATCATAATTAAATTTTACATAATTTATTTTTAATTGGTGAGGAAACTTACATATTCTCAAGAACTTTTTCACAAACGTAGCAAAAAATTAACACAGTACTGTTCAAGAAGCTGATTATTGCTTAAGTTAAAATCCTAATAAAACATTTTCAATAAAGAGTATGATCCAAATAGATACTGACTTGATGTACTGCATTAATTATTTGCAAACATTGATCTCATAATGGCGCATGTTTTAAATAACTCATTTATATGTTCCACTAAAATCGACTAAATATACCTTATAACTCGTACAAACACGATCTCGCAGATTTTATTACACCAGGCCCGACTAGCTAATATTTAATAGAGGATTAACTAGTTACATGGTAGTATATATATGATTCAGCAAAAAGCGATGATTATCGAAAAATTAACGACTCTGGTTCATCTCTAGCGGTTTTATATAAATCGTCAGTTACGCATACCGTTTGTATACACAAAAACGCGACAATTCAATAAACTATTTGATTTGAAAAACAGACAATAATACCATACTTGTAGCCGTAGATTATCTTGTTAATGTTTGTAATCTTGTTGATGGAAATTTCCTTCGTGTGCAATTTTTTTCTTTTGTATAATATCATTGACGCGTAACGGTTATTGTTGCAAAGTAAATGGCAAGTGAGAGGGTTAATTATGTCACTTTAGGAAATTAAAGTTAACACGCACGGTAATGTAGGTGAGAGTTGGAAAACGAAATGGCAGAGGGATTCGCACTATACCAAGCCTGAAAACTGTTCACGGCAATTTTATATGTAAACATCACAATCTCTTTTTATTAATCCATACACAAAATGCTGACTCAACTCTACCGTATGAAAATGATGAAATACAAAAATTAAAGTAGGGGAGTCGCGCCCAGTATGACTACCCATAGAGCCGTTTTCGGTGTAACTTATTTATTATTATTTTATTATTTATTTACCAGAATGAAAATGCAGTTACATCAAATATATTATAATATATCCGACCAACTGACATCCTACAGTATATAATTTAATTATTGATGCGGTCTAAAATGGCCTCATTCGTTTTCGGAACTTCAAATTAGACATTATACTGGGCGCATCACCTCTGTGCACAAGAATAGGTCAGAGTTTATTTAGCAACACAGTTGTTCTCTTTTTCACGTGTTACACACATTTCTCTCATTACGAATAATTTATATTTCTAAATAAGAAATACTTAGTCATTGATATGCAAGGAATCTGTTTTAAATGCTAAAAATTATTCTAACTCTTTGCAAATTAATGGCAGACTTTAGGTTTTGGCGCGTAACAACCCCTCCTCCCTGCCCCTGAGGAGTAGAAACGTAACAATAAAAAAAAAAATAATAATAATAACTGCCTTCAAACAGAAAAGTTATATATCTGTAGTAAAGCCCTGACTCTATAACGCTTGTGGTGTTTTTCCTGATTTATTATAATTAAAATATGCATACGCGTCTCTTCCCTTATCCTGCGATTACAAATCACGATCAATATGCGACTATGGGTGATGGACAATGTAAAGGACTGTCCGCCTCCTCTTCCACATACACCATCTACTCCTCCTGTTCGACAACCACACCAACTCATTCTTGCTCCGCAGGCTACTATGAGACCGACTGGTGGCGTCCCAGGAAAGGTGGGTCTACACCTAACTACCTATGTATGTTTCGTCTTCTTTTCACTTTGCTATCCTATGCGATTTTATCCGTATTTCTGTGATTATCGATGGTAGTAGATAATTATTGCGATGCACTTTTATTTTATTTTGCACGATTTGGCATCGAAGATATTTCAAGTTTACATTAATTGTATATAAGTCAGAATAAAAACTTTATTTATAATGTGTAAATCTTTATCATGTGCAATATACAATTTGTATTTGAAGAATTTTCGTTGCCGATCACTTTGATAAAGGGATAAAGTACAATCAGCTAAAGCTTATTCTAATCTTAACTCGAATAATTCTCACAACTTACTTAACAATATTGCATTATATATTCTTCTCATATAATTTTACAATTGCAACATATGGCAACACTTTTATACAATTAACACTCAAAAAAACCTACTTTTCGATCTTGACCAATTGTTTTTCGCGATTAATGGCTTGTACTTATGTTGTCGTGTAAAAAAGCTGCCTTGCGTTTCGTAATTTGCAGATGCTTGCTCATTGTGATGGAGGAAAATTGGATTTTGTATTTTTTTTTTTTTTACAATGGTGCTTGGAATAATTTTATTGTCTTTTTTACTGTTAGAAGCCCTCACTTGCTAACAATATTAACTTATAATTCCACCATTACAAATTTTTGCATAAAATAAATTGATTCAATAGGGTTGAATGAAGTCCAGTAGTGAATAAAACTTGTAACTGTGTATAATAAAACTTACTCACCTCGCTAAGTCAGTTGGGCGTCTGAGTAACAACAGTGCGAACCAATTTTCGTAAACGCGACTGTCGGTGTTTATGAAAATGGCACATGAATGCTGGAGTAACTTAGGGAAGTGGGCATAAGTGTGACAAGGCATTTATCAATCACTTTTTACAGGCGCGTTCGATACAGTTGATTCATTGCTTGATACTTTATTTTTCATTAATTAAAAACATGAATAGTAAAAGTACTATTGCAGGAAATAGTCTAAATTGTCTGAAAAAAAATCATTACAGCGACAATGTGCATTTTTAATCGTTATAATTGTCTATCATCAATACAATATTTCAATATTAATAGCATGGTATGATATAAGGGGATTGAGCTAATGTAAAATCATAGTACAAATAGCTACTCGACGTACATTACTTTTTTATCGACACTCGGTGACCAGAGCTCGATTTTTCGAGACGATGCTTCAAAATATCGATAAGCTAAATCAAGCTCTGCATACTTAGTATCAAAAAGTACGCTTCGGTACAAGTGCGAGATGAGATTTCAGTCTCGCGTGACCTTTCTACACCCGCTTCAGTTTCGCACTTGTATTGAAGAATACTATGAAACACGTGCATGTAATAGACCTTTTTTCATGCACTCAAAAAGAATGGCAAGCTGTTTATTTCGAGAGTTTTTGACAAAACTGTTAAGGTGATCTATTACTCATTTATTTAAACAGCGGAGTAAGGGATTCATTATTTCATAGGTTCGTTAAAACTTCTCAACTCATTTCATTAAACATATGGATAAAAAAAGGCCTTTACATAATTTACATATATTTCGAGATAAATTTTTCGCTCGAATGATAATTTTAGAGCTTGTCTCCAACTCGACGTGCTAAAATTTTTTTGGATCGAATCGTTCGATGTCAGAGCATCGATGCATGCGCAATGTTTTCGCTGTAATGATGTATAGCATGAGGGTCGAGTAACAGCAGAAAAAGCTATTAAACGTTTTCTTAAAAACATAATAATAAAAACAAATTTAAAAATTTGTACCTCGGAGGAGCTATTGTAGATTTTTTAAATTAAGTTACTTAGGAATTCAAATGACAATGAATATGTACGTTTCCTCCGAAGCGCTGATTTTATCCCGGCACTGTATCATGCAAATAATCTGCACTTTTTTGTACTGATCTACATTCAACGTATATAAAGTTGATGAACTTTGAAAAGGAGAGCATATCTTTTCTTATGAAAATCAATATAGTTTTCAGCTTAATATTCATTTGTTCGTATATGTGATTTATGATTTAATAATTTCTAAATAGATTCTTAAATACATAACAAGTTTTAAAAATCGATGAAATAGTTAAAAACACTTATCCATATAATTTAGAAATTAAATAATTTATTTACATTGAGTGTAGAATTGTTTAATATATAACGCGCCGTAAAAGGATTCTAATGAAATACAATTTTTTCCCTGTCCTTCTCAGCTCATGCATTCGACTATTACGGTAAGTCACACATTTTTCTTGATTTCTACCGAATATAAAAATAGTTCAGTTTAGCAGTGTACAACCAAAATTAATTCATTTTTGTTCGATCAAATACATTTTTTTTTTTTTTTTTTTTTTACATATATAGTTGAAGAACGCGGCTAGTTGGGACAAAAATGTATGATATTGAGGCTCATAATGCGCTTTTATTATGTATACAGCTTACAAGATAAAATCTGCATTGCGAGTATTTTGAAAACCAAGTTATTTATTACAAGCGAGAGGAAACGTACGGAGCAATTGGAACATTTCGATTAATGATTACAAAAATAAACATTTTACACTATAGGTATTTACTGAAACTTTTACATGATTTCACAGATTTGAGAAACCTTGAGTAAAAACATGAAATAATAAATAATTTTTAATTCTAAATTCGAAAAATAATTATTTGTTCTATCTCATGTTGGAAAACAGCATACCGGCAATTGAAAGTATGAGGATTTTTACTCTATGCAAGTTATGCCCAAATTGCGCCAGTGTGCGTTGTTCCTGTCATAATAACAGAGTTCGTCCATTAATTGGTATAAATCTCGTATAAAGAACATGAAGAGCAATGCTCTCTATACAAAACAATTATATAATTGAACGCCAGGCTGACTCTGTTATCGTAACTGGGCCAACTGAATCGAGCTTGCAGGGCAAACATCCTCGTATTTATGATCTTGCAAGTTCTACTTTTGTTGTGTTTGGCTGTGTAAAGTATAACAAAAAAAAAAGAAAGTTTCAAAAGAGGTGAAAAATTTCTGATTAAAATTTAAAACAGTCTTTTCTTACCGTTTAGGATTTTCTGTAAAAGTAACTCTTGTCACTACTTAACGCACCTTCCAGAGTACTCAACTTTTCTTGCGTCTACTTACGTATAGTGATTGTTTATAGACTTTCGTGTATGGAAACCTAACCGTCATGGTGAGGATACTTGTACTAACTCTGAACACGGGGCATTTATCATAGGTGTTGGCTTTTAATTGAAATAGATTTTTCTTTGTGCAACTCATTGTCTGTAACTATTCTTGGCACATTTTGTATTGAAAACAATGAAACTTTTTTAAATTTAAATCAAGTATATAACGTAAGCAAAGATTGTTTTTTTTTTTTTGCATAAATTGAGTATACGCAGATTTACGAGTTATATCATATATAAATCTATCGAATCGGCGCATTCAGAATAGAACGAACACGATTAACTGAGAAGATACTCATTATTTAATAGTATTCGTTATTTAACGATTTTTTTTTTGCCATGTAAATTACCGTTCACACACTTATTTAATCACTTCGTGTGCGTGTGTGTTTATATTGCAGTATTATGTATCATTCATATTGTATATGGATAATCACTGAACGAATCGAAATTGATTATTTTATCGGCCGTTTTATACTTGAAGAGTAGTATTAACATTTAATCACCACTCACAAATGCTGTTTAACTTAATAAATGATTCACCATACCAATACGGTTAGCTGAGCGAAAGAGTGAGAGTCAAGTGACGTATGCAATTGCTTCAAACAAGGGAAATGTTTTTGCATGCTAATATGTGTTGTGCGGGTTAAAATGAATATCTGTCTACATACAGGGTGTTGATTCAATATTAAGAACAAATCAAGCTTCTGCGTAATAAATTGTCGAATACATCTACTAAGATTGGACTCGCTTGCTTTTAGAAATACGTAATGTGAAATTTCCACGCTGATTCGGATAAAAAAAAAACACAATGACGAACTTGTTTGATTTTACTAGAATAAACACCCTCTATTAAAACGTGGCGTAGACCTGTTTGTTAAGTTCTTAACAATAGACTAATCTTCCTGTATTCTCAGTTTAGTATCGATGGATCTTAAGGTTGCTGCGTAAATATAAATTTAAGAAAACTTGAAACTTTCACGTAGTATTAATTTGATGGAATAAAAAAGTTTGGTAGAATATACGACAAAGTCATCGACAATATTCTGAGAATAGTCAGGATTTTTAAATGACAAATTACGATCTCGAATTGATTGAATTTTTCTTTTCCTTTCTTCAAGACGAGTACAATCTAAACCCTGGTTTAGAATGGGAGGACGAGTTTACAGGTAGGTGAATCTCCGAGAAACTCGACGTATTAGTATTTACATTATATACGTTGCATCACATACCTTGATTGTTGGATGTTTTTGTTTATTTTTCTTTTTGTTGCTTGGTTTGCCATAACTTTGTCACCAGTGGGATACGCAAACAGAAAGTTGATAACAATAAAAGCAATTTTTCTCTGTAATCGAATATTCAAAGTTTTAAAGAATTTACTAGTAAAGCGCAAGACTTGAGATGTAAAGACCGTCGTCAGGTGATTTGAAAAAATCAATTGGAAAACCGATTAAAAACATTAAGGTCATCAGTAATCAAGTAAAATTGTTGACGTATATTTTTTCGAAATCGAACAGAAATTCTCTTGTCGATGAAAAGGTTAGAGGCAAAAAAACTTGTTAGGTATAATCTGTCCTATGGATGATCTGTGCATGCGCTTATTATTGTTAGTCCTTTGCCAAACGTAGTTTGTTTCTTCTTCATTTTTATTTATCGTAACTATTATTACTGTATTATTATTATGTTTTCTTTTTATAATTTTTACCGATCGCTTTGGGAAACATAACATGATCTTATTTTTTAGCAACGTTCTCTTGCGAGCATGATCAGAACGACAGTATACATTATTTTCTTTCCTACACACACACACACACACACACACACACCCCCTGCTGTAAGCTAGCACATTTTTGCACACCACACTATACCTTGTACCGTCCAAGCATGTATTTTTTCATTGAATAGAAACTTCGTGAAACGTTGTACTGATCAGTTTTCACTGCCACTGTACGTCACGAGACTCAGGAAGCTGCGTTAACATCCCCACATTTCTTTTTCTTATTATTTTCACCTCGTACAAGGATGCATCATTTTTCAATGTCACAATATAATTTTTTTCTTCAAACGCGCTTGAGCCCTTGAGCCCTCAGAGAGCAAGGAACCTTAGACGTTTAAATATGATCGATATCAGAGCATGAACTATCGTATCTGTAAGCTGTTATTTCTTCGCATCCGTAAAATCGTACTTGGAACGTTCAGACTTTCTCCCTTTTTGTTTTGTTTATTTATTTCTGTCCAGAGCTGCATGCGCGATTTGAATGTCTCGATGCGGTAACAAGTCATGGTCGTCCTAGTGTCCGCACCTCTGTAGAAATCCTTGTACCGCGCCAACGAGTGAGATTGGCTAATTTTAGTTTTCCATATCTGTTTCATCCCCCGTGGCATTATAGAACTCGTTGTTATGTCGTGTACGTATACATAGACTTGTTATTGGTTCTCCCGTATATGCAGCACCGTCGTCAGTCGCTTCGTCATTTTACGTACGGCTATTGGCGTAGAAAAGGACCGTCTAGAGTAACGTAGGAGTAATGCATCTCGATGTATGTATGATAAATAGAGAAGAGCGTTAGGGACCATCGTAGAGTGTGTTTGCGAGTCAGTAGTATAGGGCGCTAGTGCGTGGGACCGACTTATTCACCACAGTTTTGACATATGACGATGGCCAAGCCGAGGATGAAGAGAGCAGTCTGCCGCATCTCGATGGCTTTCAAAGCAAGCTGCCGCCGGGGATCCTGCCCCACGGACTGCCCCAGGTCAAGGAGGTGCAGCCGGCCATGACCCAGGTGGAGAAGGAGAAGGAGAAGGAAAAGCCGAAGGAAGGTTAGCGACTGGTTGGGCCGTGTGTCCGATATTCTGAAATTAACCGAAAATAACCGTGACACGCAGTGCGGGAGCTGAGCGAGGAAGAGAAGCAGATGATCATCCTGTCGGAGGAGTTCAAGCGCTTCATCGACAGATCGAGCAGAATCGTCGAGCGGGCGCTCGGCGAAGCCGTCGACATTTACACGGACTACACGGGCACGATGGACGGGGAGGACGGAATGTACGCGCGGCTGCTTTACCTACCCGAATCCCAATGTAATGTAGCTAATGTGATTTGACGCGCGCAGGGACGACAAGAGCCACCAGTGCCTCTGGCTGAACCGCTTCTTCTTCGACGAGCGCTGGTCGCGCAACCGCTGCGTCACCGCCATGGACTGGTCGCCGCAGTTCCCCGAGCTGCTCGCCGCCGCCTACAACAACAACGACGACACGCCCAACGACCCGGACGGCGTGTGCCTCGTCTGGAACACCAAGTTCAAGAAGACCACGCCCGAGTTCATCTTCCACTGTCAGTCGCCCGTCATGTCCACCACCTTCGCCAGGTTTCACCCGAACCTCATCCTCGGCGGCACCTACTCGGGCCAGGTCGTCCTCTGGGACAACCGGGTGCAGAAGAGGACCCCCGTACAGCGCACGCCCCTCTCCGCCGCCGCGCACACAGTGAGTTGCCCTACGGCCTACTCGGACGAGCCTCACCCTCCCCTTACCGCCTTGCCGTGTTGCAGCACCCGGTCTACTGCCTCAAGGTGGTCGGCACGCAGAACGCGCACAACCTCATCAGCATATCGACCGACGGGAAGATGTGCTCCTGGAGCCTGGACATGCTGTCGCAGCCGCAGGAGACGCTCGAGCTGCAGAACAAGCAGTCCAAGCAGATAGCCGTGACGCAGCTGGCCTTCCCAAGCGGGGACGTGAACAACTTCGTCGTCGGCGGCGAGGACGGGACCGTCTATTCCGGTAACTCGCGCGCATCCCTTACCGACTCCCCCCTCCCCCTCATCGCCCGCATCGTACAATTTTTTGCGCGACCTTTCTAGCTTGCCGACACGGCACGAGGGCAGGCGTCACCGAGACTTACGAGGGACACCAGGGCCCCATCACGGGCGTCGACACGCACGCAGTGCCGGGCGGCATCGACTTCTCCCACCTCTTCCTCAGCTCCTCCCTCGACTGGACCATCAAACTCTGGAGCCTCAAGGAGAACAAGCCGCTCTACTCGTTCGAGCACAACAGCGACTACGTCTACGACGTGGCCTGGTCGCCGAGTCATCCGGCCGTCTTTGCCGCGGTCGACGACTCGGGCCGGCTCGATCTCTGGAACCTCAACCAGGACACTGAAGTGCCCACGGCCAGCGTCATCGTCGACGGCTGCCCGGCGTTGAACCGAGTCTCCTGGACGCCGAGTGGTCTCCACGTCACGGTTGGCGATGACAGTGGAAAGATCTGGGTCTACGATGTCGCTGAGGTATGCGCGTACCTGTGTATATAACGAAAAAACGCCACATGCGCCCTATCGGCCCTACTTTAACGCGTCCGACCCGCTTTCTCTTACAGCATCTAGCGCACCCCCGGATGGACGAGTGGAACAAATTCTTGTACTGTCAGCAAGATTTCAAAAACAACAAAGCCGACGAAGAATTGGACAAACTGAACCTTAGCTCGGGACCATCGTCGCTGTCGTCGATGGCTTCGATGACTTCGGCTCCGCTCAGATAAGCACTCCACTAACAGCTATTAGCTATACTATAATAAAACTGAGACCTCTTGTGTTTTTCTTGTCATTATCGCTGTCTCTTATACAACTCGCTTTGAAAGAAATTTTGTTTCTCCGCAATAGCGTTGTCATTGAGGAAAGAGAAATACAAAACAGACCTTCTATAGTTAATTATTGATAAGGAACGTTGACAAGAACATGAATGGAAAAGGAAAAAATATGTAGCTCTATACATGTGTGCGCCTGTGTGTAACACCTGCAGGAAAAAGTGGTCGAGAATTCGCTCTATAAACGAATTTGATCTCTGCTAAATCAAATTCATTAATCAATATATGATATGTAAAAAGTTTAAAAATGTATTACAAGCTTTATATAAGAGCATCATAGTTATTATAATTTATTTAATTGTAAGAGAGCTATTTACGATTGTATGGTTTCAGTGATTGTTGAAAATGATGCGCTCAACTGACTCATGTAAATTGCTGTACAAGAAGCTTTTTTTAAAAGACATTCTTTTTTTCATATAATATTAATAAAAATTTTCAAAGTCACATACATTTTTCTTCATTTCTCTTGTTATCGATTCTCAAAACGATTAAAAAATCAAACGTTTATTACTGGATTGTGTTTGAATAATCGAACTATTAACAATTTGAATTTCGTTATATTACGATTTCTCAATACAATATATGAATGACAAAAACTTGTACCTTACAAGAGCCTATACGCTATAAAATACCTTAAAACTCATTTATCTTCAATGATTATATAAATAACGGCGCTGTTATAATTATTACTTACAATATTACTCTGACTAACTTGGTTATAGAAGATGAAGGGCTTTTTCATCCTTTGGATTTCATTTTGTCATTATACAAACATGTAATAGCAATTCATTCGGTATGTACAAATGGTTTAACAATAATTATCGAAACATCATTTTGGCACTCTTAACAACAGAGCAACTTATTCTAAATGTTTCATATTTCATACGTGAATGAGGATTCTAAATTTTCCATACTTTTTTACTTTATTAATCTATTCAGAGACTTGGTTAACAAAATTTTCTATAAACAATCCTGTATCAAATTCTTTTGGCTTCATTTAAAATCTTGTATGAAAATTCATCTTTGTGGCTTATAGCAACTCTTTTTAAACGCCTGTGTTTATCCCGATTTTCTTACTAGGTGCATTGGATATATAATACAAGTGCTATTACATGGAAACACTCTAAATCATTTGTCAGAGTTCAACTTTGACTCTTGCAACATTATTACATAATTAATAAAATATTTCGTTAGCTACATCATTCGACTAAAATATATACATTAGTATAGGTACATGCGTACATTTTGTCATCACAATTATCCACATTTATGTACACATCGTCCCTTTAACACGGTGCGGCTATTTATCATCGCACCAGAAAAGACAAAACAAAAATAAGGAAAAAAATCAGATCGCATTCTTTACTCCCGATTTTCCCGCACATCAGGATCTTTCACAGCCTAATAGTATATGTGTGTGTGCATATATATATATATATATATATATATATATATATACACACACACACACACACACACACACCTCATGCATACTCATTGTCTTGCGCAACTTTCTCATGTATCAACAATTCGTTCTTACGCATACATTATGCTCTCAACACTGCGTGAAAACGTTGCAAACTACTCAACTACTTTATACAAGAGAGACGAAGAGGATAAAAGATAACAATATACGTACGTTTATAAAAAAAAAAATAAACAAATGATAATAAATAAGTAAAAATATAAACGGTCGCGACGAAGCCAAGTTAAAAAAAATAGAGATATACGCATAGTTTACGCCTCGAGCGCCACGGTGCGGGATATACGCTCGTAAAATTGAAATAATTGGCTATGTCGATTGTGAGATTACTCGTATCGCCTAGAGTGCGTCATATTGTGAAAATTCGAGTTTTTGCCGCTTCAATTGCATCGCATACAACAGTCTCAAATAAATACGGCATTCGACGCAACGCGGAGATTCGTTTCTTTACTCTCATGCCCTCCTCCTCTTTTGAGCTCGAAGCCATCTCTCGATTTCGCAAGGACACTTGTATGCTCAAAAGAAGAGAATTGGCGAGAGAAGAAAAGGAGAGAGCAAGTTGCAATTCGATATACTTGTTAGACTGCAGAGAGAGCCAAGCCCAGACGAGCAAGAACCATTTCCTTTCGCAGTCGCGTGATTTCCCAGTAAACGTCGTGAACTGCAAGAAGGGATATAACGTTTATATAAAAAAACTTTGCTTCTGGTGCTATAAACAACTAATCGATGAATATGGTTCAATGTGGTTTGCGAGATTTTACGAGACTCACCGGAACTTTTGACAAGGCCTCGCTCGACGTATCGAAGATAATTCAGCAAGTCGCAAACTGCTATGATCTGTCGGAATGAAAAAACATCAAAGTTGAAACATCGAGTTCTCAATAAGAAATAGTCAACTCGCGAACTAGACGAAACCTACCCTATTTCTACATATCTGGGATATACAGTGCCACTTGTTTTCTTGATCTCCCATTCGCATTCTGTAGTGGCATTGTCTGGGCTCTTCCAGTAAGGCGCACCTTCTGAAAAGAGAAAAAGCATCGTCGCTTGTATTGCTATGCAAGAATTTCCGTAAGCAATGATGTATAATCTGGATAGTGAAGAAAATCAACAGACTTGGGAAAGCCGAGCTTGGCCTTGTCGCCAACGGCCTCGACGAAAATGATACCGTCGAGCACAGCCTGCCTAACTTGTGCACCAAGCTCGGCGTTGGGAAAGTCCAGGCAGAGGTCAATGTCCTCCCTAAAGATGCGTTCGACGAAAGGCTCGCTCTTGTCTACGCAAGGATTGGCCTTCCACCGGAGGAACTCGGCATGGACGCGCGGGTCCACCTCCAGGGCGAGTTCGCGGCACTCCTTCTCCCGTCGCTGCTCCTTTTCGGTGGAGATCTGGCTCAGCAGATACCTCTCGCGCTTTTTCTCGCGTTCTCTCTCCCGGTCGAGGTCTCTCTCCGGGAAATCCCTGTCGGGCAGCGCAGCCGAGGCGGAGGCTGCGGCGCCGGGCACGCAGCCGTCAGCGTTGCTGCCACAGGGCAAGGAGAACCTCTGCTGCTGCTGCTGCTGCTGCTGCTGCTCTCTCTGGGGCGAGTCGGGTGGCGAGTTGTCTCGGCCGTACTTGAGATTGAAATGCGAGGGCGAGCGACGGTGCTGCTTCTTGGCGAAGATGCCGCCCGAGTGGTGCGCCTCCTCCGCGGAACTACCGCCGCCGATTTGCGGATGTAGGTGTGGATTGGGTTGGGCCGGTGTCGAGGTCAGCACGAGGGTCTTCAAGGCGGCCACCTCGGCAGCCAAGACTTCGGCCTTCATACGGCTCTCCTCGAGCAGCCGCTCAGCCGTCGCCTGGCGCTGATTAGCCTCGCGTACCATGTTGTGCGCCTCCTGCAACGTCATCGCGGAGCGCGCGCGTCAGTCGACTGTTGTGAGTGGACAGTGCGTGCGTATGAAATTATGAATGTGCATTCGATCGACATACCTGGAAGAGGCTGGCGGTGAGCTCCTCGAGCTCGGCTTCCACATCCTGCCTGATGCGCGACAACCTCGCGACCTCTTCGTCCTTGAGCTTCAATTCCTCGTGGGCCCGGCGCAGCTCCTCCTGCAGCTTGGCGATGGCCTGCTCTTTGACCTCGGCGACGGCTCGGCCCCAGCACAACGGTGAGGCTGCAGTCTCGCACTCGTCCTCCGCGGCCTCCTCGCTGCGATCCTTCGACGGCTCTAGCGACTCGCCGCCGGTAGATGACGCGACCGGGCTGCTGCTCCTTCTCTTCGAGTCACCCTGGCGCAGAAGGTGTAGGTAATAGATCGTTGGCAGATGGCGGGTGTCGCCGCGAAATCGCGTAGGTGCACTTACGTTTTCGGTCTGTTTACTATCCTCGATTTCCCCGAGCCGCAGCGGCTCGGTCGCGGCGTTCTTCGGAACGGCGCTGCTGCTGCTGCTGCTGCTGCTGCTACTGCTACTGCCGCTGTTATTGTTGCTCTGGTTGTCGCCGTCGTCGACGTTGTTGTTGTCGTAGTGGTTGGGACTGGCGTAGTTGAAGATCGTCGGGGGCTTCGCGGAACTGGAACAGTGTGATAATGTGTTATGTCTGACGTGGTATACCTACGCGATATAACCTATGAAAAATATGAAAAAACGTTAACGAGCGGAGGAGACTGCCGGACTTTGGGTGAGTTTTTGTCTCGCTGTAATTATTCGTTTACACTGCACATACCTGTCTCGACAGAACTTGACGTCGTCCTCGTCGAAGAGGCTGGTCGGCTCGTCGGCCTCCTCGTCCCTCTTGGGTGTCGCGTAACCGAAGAGGTCGGTGGCCGCCCTGGCCAAGTCGCTCTTCAGAATCGGATGGGGCGCGGCGTGACCGAGTCCCGGAGCGGCGCAGTCCGCCTCGTCGCCGTAGAGCTCGTCCTCGTCGGTCGTGTACTCCTCGTCGCCGGTGGTCCCGGTGCTGCCGGCTCGGCGATGCTTCGTCGTCAACGGCCGGTAAGCGTACTCGCTGGAGGCCGTCGTCGTGCCCGAGTCGCTCGAATCCATCGACGAGGGCTGCTGCTGCTCTTGCACGGACTTCATACTGCTTCAGTGTTGCTCTGAAAGCCGGTTTTGTCATTAAGCATAGAGTTCTGAAAAGCGTGTCTAATATCAGGCTACGGCGCGCGTATAGGTTTTATGTAACGCCGCGTCTCGCGAAACTTTCTCGCGCGGAGAGTGCATATAGGTCGTATTTATTTATTGCAAGCCTCGAAGCTCGATACGGGTCGCCTTGGGCGTGCTGCATGTTGGGGAACCTCCGACGAAAAGATTTTTTCGTTTTACACTGTTTTCGGATAACTTTCCGCGTACCGCATTTGCGGTGTTATTTACTTCGAGCGAGTGAGAACATTTTGTGTGTGCGTGTGTGTGTGTGTGTGTGGCGTTTGGAGGAAACAAAGACTGCGGTGAGAATGCAGAAAAAAGAATCGTTAAAATTCAGGAATCTACGCGCATGAGAGAACACGTTGTACAGCATAGAGTATACAATTATGTACTCTCGTATTCTCTTGCAATGCAATATTCACGGTTTACTCCGACATCGCGTTTCCGTCCGCACTTTTCGCGCATAAAATAATTTTTATCAGAGCTTATTCACGTTCGTAACAGTGAGAATGAAATGTTTCTTTGACACATTATTGCACATCGGTTGGAGCTTGACTTTTGTTCGTTCTATAACTGCATCATCGCAATGGGTCTTATTTCTGGAGCGGGGTCAGCGCACCAGAGAGAAAGAGCGAGCGAGGACAAGAGAGAGAGAGAGAGAGAGAGAGAGAGAGAAGAGAAAGAGAGCTGCGGCGTGATGCTCGCGTGGGACTTTTTTCCCATCCCCGTCGCTTTGTGCCACAAGCGCGTCATCGTAAGTTGAGAGCAAGATTCGATTTTATCAAACTGCACGCACGCGTACCCGAGAGTTTGAGCGTGCTTTCTAATTCGCAGCTGACTTTCTAAATCATCAAGTACAGCAGCAGCTGCTCCATCGGAGGCAGACGGTGCGCGCGGGAAAGTTGATGCGGGAGCTGAGGATGGAATATTATTGGACTTTGTCAAAACAAGGCTGATGGGAAATCCCGCGCGAAAGCCAAACACTGTACGCGGCGGCGCGGATCGGAATGTGGCGTACAGTGTACGCTATATACAGCAGAGCCGTACCGAGCTCCCGAGAGAGCGGCCCGTCACTGAGTACGCAGCGTGCGGCTGTATTGACAGGCGAGGCACACGTATGCAAATCTTTGTTTTGCCTTTGATCGCCTCTGGCTCTCGAGTCCGTGTGCTGAATTCCGCGCGATTTTCGAAAGCTAAGCCCGTCCACGCAGCGATCGGTACTCTGCTTCTGCATACTTACGTACGCTCAGTTCAGCCGATTGGCTTTAGAAAGTTGGTTAAAGCAGCTTTCTTTCCGAAAAGCATTCCTCTTGCCGCCTCGTCGCGAAAAGCGCACTCCAGGCAGGGCTCACTCTGGGAAACGCTGCTCGTCGCCGCTCACCGTGCCGCGGAGCTGTACAGGCCGAAATCGACGCGAGGCACACAGGTACGCGCACAGGTGTACGTAATAGCTCGCGCGAGCACACTCCGGGCTCCGAGAGAAGTCAGGCGGCGACTGGCGCGCTCGGCGCGCTCTCTCTCTCTCTCTCTCTCTCTCCCGCTCGCCGCGCTATATCCGTACACAACGCCCCCACCATCGCTCGGTCTCGCGCTCGCGCTACGATTTTAAACTGCGCATCGCGAGGCCACTCCGCGGCCCTTTTCCCCCCTTCATTTTCAGGCTTTTCCGGAGAGTCAGTGCGCTGCTATCACAATCTGGCCACATCCTCGACGGCTGTCGGGTTAATCGACGTTGCACTCGCTCCCGAAGAGTCCTGCAATTACCTTTGGCGATCTCTCCGCGCGGGCATTGCGTAACTTGCCAGCGCTCGCTGGCTTAGCCGTGTACGGGCTGCAGCCGTAACGGCATCGTGCTAACGGGAGAGCGGCGATCGGCGCCGCCTCAAGACGAGCAACTCTTTCTCTCTCTCTCTCTCTCGGCAGTTCCAAAGTTTCAGATAGAGTCTCGCTCTCTTTCCGCGGCCATTAATCGTCAATTATGCCGTTGGTGCGCGTCCAGTGCGGTGGAGAGTTTAATCGCGGGCAATTGCCGCTTGTCCCGAGCAATTCGGCCTCACCGCTTAATAGCGCAGTCGATCAAGCTGATGAGCGCTCAAAAGGCCGAACCGACCCGCACGGCTCGGCGCTGTTCTTTCCGAGTCGCATCTTCTAATTGTCGAGGCACCGTAGCACGCGTTATAGCGATTACAGTGGTCCAGAATGTAACTGCAATGCTTCCTCGCTCTTCTCGCACTCGACTTGCAGTGCTCCGAGCTTGTAATGGGCTGACATTGAACCTCTGCCAAAAAAGCGTAATTTTAGAAAGCCTTTTGCGCGCGCGCTAGAACGTGCTAGAGTTGCCATGGATACGTTATTTCGCTGTGGAGCACTCTCCCGCACGCGAGCCTATAATATGTCGATAGAGAGAAAGTGCGCACATTGTTTACAAAATGAAGAATCGCCTTCGCCGATATATATTATAATTATGATTGCTGACTGGCGCATCGAAACACGAGTCGTACAGAGAGCGCATAAAGGAGCGGAAGGAGCAGGATTGACCGGGGCAGGTTCTGCGTCTCCTCTGTCTCATAGGAGCTGAGAGAGCCCCGCGGCGCTTCGGCTGTTGCGCTAGCCACAAGAGCAGGAGCATCAGTACAAGTGGCGCGAGAAAAGGATGAGCTATAGGCAAAAGAGGGGGCGGGGGGCGAAGCCGTCCCACCGGTTTCCAAACGGATTCCTCTGCCTCGCGCGCGCTATTTAATTTCTCGCTTTATTTTGTCTTCCGCCGCAGCTCTTTGCTGGCTTCTTCCATCGGAAGCTAGCTCCCTCTCTGATTCGCGAAACGAGTTCTCGCTGTCGTCGTCAGCTCGACTGCGGACAAAAGAGCCGTTAACGATGTTGTTTTCGTTACTATTGCTGTTAGTCAGCTCTTTTCTCATTTTCTGCGTAATAAACAGCGAGAGCGATAGCGCGGCGGCGCGCATGACGCAAAACTGCTGATACGTCCTCGTGTCTCGGGGCGATATGCCCGTCGGGCGTCGGGTCGTCGCATTTCAGCGGCCGCTTCTGAATAACAGACCCGCGCGGATTTCCTGTCGTAATGAATTTTTCTTTTCCTCGCTAATTTCGACATGTCTCTCGCAAGTATATCGCACGCGAGAGATCGCTGTGTCCGGCGGAAAGTACGCGCGCTCGGACTGGCTTAACCATTCGGAATTCCCGTGATGTAGCTGCGTCGAGTCACTTTGACTCCGTCTCGTAAGTCTCTTCGAGTGATGGTCGCGTCCCTCGCGGAACGCATAGCGTCAACTGCAGCGCAGTTTTGCCCTTTGAGATGAGCGCCGCGCGAGTGGTTTCGCAAGCGCAATAGGCTCATTCCGCTGCTCGGCTGCTCCGTTTACGGATGCGCGCGAGACGTTGCTCAAGAACTCACGAGACCTACTTTTACTCTCAAGTCTGAAAACCCGAGGCACAGGTGCGCGCGCGTGCCGCAACTACACAGTACGTGTGCGAGTATCTGCCATACGGGTTGAGGTTCAAGTACAAGACGCGAACGCGCCGGGATCATCAGAATTTTCAGAATCGCGCTCGCTTTGTTCGAGCAGCGTATTGACACATTGCGCGAGAGTCGCTGTCGCTGCGGCTCTGCGCGCGTGAGAGAGAGAGAGAGAGAGAGAGAGAGAGAGGCAGAGAGGAGAGCATGCAGCGCGCAGCAGGAATTATCGATCGAGTTGGACCAATCGCGGATGCATGCCAAGATTGGGGAGCGCAGGAATTCCGGGCAGAAAAGTTCAGAGTCTCACCTGCGGGGATGCGCTCGTCCAAGGCTCGCTGCAGCGGACGAGTTGAGGAAGACTGCGCGGGCCGAGCAGCGAAGAGGCGTGACGCGCGTGCGGTCTCTGCTGCATCCGTACAGGCGCGCCGCGAGACTCTCACTGCCGGATGCAGAGAGCGGCGGCGTCCTTGGCGAGAGGCTCGCGCCGGCGTACTCATACACGGGGGCTCGGCAGAATCCGCCGCTGCTCGCTTTTTCACCTCGCACTCGGCGACCTGTGCACGACTCCCGCAGGCTCTTGTGTGAACTCGTTGCAAAAGATTACACTGATTACAGCTATTCGAGACTGCGGACGAGGCTGACTCAATCGGTAAGTCGCCACGACAGCGACGTGCCTCGCTCGCTCGATACAGCCGCACTTTATTATTGCCCCATCTTTCTGTTTCACTTGAGTTGTCAGATTGGCGCGTCAATTCGAAAATGTCAATCTTGACGTTTCCCGTGATTACGGCACAAGCTCCCGTATGATCTTCAAAGTCAAAGCCTTCTCAATAAACAAGACGACTGCTATTGCTCATCGCGTAATAGAAGCGCAATTTCAATACTTGGAATGTTTCATTATTTTTATTCAATATTAATTATTAGTCGTTTTGACAAGTGCGAGTGAAAATTTGACGCTATGAAAACGCGCTTAAATTTGTGAAAAAAAAATGTCCGAGTATACTCGAACTGCGTTAAAAGCATTTACACGGAATTCCAACGTCGAGTCACAAATAGTTTCTCTCGAGTTGATTGTTCAGTCACTATCCCCTCACTGTGAGTATGACACTCTAACGCATATTTAGCTATTTTTAATCAAGTGCGGCCTTTAATCTGGACTTTAATGTCGGAACGGAACGACGATTCAGGAAATTATCTCGATTCATCAATAATTTGGTTGTCGATGCATTTCGACATGACTTCGAGAATCTTGGAATAAACTAGATCCGGCGCATCAACTGCCCATAGAAAATCAAAGTGATTGAACTTGTCATGGGCAATTCTGTACATTCCCAGTTTCAAAGGCACCTGCTTGTAGAATGTTTCTACGTCCTAGAAAGTGATGTGTAGATTAAATAAAAATAAAACAAGCATTTCTCAATAAGAAAAGCATTGTTTATACGCTATCTATACGCACGTACCTTTCCACCGACCAACCAATCATTATCCGACCAAAACACGGCAATAGGTACTTGAATTCTAGAGATATCATATTCCGGCGGCTCGCTACTATTGTATACCTTCAGATTACCCTGCGTACCATAGTCGAATTTCCGAAACTTATTGATCGTCATTTGTTGAAGCCAGTGCGTGAATAATTTGATGGATGTGCCGGCTGGAAATTTGCTCCATATCTTTGGCAAGAGAGACTAGAAGGTAAAGCACAGACGCGCTATAGGTGTAATAAGGATAAAAGAGGGCTAAGGATATTTTAAATATTTGTTGGTTC
Organism: Nasonia oneida; assembly: GCA_037356405.1. Classification (NCBI taxonomy): domain Eukaryota; kingdom Metazoa; phylum Arthropoda; class Insecta; order Hymenoptera; family Pteromalidae; genus Nasonia; species Nasonia oneida. The sequence continues at coordinate 233,216 of JAZHPH010000019.1, forward strand.
TTCGAATTTCGAGGATACTCACGTAATCAAGTTGCTCTGGATCGAATCCCGCTATAAGGAATAATGAATTGCTGCACAGGACATTTCGAAGCATGACTGATTTACAAACGTATTTGGCAAAGCCGTTGAAAAAATGTCCTCGTGCGAAAAATTCATTGATACCCAGTAAGTTGGAGAGTTGCTAGAAAATTGATTGATAATCGATTGGATAATCGATTGGTCAAAGTTTAGCATACATTTCGGCATTATTTGGAGCGCGGCTCGTACGCGCGACTTACCTGAAATTCCCTCCAGAATGAAGCCAACAGTCTAATTGGGGCTCTCATGTGGTAGACGTAAGTCGCGGGAGCGAGTGCTATCATTGCTTTTACTTTGTTGGCTACATCCGGACGCTCGGTGGCCATGACGGAAAAAGTCGATGCGCCCATGGAATGGCCAATGTAGAATAGACTGCTTTTCGTTGTCTCGGATATGTAGCTAATGGCGGCTGGCAGATCGTAGAGTCCAAGCTCATCCCAGCTAGAAGAGAAGAGTGACTTTGAATTTTTTTGGACCTTTTTACCACCCTTCAACTAGATATATAGCAGAGAGAATTGTTTCTACCTGAAGTTCCAAAATTGCGGATCAGAGGTGGATAATGTTTTGTGCTTTCTGGAGTAAGTGTTGCCACGGGCATTTCCCAACCAAACGTCGTAGCCTCTGTCCCAGAGGATGAATGCTGAAAGCATTCGTGCGCGTTACTTAAGTTGTTGCGGATTTACGTAGGCTTTCCAGATTGTATTCTGAAATCCCGATTGCTAATTTTACCGAGGGATTTTGCCTTCCCGGGAATCAACCAGTCGGCCGAGCTTTCAAGCAGTCCGTGTTGTAGATAGACAGGTGTGGAACCAGCTGCTCCAGGAATGCGATAAAGCGTCAAAATGTACCCGTCCTCGGTCGTAACGGTGTGAGCCTCCGAGGGATATTTATGTTGACTTATCATGTCCATCTGAAAACACAATTCTCGCTCTCGTAATTAAGGGCATTCAAGCAAGCCAGAGCAAATAGAGCAAAGCCGGAACTAATCTCGGTGCCGTGATTGTGCATAAAACACACACGCGCGCGCGCACACACACGCACACACACGCACACACTGTTTATCCTTGAGACATAATGACGCACGATTTCCAGAGTGTAGTGATATATCATTTCCTGTTCTTAGCGCGTGTATAAAGTCAGCGCACTCGACAAGATCCGATCCCCGTGATTGTTCGGAGGGTAAAAATGCGTGAGCCGAATCGTGCGTGCGTATAATGTAGCGGAGTCATTGCGATCGTTTCTTTGCGATGCTCGCGGAAAATGTGAAAGTTGTTTGCGCGCGTGAAAGCGTATATTGCGAAGCATTATTAGTAGTTGTGCAGGCCAATCGATCCCATGCAGAGCTAAACTCCTTTGAGCGCCGAAGCCGCCTCCGGGCTCCGGGCTCCGGGCTCCGGGCTCCGGGCTCCGGGCTCCGGCTTCGGTTCAGCTTGCGCAACGAGCGCGGCTGCTTTGGGAATGGTTAACCGATCGCGAAAAGATATAGCGACGATGTAGGCTGCGAGGTAATATATTAGACTGTTGAAAGGTTGCGCAGGGGGCAAAACTCACGGGTGTGGCGCTGGAAGCCTCGGGCCTGTTGCTCGGCTCCGGCGCGGCGCCGGATCGCCCGTAGAGTCCCGAGAGCGCATCGGTCGTCCTCGTGGCGAGCTCGTAGAAGAGGTTGTCCGCGCGAATCGCATGCAGAGGCAGCAGGACCAATATTAGCGCCTGGCAAACGAGCCGCGCTTTTCCCTGCATTATTTTTCGACGATCGGTGCAGACTGGCGAGATAACCGCTGAGCGTCAACGGCTCGAGGCTCATCCCCCGATAAGGCGGGCGCTGGTATCGGCTGCACTGCTGCAGTGTCTGGAGAAGTCGAGGGTGCAAGCTGCGGGACTTGTCGCGGCACGAGGAGAGGAGCCGGCCGTGCTCACTGACTCCGCGAGCGCGCTCATATATAGGCGCGAGCACAGGCGCGCGCGCACGGCCACGCACGAAACGCCGCGTAAAAAAGTACCAATACACGAGTAGCTCTCGATGCTGACGGAGCGCTCTTGGGTTTCTTCATTTTAAAATTAACGACGCAGCTCCGACGTCGCTCATTTTTTTCCCGCGGCAGAGTCGCACATTTTGAATTTTACGCTTCCGCGCTGTCAGTCCAGTATGCTAATGGTATCGGCCGATCGAGCCGCAGTCTACTTTTTGCATCGGCCTAGCATCGCTATTTTTTCGAGCTGCTGCTGCCTAGCCTCCGATTCGCTATAATTGCCGCCTTATTCGCTCGCGCTCACCTTATACTAGCAGTAGTGCTAGCCGGTATTTAGTAAGATATAGCGATCCGGTTTCCAATATCGGCGCGATCGGCCTTGGAGGAGTCGCTGGAAAAATGAGCACCTATGAAGCGGCTGACACTCGACGAGCGATCGGCGCTATTGACATTGAACTCGCCGTCGCTGCCTAGTCGTTTGGCTTGCCGAGAGGCGCATATCGGTCGGGTTATATTGGATTGTTGCAAGAAAGGAGGCGTGTTATGTTGAAAAAGGATCGGTTATAATAGTCGACAATGCTCATTTGACGGCTCGAATTCGCAGTATGATCTGCGCGAGCTGTTTAAGAGAGTGCCTCTTGTGGCAGTGCAAACTCTCGGCAGTCGATTCTCAAGCTCGATACTTGTCCATGAGGCGAAGAAGCCTCGAGTAGACGAGCTCCGGCGCGTCGCGGCCCCAGAGAAAGTCCAGATGGTTGAAGTTCGGATTATCGATTCTCTGCAGGTCGATTTTCCTCGGCAGCCGCTCGTACAGCCTCAGCACGTCCTGGAAGAGGAGATTGCGATGAGAGGCGTCGCGAAAGCATGGGACCTGCTCGGCCAAGACATGACGTACCCTGGGCTGCGCGAGAAAGTCGTTCTCGCCCCAGAAGAGCGCGACCGGCACGTCGATCCTGGACAAGTCGTACTCGGGCGGCTCCGCGCTCCCGTAGACCGCGGCGTTCCGCTCGGCGCCGTAGTCGTAGTGCAGGAAGCGCCGCGACTCTATGCCCTGCGCGAAGTGCAGGATGGTCTTGACGGAGCTGCCGGCCGGCGTGTGGCTCAGTATGAGCGGCAGCCAGCTCTGAAAGGGCGGGCAAACGAGCCGTTAGCTGCGGCTCATTCGAGCGCCGGGCCGGCTACTTACGCTGTTCAACTGCTGCGGGTCGAAGCCGACGCTCGAGAAGACTATGGCCCGGCAGAGGTCCCGCAGGAGCGGCCGGTTGCAGACGCACTTGGCCGCGAACTTGAAGTAGCCGCTCTGCGCGAAGAACTCGCTCGTCCCGTCCAAGTTGCCCGAGCGCTGCGCACACGGCAAGCGGCGCTGAGTCTCTCTATGCGCGTCTAGCGAGGCGGATAGATAAAAACACATACCTGGGCCCGCCGGAGCGCCGAGCCGATCAGCCGGAACGGGCCTTTCACGTGATCGGTAAAGGCCACCGGGGCCAGGCCAAACATCGCCTTGACTTTCGACGCGACGTCCGGCCGCTCACTCGCCATCACGTAGAACATGGTCGTGCCCATCGAGTGGCCCACGTACAGCAGGCTGCTGGCGTTCTTCAGGCCCGTTATGTACTCGATCTCCGCGGGCACGTCGTACCTGCCCATCTCGTGCCAGCTGCAACGCGCGGCCGCTCGCGGTAGTAGGTATACCTCTAGGCTCCTGACTCCTGACTCGTGCGATAGTCGTGACCTTACCTGAAGTTCCAGAAGCCAGGCTCCGAGGCCGAGAGGCTCGTGTGGTTCCGGGAGTAGCTGTTGCCGCGCGAGTTCCCCATCCAGACGTCGTAGCCCCCGTCCGCCAGGATGTAGGCTGCGAAAAGAGCGGGGCGGCGCGTTAGCGGTCGACGGCATAGCGCGCGTAATAGCTATGTACTCGAGCAGTCGACTGACCCAAGCCGCGGGCCCGGCCGCTGATGACCCAGCAGAAGGAGCTCTCGAGCAGCGCGTGGTGCAGCAGCACGGCGGGGCTCCCGGCGCCGGCCGATCCGGGGATCCTGTGCAGGGCCAGGATGTAGCCGTCGTCCGTGGTGACCAAGTGCTCCTCGGCCGCGTAGCCGGTCTCTCGTATCAGCTCGAGCTGAAAGGGCCAATAACGGGCTTCGTCGGTTCATGCCGCCGGCGCGAGCGAGCTGCAGCGCGTACTCACGGTCGTCGTGTCCTCCTCGGGCTCGGCGCTGCACCCGGCCAAGTCGATCGGTCCGGCGGCAGCGGCCATCAGCCTCTCGATCTCTCGGCTGACGATCAGCGGCGGCAGCGCGTAGCAGAGGCCCAGCAGCAGCAGCAGCAGCAGCAGCAGCAGCAGCTGCAGCGTCGCCGATCCGACGAGCGGCAGGGAGTGGGCTCTCATGGTCCGGCTGATTCCGGCGACGAGTCGCGAGTGGTTCGCCGGGCCCGGCCGGTCGGGCATTTTAACATCCAAACGCGCCCCCCGCCGCCGATCGCCGATGCGCAGCGGCTGATGCCGAGATTTCGCAACGCCGCTTTTTCGGCCTCGCGGCGATCGAGTATCGGGCTCTCGAGGTCAGCCGTGACCTTGGACGGCTCGCGATGCGCGATAAAGACTGCGAAAGAGGACCGCATTTGCGCAGCGATCTTTTTCGTACGGCTATCGCAGCGATAACATGCGTATGCCGACGGGTCAGTGTACGCGGCCTAAAGGCATGTGTCAGCAGCGGCCTTCGAGCGAAAGATCATGTTTTATTCATCGCTTCTTTCTGCTATTTTACGTGTACGCTGTAGCGAGAACTTGGCTTTATGTTCAGGGCAGCTTCATCGTACGCTAGTATCACCAAATACTTGGCCATTACGTCAAGAATGAATAACTCGCAGAGGATGGGGGTAATGTATTATTTCGTTGTATTATGCACGATTATACTTGAACACATTCGAGGCGAGGGATGCGTTCATCGCGCTGAGGAGTTTGCCGTAGACTAGCTTCGGCGCGTCGAGCGCCCACAAAAAATCGAGATGATTGAACGTTGGGTAGTCGACTTTGTAATTGAGGATTTTCCTGGGCAAGCGGTCGTACAACCTTTTGACGTCCTGAAAATAATTGAAAATGACAATTCGCAAGGTGAGAGTTCGAACAAAAACAAAAAAAATACCTACCACGGGACTAGCCAGCCAATCGTTCTCGGACCAGAAGACGCCGACGGGCACGCTGACCTTCGAGAGGTCGTAGTCCGGCGGCGTCGTTCTGTTGTACATGGCCAGGTTCCCCTTGGCCCCGTAGTCGTAGCGCCGGAATCGGCCGGACGTTATTTCCTGGCCGTAGTGGACGATCGTCTTGGTCGAGGCTCCGGCGGGCGAGTGGCTCAGAATGACCGGCATGAGCGTCTGCGGAGCAGAACGAGAGCGCGATGAGTCGGCGCGGGAGAGGGAGAGAGAGAGAGAGAGGGAGAGAGAGAGAGAGAGAGAGAGAGAGAGAGAGAGAGAGAGCAGCCCGAGTGCGGTAATTACGTAATTGAACTGAGAGGCGTCGAAGCCGCAGATGACAAACAACGAGTTGGCGCAAATTTTCTCCTCCGTCACGTCGATGTCGCAGCCGTAGCGGGCGAGGAACTTGAGTATGCCGTTCTGCGGCAAGAACTGGCCCTCCCCGAGGTAGCGGATGATCAGCTGAAAAGCGATTCGAGAGCGTGAGCGTCGGGCGTCGGCGACAGCTGCAGCTGCGCGCGCGCGCGTCATACTTGCGCACCGACCTCGATCTCGCGGAGGAACGGAGCCAGCAGGCGCACCGGACTCTTCAGATGATTCATGAAGCCCACCGGAGCCAGCGCGAACATCGCCTCGATCTTCGCGGCGCTCTCCGGCCTGTCGATGGCCATGGCGAAGAACATGGTAGTTCCCATCGAGTGGCCGATGTAAGTCAGCCGGGCCTTTTTCATCCCGGCGATGTAGGATACCTCGGCCGGCAGGTCGTGGATCGCCATCTCGTGCCAGCTGCGCAGAGTTGCGTCGTTGCGTTAGCTGCGCTAGGATCGAGAAAAATTAGTCTCGCGCACCTGAAGTTCCAGAAGCGCAGGTCGGACGCGCTGTAGCGGACATGGCTTCTGGAGTAGGTGTTCCCTCTGGCGTTGCCCATCCAGACGTCGTAGCCGCGCTCGGCCAGGATGAAGGCTGCGGGGCAAAAGCATACGTTGCAGCTCTCACGCTCTCTCGCGGCTGCCGACAGACTCACCGAGACCCTTGCCCCTGCCGGCGATTACCCAGTCGGAGGAGCTCGCGAGCAGGCCGTGCTGCAGCAGGACCGCCGGCCCGGCGGCCGAGGGTATCCGGTGCATCGTCAGCAGGTACCCGTCCTCCGTCAGCACCACGTGCGCCTCGGCCGGGTAGCCCTCCTTCCTGATGAGCTCCGGCTGCGGGCACAAGAGACGGGCTAGAGAGCTACGGGGGATTCGCTCGCGCGGGAGCCGACTCACCGTCGTCATGTCCAGCTCGGGCTCGTCGCCGGCCGCAAAGCTCGAAAGGAAGCCGGCCACCAGAATCGCCGCCGCGGCCCGGAGGCCCGGGCTCGCCCTCATGTCGCTGAACCTCCTTCCGGACTAGGGAGTATAACGGATAAGTACCTATCCACGAGTCTGGGCGCATTCGCAGTTGGCACGGGCGCGGAGCGGACTGAGTTACGAGCGCCGCGCCCGCGATCACGACACTATAATTACGACACTAACTACGACAGCGCGGCGAGACGCTCTCCGAATTCGAATGCCTCGCTTGTTTTCGTTCGAGCAGCCTAGGCCTTGTGTACATCTCTCTGAATAGCTTTATTATCGCGTCGACAAGTCGACAGTTCACGCAGCACGCGCAGGCGCTATCAGCAACAGTTGTCTGCCTCTTGTAACTTTCCATGAGGAACTTGGAACGCGATCTTCCTCGGCTGAGCGTATCTCGGCCAGGCGGGAAACGCTCCGCGAGAGAGTATGATTCTTCCTCTCGCAGATCCGTTATGTGCCAAATGCTAATATACATATAATAGAGCATTGTCGCGACTGCCTACGGCTGAAATTCCAAAAGCGCGGATCCGATGCGCTTGGCATCCTCGACGCCCGGAGAGTCCTGGAAAGTAAGTAGGTGGCGCCGCGCGCGTTGGCTAGCCAAACGTCGTAGCCGCAATCGGCTAAAATGAATGAGCTAAGCAAACGAAGATTCTAACAAGTTACAAGCACATTTTATAGGCCAAGGGCTCGAACGAGCTCGATAACAATATCCGGGATGCAGCAATACGGGAGTCGAGTCCTTAGCTCCGGGGATTCTCTGCACCGACGACAGTATGTACTATGTATCCGTCGTCGGTCACTATTTCGTGTGCTCTCGGCCGGGTACCCTTCTTTCTCATTATCGATCGGGTTCGATCGGGGCAACTTTGATCAAAGGGCACTTTCATCTTCAAATCCATGCATGCAGCTGCGAGGAACGCGCCAACTTGCTCTCTATGCTGCTGCTGCGTCGGAGGTTTATCTACCCGGAAGCAAAACCAAAACCAAAACCGGAACATCGTATCCCAAGGATTACTGGTTGCACCAAAACTTGCTCTATTCCGCGCGTACAGGCAATAAGCTGTTAAAAAGTTCAATCGCTCTTTTTCGCATGCACGTCGCCTCAGTTCTCGAGCTCCATAAAGGCTCGCACTTCGAAATTTCGAATCCTCGTCCAAATCTCGCGCGCAATCCCGTACAGTCCGAGTTCCGACCGTCGACACCGAGGCTAGTTCTAGTTAGTTCTCTAGTTTACCCACAGTCGCAAGCTGCGCGCGGAGTGCGGGCTGCGGCCTGCGGCGGCCTCATAATCGCATATAGCTGCGGCTATCGTCGTGTGAATAAGTCGCCAAGTCTCACCATAACCTCTGCCTTTTTTCGGAGCATCGTAATGCTGTGAGCCATCCTTACCTTTACCACACTTCATCCGCAGCGTCAGGAAGACTAAGCCAACATGGATTATCAGAATCGTCCTGGAGGAAAGACCGGAGGTGGAGGCGTGGCCTCCTGGTCCGAAAGCAACAGGGACAGAAGGGAGCGTCTCAGGCAACTTGCGCTGGAGACCATCGACTTGAACAAGGATCCCTACTTTATGAAAAATCACCTTGGCTCCTATGAATGTAAACTATGCCTTACGCTGCATAATAACGAGGGCAGTTACCTGGCGCACACGCAAGGAAAGAAACATCAGGCAAACTTGGCGAGAAGAGCTGCCAAAGAAGCCAAAGAAGCACCGCAGACACTAGCTCCAGAAAAGCCTAGAGTAGAGCCAAAGAAGTTTGTTAAAATTGGAAGACCTGGTTACCGAGTGACCAAACAAAGAGATCCTGAGTCTGGCCAGCAGAGTTTGCTCTTCCAAGTTGACTATCCTGAAGTAGCGGACAATATTATTCCGAGGCACAGGTTCATGTCAGCTTACGAACAGAGGGTCGAACCTCCAGATCGCAAGTGGCAGTATTTACTCTTTGCTGCTGAACCCTACGAAACTATTGCTTTCAAGGTACCTGCCAATGATAATCCTACTTGCCACGATATTCTTTGTAATTGCATTTATTCATCATCGTATGCGCATTTTTTAGGTTCCCAGCCGAGAAGTGGATAAAGCAGAGGGTAAATTCTGGACTCACTGGAACAAGGACACCAAACAGTTCTTTTTACAATTTGCTTTTAAGAATGAAAAACCGTCGATTGGAAAGGTACCACCGCCACCGGTACCTCTCATCCGACCTGGATTAACACCATCTATGGTGCCAGTTCCTCCACCTCCTCCGAGACCACCTATGTTTAATCCAGTACCACCTCCACCAGCACTCTTGGCACCAGGAATGATACCTCCACCACCTCCTCAAATAAGTTAAACACGTGACTCTTCATTTGTAATTAAAACTAATTTCGAATTTCTTAACTCGTAAGGCAATACCAGATAATAAAAATCAACATTTTTTAAATTTGTTCTATTTTTTTACCGCTCCATGGTCAATGCAATCCTATTTTTATCCAAGTTTTTTGTTTGTCAAAATTGAGGTAGGGTTGGGTGACTAAATAATCACAAAAGTATTTCAAATTTTTTTTGGAATTTTTATTTTTTTAAACTATATACGCAGATGGAGATCGTACATTCATCTTGGAAAGATAGTTTTCTGAAAACAAAAAAAAAGTAATCACTTAATTACGTTTTGAGTACATATACGATGTTTGCGAATTTTCGAAAATTGAATTAAACAATCAGAGAGAACAATCTACACGGTTTGAAGTGTTGTACGCACTATTAAGTCCGCCCGTTCTATATCATCATACAAAATCAATTATTTTCTGATTTTTTTACCAATTTAATGAAATTACATCATAATCGGAAATCGGCCAAACACAAATGTTCTATGCGCTTCTAATTAGAGTTGAAAAAGTAGAATAATTACCTGAAACACAACAAGAAAAGAAAATTATCACACAATTCAAGAAATACCTCCATTAGCGTCAATTTGAATGTATATTTTCATCAGAAAAGAACGCTCAACAAGGGGTATGAGTGTTGTATGCACTCTTTCAGTCCGCCCGTTCTATATCATCATTGTAAAATATAATTTCAATGTGGTACATTCAAAAAATAATATACATACCCAGTAAGTTATGCGCTCAGAACACAGGTACCACCAACAGACTTGATCTTGTCCTCAGCAAGCTTACTGAAGAATTTGGCCTTAACAATAACGGGCTGTTTGGGTAACCTACCCTTGCCCAAAAGTTTGTAGTATCCCTGCAACACAATAAACAGTGAACGATTGAGCTAACTATTTCAAAAGAGTTTTGGAATAGCGTTATTTTTATTTTGAAAAAGCTCTTCAAATTAATAGTGATAAGCTGGATTTTTGAAATCCACTTAAATAAATGTAGATTAAAAGAGAAACTTACAGCCTTGACAAGGTCGATGACTGGGACTTTGCCTTCGGGCTTGGCATCCTTGTATTTGAGCCTGGTCTGCTCTGACACCAGTGTCCAGAGTTTATCCAGATTGAGGGAGGGGCACCATTTGGTATTCTTGCGCAAATGATAGTTCCTCATACCAAGCTAAAAAAGTACAAATACTTTTATTATGTATGAACTTTTAAGCGATCAGAGAATTTTAATAGTAGAATTGTAAGAAATCAGTTGTATGTAACATGGTGCATTCAATGTTTTTCAGTTCGCCGGTGAAAGCTGTTCATTCATCATGCGATCAATGTTGTTTTAAACGCAGTGGATAAAGAAAAGTAATGGTTTTAGACTTACTTTTCCAAAGTAACCTGGATGGTACTTGTCAAAGTTGATACGGTGGTGGTGCATACCACCGGCGTTACCGCGACCACCGGGGTGCTTCCTGTGCTTGCCTGTAATAAGTAAATGCGTCAATAACTAGGCTTCGACTTTGACGAAATTATCGCGTGTTCTTATGGGGAAGGTGGGTGAAACTTGAAAAAAATAGTTGAAAATAAACTTACCGATACGTCCATGACCGTGACTCACGTGTCCACGGAGCTTCCTAGTCTTCTTCTTGTGGGTGGACTGTAAAGGTAAAGTGCAAACGATTAAATATCAGAAGCAAGTCTTCTGGAGCGTGTAACCTCGAAGTTTCCGCGCACTACGATCCGCGAGCGACGAAGAGACTGCCGTCAACAATTCGATATCGTGTTATTATACATGATATGTTATTCGATGAAAAAGGACGAGATGGAAGAACGGAGCACGAATAAACAAAAGGTCTGCTTGGAGGTTAGCCCAAACACAGAGCCGGACATTTGTACAATTTAGACGAAAGGAAAAAAATCTTTTTGGCGAAAGGATCGTCGAAGCGTCCGAAGCGTAAAATTGACATTTTATCGGTTGCCGAGGGTGCGATGCCGGAGAATATGAGGGATTTTCGCGAAGGATAATTTCCACGCCGCTAACTCACCATCTTGGCTCGAGCGCGAAGAACCGAAAGACTCGCGGTCTCTGCGCATGTCTCGTAAACACCGGAAATTTCGTTCCGTGCGCCGCCACGGGCCGCAGTAGCGCCCTGGTAGCGCTGCCGTCGGCGGACTGCGAAGGTAAAATAAAATTTATGAATTCGGGAGGACCGATAAAGGAGGTTTCGTGCTTGTCGGTCGGTTTCCGGGCGTTTTTAATTTCCGATGGTAATGCTGCATAAGCACAATACCTATCCTATATATATATATATGTATAACTGATGTGCGCATAGTGCGCTAGAACGGCGAGGCTTATTCCACCTCTCTGTTGAGTAGCGAAATAATGTGCGAACAGTTTGGTACTTTGAAAAATGCGGTAAGTATATTTGACGCTTGAGGAATAAAACCAGCTATACGTTGCAGAATTTCCAGCATCGGGACGGTCGCCTGCTGAGGGAGTAGCTGCCGGAGAGAAAGAGGGAGAATCAATGACTCGCTTTGTATAAAATTTAATGCCATCGTTGCACATGCCGATCATGAGATAGTGCCTATAGTGTAACGTATCGAATCCCCTCCGATACAGTTTAGTCAAACAGGTACAATTCGAATCCGAGTGCGAATAAAGCAGCGACGCTGCAGATATAGGAATTACTCGGAGTCGCGCGCGAGAAGCCGAGAGCTCGGCTCATGTGAATGAAAGGCGGACGGCCGACCGAGAGGAAGTGCGGGGGCGCGTTTCCGGTGTGATCTCCGCCGTCCGCGTCTCTGTGCCGCCGCCCTGCCGCCTTCGTCAAAATACCTTACGTAACGCGCCTACGAGAGCATACGTATATGTAAGGACAGCCACAGCAAATGAGGCGCGGAAGGCGAAATCGCGGGATGACTCCGATTGCGAGTTGCGCCCCCCCCCCCCGCTCTATTACGCAATAGGCGCGATCTCTTGCGGTGCGACGCCGCGCGTGTGTTTTGTAAACACCAGCCGCGGACGCTCGGGATCGCTTCCAGACCCAGCCTGCACCTGCGAAGAAGCGGGCGTTCGGGCGCGTCCGAGGCTTTGGAGTTTGGAGACCGGAAGCAGTTACTTGTTGCCGCGCACGAAAATATCGAGCGTTTCGCAATCGGCCGCGCGCGACTGTTTGGTTCTTCGCCGGGTTTAATATAGATCGCGCTCGTTTATACCTAGGCGCGAAAGAATGGTAACGCACGCGCCTCTCTCGTGGGGATGGGGGCGGGGGCAAGTGAGAGAGAGAGAGAGAGAGAGAGAGAGAGAGAGAGAGAGAGAGCTGACCTCTGATAACGGGCGCGGCAAGGCCATCGCGACTCTTTCTCTCAGTCGCGCGCACATAGAACGATAGAAGAAGCGTATCGACGCAGCTGAATGCAGCGCGCATAGATCTCCGATGCAGCGGCAATCTCTCCGAGCCCCGAGGCGATGCTGCTGGGAGAGCGAGAGGGAAGGGGGACTTCCGCTCACGTGACATCGCCGCAGGCCCACAGCCAGTTATTTTTCTTTCTTCTTATTCTTAGCCTTCGCATCCGCTACTTAATAACTTTGCTCTTCTCCCCGCTGCAGCTCTTTCTCTCTGCTCCTTTTTAAATCTTTCGACTTTTGCCTGTTGCGCCTCTCCTCCCGCGTGTGCGCAGCTCGGATTTCGCGGCGATAGGCGCGCGGAGGATATCCGCTCGTGCGGCCACGGTATGCAAGAATGAGTAGAGCGAGCAGCAGCTAGCGGTATAGAGATATAGGAAAATCAAAGATAGAGCGAGCGCGCTCGCGCGCGGCGGGGAGGGAGAGGAAGAAGAGGATTGAAGGGGGACACTTAGACACTCGACGCGTTGCCCCGTGGGAAACTGGCAGCGGCTCGCCTGCTCCCCAGTCCTCTCCGGCGCGATTCTATTTTACGCCGGCCTGCAGACTTCCGCCCTCGGCTCTTACGCGCCCGTAGCGCCGGATCATCGGAATCCATCGGTCGCCCGCAGTCGAAAACTCGAAAACTCCAAGACGAAGAGAAGGGAAGCCCTGCGGAGCCGCGCACTGCGAGCGCGCGCCACAATGCGTCGCGCTTCGAGGAACGGCTGGCTTCTACGAAAGGATCTCTTTCACTCCCGTCTCCCGCGCCGTGCCCTTGTCGCTTCCTTTCTCTGCCGCACACTGCTACAGTTAGATATTGCGGCATTATCCGAGCATTCGAAATCTCAGCCGAGAGCAATTTACATCCGTATCCGACTCGCTCGCTCGCCCGCTCTCGGCTAATTGGCGTTTCCGGTGCAGCCGCAGCTCTTCTTTTTCTCCGCTCCCCTCTTTACTTTTCCTCGCGGCTGCCGGCGCTTTTTCCTCTCTTCAAAGCTACGGCGCTCGGAGCCCGGAAGCGAATCGCCGAATAAAACTGCTCGCGCGCTGCGGATAGCTTTTGATAAACATGCGCGCACCTCGAGCGCGCTCTCAAAAGCCAACCGTCGCATCCGGTCTCATGCTCGGCTCTCGCGCGATCCTTCCTAATACACGGGCGAGCAAAAAACACGGCGGCCAGGCCGCTCTTTTGCGTTCCGCTCCTCCTCCTCTTCTATTTCTTCCGGATGCGAAATTACAAACAGGATGCGCGCCATTCGACGAATAACGAATGAGGATAAGGGCGAGCGAAGGTAAGCGACACAAGACAAGACGGTTTAATTAATTTTTTTTTTCAAATATATATATTTACAAGACATATACAGAGCGTGTGTAGGCCTTATACAGTTAATGAAAGGGGACGCTCGTCGCTCCCCCTTCGATTCTTGGCGAGTTCTCGCTTTTTCACCTCTATACGCATATATACTCTCGCAGTGCACAAATCGCGCGGATAAACAACAACATCAACAACAACAACAAAAACACGAATGCAGCCAGCAGTCACATGCGCAGGCAGACCCATCAGCGCTTTGGTCGGTCGGTCGGTCGGTACGTTATACAAAAATACCAGCGATTCGTCAGCTTTTTTCTTTTACTCTTACTCGACTTTAATGCGTCTCTCTCTCTCTCTCTCTCTCTCTCTCTCTCACTCACTCACGCATACCTGCACACACGCGCGCCGCGGTGTACTTGAACAAGGAAGAAAGATAAAACGACGTATACAAAGTTGTTGCGCGCTCGCGTTCTTTCCATTGACACAAGTCTCATTCGCACCGCGCCCATCAGCCTACGTCGGGGCTGTTGCTACCTTTTCTCGCGCGTGTGTACGTGTATTTTTTCTGCGCAAAAAGCACAATATAATCGAGTTATGGTTGGCTTGTCACGCGTTTTCTTTGCTGCTGCTGCTGCTGCTGCCGATAACGATGCTGTCGCTTTGCAAACGGGGATTTATACACCTTTTTATTATTATTACTTTAATGGTCGTATAAGCGTGCAGACACGATGCAGATTACGCTTTATGCATACCGTTATGCGCCATTTCGTTTATTAGTGACAATACATTAAGAAAATCAGTGCAGGAGGAATGAATTTGTTTGTTGTCGTTTATAATTATTCTCAAGGTAGTAAGTGTTCGTGTACATGCAGCGCGTTTATATAGTCTATAGAATTCGGCACGTTTGTTCACTCTCGCTTTCTCCTTATGACTCTAGGCGAAATTATTATTGTTATAATAATCGTCTGATAATGATCGCTGATCGCGTCACCTTCGCGAGTCTGGAAACGAGTCGAGTCGGCATACGCGCAAGTATAGAAAAACGAAGTTCTCGCGGACGCGGAGGAGACGCTTTCTCTACCTCTCTCAACTGTTTATATTTTATACAAAATGTTGCGTTCTGTGTATAATGACCGTTCACTCGTTTTCACACTCACCCGCGGTGTAATTAATTTCTTCTCATTCGTACACACTCTCATATTATAATTCGCATTGTCACTTCGATCGAAATGAAAGCCTATACCGTGCTTTTTCGCGTTGACAAAAACGTTCGCAAGACTAGATAATACTGGAAAAATTAATAAAGTCAAAACACCCGACAATAATCCCGTCAGAAGCATACGAAATCCTCGCACTCTTCACTCTCGCTCTCTTTTACTCTAGCATTGTGTATAATATTGTTTACCATTTGTTTATTCCTTCAATTTTTTGTTTTCAATATGTGTGTGCGTGTGTGTGTGTGCGTGTGTGTATGTAATCTGTAAATGTTTGCTTAATCGTCGTCCAACTTTTAGATCGCGTGATTCAGAGCGTCCTCGCTCGAGGCTCGATCGGAGACATCTCCATCGATTAATAGTACTTGGAAAAAGAAACGGACGCAGATCTCCCCATTCGAGCAACGGCGAAAGAAAGCCTTTGCTTTTATCAATCCTTCCTTTTTAAATGCGCACATACTTCGACCGAGGACCGAGCTAAATTTTCGAGTCGAGTCGAACACGCGTTCGAGTAATAGCGACAATAATTCTAACTCTAACAATAATATATTATACAGTAGAAGTAATAGTTATAATAGTATGATAATAATTATGTAATAATAATAATAGAGAAGTATGAATTCCTTCTCGACGATAAGTTTGTCACGGTCCTCGGCTTGACAAGGTTTGCAAACTTCATGGAAACAATACAGTTATCAGAATAGCAGATAATTATGAAAAAAATAAAGTAAAATCTGTTGTGATCGCGCCCCTGTCGTCATTTTTTAAATAACTTTCCTGTCATCCGCCGCGCTTGTGTATTACGATAAAAATCTAATATTATTATACGATACAGCAGCAGTAGTAGTAGTAGTAGTAGTAGTAGTAGTAGTATCAGTTGTAGTAGTAGTGGTAGTAGTAGTAATAATAGCAGTAGCAGTAATAAAGTAATAATAATAATAATAATAATAATAATAATAATAATAATAATAATGATAATAATAATAATAATAATAATAATAATAATAATAATAATTGTGTACCCGCGATACGCCCACGAATAAATTAACTGTAGAAAAAGTTTTTTTCTTTATACAAATGTAATATACAGTATATACTTTAGTTCTTTCATCTTTCAATATAGTTTATTATTTATATATGTATAATATATGGAGCTATCTATGATTTTGCGCATCTGTGCGCGCGTCTACTTCTATCGCCCGCTCGTTCTCCCTCTTTCTCAGTCCTGGCTTATAGATACAAACGTGTTGAGAGAGCTACTTGGTGCCAGTCGTGTCCGGAAAAATCGGGCTATGTGTACACAAAGTGCGTTCGCGCGGAGAACAATAAATACACGCAGTTCCGCCATGCATGTCCCTTCGCGCACAATGCGCGTACGCTTTCTCTCTTGCTCTCTCTCTCTCTCTCTCTCTCTCTCTCTCTCTCTCTCTCTCTCTCCCTCTCTCTCTCTCTCTCTCCCTCCCTTAAATGCAACTCTTGTACTAATGCAATACACTTTTCGCTTCTCTCTCTCTCTCTCTCTCTCTCTGTCTCTCTTTCTCTTTCGGTCCTTGCCCTACTCCCTCTCCTGCTGCGAGTCCGTTGTTGCTGCTGATGCTTCTCTCTGCTTCGTCTCGGTGGACGAACGAGCGGAGAAACCGGGCGAGGGGAAAGAGAGGCAGAAGGAGAGAGAAAGATAAAACTCCCCGCTGCTGGCAGAGGCAGGCACACACACACACACACGCACATACACATGCTCACGACTAAACACACAGACACGCGCAAGCGCACGTATAGGTAATACGCTGTAGCGTCACAGACACAGGCGCGTGCGGAGAGACCGCTACTCGCGTTCTTTTTGCCTTGGACGGCCTCGCTTCGTCCTCGTCACTGAGTTCATCGCACTCGCGGCGGCGGTGGCGGCGGAGGCAGCACTGTGTACACTCTCTTCCGTTCTTCTTGAGCTTCGTCGCTGAAGCGCTCAGAGATCCGGGCCGGCGGGGTCGAGCAGCCTTTTCTCGGGGTCCCTGGACTCGAGGGCAGCTTGAGCAGTCGGAGCGGAAATGGCGAGCGCTTGGAGGCCCGGGGCCAGCTGCAGGGGCTCGCACCTGCAGCCCTGGGTCGCGTGTTTGGCGTAGCAGGCCTCGCAGAGGGCGACGCAAGCCCGGAGCGGCCAGTAACAAAGGAGGCAGGGCAGCACGAGAGCCAGGGCCGAGAGGCAGGTCCAGCGGGCGAGTCTTCTGGAGCCGGCGCAGGAGCACGGCTCGTCGGCACAGCTAGCCCCGGGCTCGGAGTCGAGGCCCGAGCCGGGTTCGCCGCCGGAGCCGGGACCGGGCTGCTGCTGCTGGCCGTCGACGCAGTGATAAAAGAGGCCCTTGACGCAGCAGAGACAGCTCGCGTAATCGAGGGTCGTCTCCGCGGAGCAGAAGCAGGCGTTGTTGCAGAGCCAGCGGCTGGGCAGGGGCGGGGGCTCGCGACAGCTCTCGCAGCGACACCTGCCGCATCGCTCGCACATGATGGAGAGGCCCTGGCTGCTGGTCGGGCCCTCGAGTCCGCCGGCGCGGCCCAGCATGGCGTTGCCGGGCCCGGGCTCTTTGGTGAACGAGACTGGCTGCTTGGTGATGGGCCTCGGCTGCTGGCCCTGGTCCGTCGTCGTCCCACGTATGCCGGCGTCGGCGCGGCGCTGCTGCTGCTGCTGGTGCTGGTGGAGCTGGTGGTGCCGGTGGACCAAGGGCTGCTGGTGCTTGCCGTTCCGCCTCTCGCTGCTCTTGCAGGTCCGCTGGTGATTGCTGGCTTTGAGCTGGCCGTCGAGGCTGTCCTCGGGACGGTTGTTGGACTGCTGCTGCTGCGGCCTGAAGGGGGTCTCGACGTACTCGTTGGCGACGCGCTCGCCGTCGGGTCGGGGCGCCTGGAGACTGACCTCGCCTGCGGTGGCCTGGCCGGCAGCCGCGATCGCCGCGGCGGACGGGGACGGCGGCGGCTGGATCAGCCTGGCGGAGCCTAGGACGAGCGAGTCCGGGGCGAGGGGCGTCCTGCTGGCGCTGCGGAAGCTCGTGGCGGTGGTGGCGGTGGTGGTGGCGGTGGTGCCGGGACTGCTCGCCGCCGGCGGCGGGGGCGGGGGCAGGATCCTGGGCGGCGGCAGCGGCCGGCTGTGGTCGTGGACGCGGGCCACCGGCGCCGGGCTGCCGAGCGAGCCGAGGCTCAGCGAGGAGGAGGCCGTGGACGAGGCCGAGGAGGGCGGCCGCGACGGCGGCGACGCCACTGCATGCTGCGACATGGGACTGTCCTTGTCTGCGGGTACGGGGGGCGCTAGTACTGTGGGCGCCGCGTGCCACTGCCACTGGTTCTGCAGCCGGTGCGCGTCCGTGGCGGCCGTTGGTATCGCTGTGGCTGTGTTGCGCTGTGGTTGCTGCTGCTGGTGCTGCTGGTGCTGCTGGTGCAGGTGATGGCTAGCCCATTGCGAGGAGGGCGTGCGCAGACCGAGGGATGCTGATGCTGGCGTCGTGGCTGACGGGGCGTGCGACAGGGTCCAGCAGTTGACTGCGGCTCCTGGCTTGGCTGTGCTGTGGCTGCTGCTGCTGCTTGCTGCGGCGCGAGGTGGTAGCGCTCGCGGCATAGGCGTTCCATGAGCGAGGGTGCAGCAGGATGCTCCACGACCGCTTCCTCCCGCCCTCGCGACGCGCGCTTCATCCCCACCTGCAATGCAAAATAATGTTGCTCGTTAGATTTCATCTCCGCAAAACGGAAGTTGCGGCGGGCTCGCGGGGGTCGTCGCAGGGAGAGAAAGAGGCGCGACAGTCGACAAAGGAACGCGCCGAGAAGGCCCGCAGCGTCGGGCCCAGGTAAAGTCAGCGAGCGAAGGGGCAGGGGGAGAGAGAGAGAGAGAGAGAGACTCGGCTTGAATGGGACTTCTCGGGAATGCGGACAGATGCGCGGCGGCTTGAGTTTCTTCGCGCGCACGCCATTTCTCCCCACTCATTCATCCTCTTCCGAATCAGAGAATTCCATGCACAAGATTAGAACGTGACGGACAGATGGTGCTCGGCGCTCCTTTCTCTTTCTTTCTATGCGGAGCGGCCGCGTACCTGCGCGTCGGAAGGGACTAGGGTGCGGATTCGTCGCGTTTCGGGAAAACGCGGTTCGCGGGGCGACTCTCGACCGGCACTCCGCGAGCCCCGCAAGCGGCGCACGCGGACGAGCGTTGGGAGGCCTAGGCGCAGGCGACTCACCGAAAATTCACCAGAGAGGTCCGCCGGTGCCTCCCGCTGCGGATGGGCCGCGGAGACAGCTGCTCGCGCGCACTGGAAACTCGGCCGCCGCTCGTTGCACAACACTCGCAGCGCACTTTTCCGAGAGAGCCGACGGCATCGTCGGGCGGCAGCGTACGCTGGAAGTCTTCGCCTTCATTGAGCTCGGCGAGAGAGCGCGGGAGGGGGGCAGGAACTCGGCGGCGCAGCACGCTCACGCGACAGCGCCCTACTACGGCGCGCTCCCATTCAAATATAGCGCATGAATGGATCGGGAGCGAGAGAGACGGACGGAGGGCTCTCTGTCTCTCTCCCTCGCGTATTTCAAGATTTCCGCCGCGGCCGGCGAATCGAATTTTCCCGACAGCGCGACGAGCGCTCCGCGCCGCTGCAACCGGACGCCGGAAATCCCGTGTGCGAGCGAGAGGGAGCCCCGCTAGCGTGGACGGGCGCCGGGAGGGGACTGCGGCTTGCCTGCGTGTGCGTGTGCGATGCGCGCGCATCGAGCGCCGAGGGACGACTAAAGCTGGAGCGAGAGAGACGGACGGAGAGTCGCCGAGCCGAGTGGGCGGCCGGCCGGAAGCGAGCCGGAGGGAGGGAGAGAGGGGAGCCTGCCCCTATACACAGTGTACGCACCGGCAGCGTCTCTGTCTCTCTCTCTCTCGCGCGCGCGCGCGCGCTCACTCTCGAGACCATAGACTACAGCGGCGGGACACATGGGCGCATTGTGCGGGTCTGGCTCGGCGGCAGCGCGAGGAAAAGAGGGGATAGCGCTGCGCTGCGGTGTCCGTGTCGTCGCGGGCCGGGGACCTATCGCCATCTGGCGACGTCGTTACGAGGCGTGGCGCGGAGCGCGAGAGACAGGGAGGGAGCCGACTTTTTATGAATGAACGGAAGCTATCATTGAAGTTTCGAGATGAATGAAAACATTACTAGCCTCGGCTCTCCCAGCGTGCGTGTGCATGTGCTTCCGCGCACTTGCAGAGGTGCGCGCGAGGATTTCGGCTCGACTGGCGGAGCCCGAGCTTTCCTCGGTCGCTCCGTGCGCTACGCGAGCGCCAGCGCCCGAGACTGCTGCCGAGCGGGATCGACGCGCTCAGGGCAGAGCAGTGCAGAGGAGCAGTAGCTGCACTATCTTGGCGCGGCCTCTCCGCAGGCGCGCCTGCACACGCGCTTCTATATTTATCTCGCTCATTAAGTCTGTCCTCGTCGTGCCAACTGCCAACGTCCATTCATGACTACCTTCGTCTCGCTCGCTCGCGTACGCGCGCGTTTCATTCATATGACGCGGATCCTCTCGCTCGCTCCCTCGCGCTGCCGTCCTCCTTTTCTTGCGCGCTACAATGTTGCCGGTTCGTACGCTCCGAGCCGGGCTTCTCGCGCGCACTCACAACTGCATTCTTTCTCATCTCGGCGAGGCGTGAACGGCGCAGCTCCGCTCGACAAGTGAGTATCGAGCAGCCTCGATGTTCGGGAATGCATATTCTACGCGGCCCGCAGCTTCCGTTTTCCGCGCGCGCCTCAGTGTCTCGAACTCTCCCCCTTTCTATCTTTATCTCCTCGCCGATCTATCTGGCCCGAGTCTCTGCCGCTGCCGCCGCTGCCGCCGCTGCTCCCTCCTCCTTTTGCTCGCGCGCGAATACAGCCGTTGCAGGGGTGCATCCGCAAAGTGCCAGACGGAGTTTCGAGATGCTTGCAGCGCGCATTCCTCCTTCCCCCTCTCCGCCGTCTCGCTCCGCCAGGCAGCTCGCCATCTTTTTCTCGTTTTCCGGCTCTCGCGCGCCTCCCGCTTCCGAACTGCCGTGCGTAAGTACGGCCGCCCGAAATAATTTCGCCGTAGGCGTCATCGACTCCTGCCTAATGAGCTCGCACAGTTGGAATCGCGCGAATCCGCGCAGGAGACGAGATCGGTCGAGGAGCGAGACAGAAATGGCGCGGAGGATGCGGTGCCTCGAGCGCACCAGTAGGTAGGCATATGAGCGAGGGAATGAGGACGAGGGGGAGAGCCGGAAAAAGAGAGGAGGATGCCGCCGCCGCGAGCACAGCGGAGCAAAAAGAAGAAGCTGCTCTCGCCGCGCGCTCGGAGGATGAAACGTAAAAAAGGGAGGAAAGACGAAGACAACAGCGCGGCCAGGCCGCGGTGCAGCCGAGGAGCGAGAGAGAGAGAGAGAGAGAGAGAGAGAGAGAGAGCGAGAAGCGAGAAGCGAGTCTCTCCGCAGCCTCCGCAGCGTCGGAGAAAGAGGAGAGGGGGGGGGGCTCGCCGCTGCAGCAATGGGCAAGACGTAACGCTTCGGCGCGCAGCGATCGCGATCCGAGAGCCGACGCTCAGGGCTGCAGCCCGCAGGGAAACTCGAATTCTTCGAGCGCTGGAAAAGCCGCTCAGCGAGATGGGAGTCAGCCGAGCGAGCCGCGGACTCCTGCGCAGCGCATAATACGAGAGGAGACGCAAGCGAGAGCGTGCTCCCGAGTGCGGAGACCCGTTGGCGTTGTTAGCTCCCGCGCTTACGCGTTTGTACGCACGCGCTCTCTCCCCCCTCGCCTCGGCTTTTTTGTCTCTTTCTCTCGCGGCGCGGCGCGAGGGCCCGTCTCTTCGTCTCCCCGAAGGCCTCTCTCGCCGCCGCGCAGGCGAAGGAGCGAGAGAGCGAGACACGCGAATCGTGCTCTCTGCCTCTGTGCGCCTTTCTCTCTCTCTCTCTCTCTCTCTCTCGCTCCCGAGACGAGAGGTCCGGTTATCCGCCGCTACGCCGGTCCAGCACGAGCGCGTCCTAAGCCGCGGCGCGCGCGAGAGAGCCGAGGGATAAGCACGAATACGCCGATGCTTAAGGGCCCTTCACAATGCGACGAGGTTTCACCTTGGCCGCCAGCAACTTACTCGCAAGCTTAAAAATTTACATCGCGGCGTCGCGCGCGAAGGCCGGCCCACGACTCACGAGCGCGTTACGAAAAATACGTTGGAAAACTTGGCTGCGTGGCGAGCGAGAAGAGCGGATCTCGGAGCGTACGAGGCAGTCGAGCAGGGCCGTAGCCAGTGGCTCTCGGGACACCGGTTCTCCGCGCCGCTCGCACCTCTTCGCCCGGCGCGATTTATCGCGATTTATCGCGATTTATCGCTTGCGCAATTTCTCCGGAGAAATAGGCTCGACCGATTGCGAGCGGTTGCGCTCAATGAGATCATAAAAAAGCCCGCACGCGCGCACTCTGTTTACTAATAGCCATCGTCCATAGCGGCTGTCGATTAACAAAGCTCTTACATAAAATCATCCTCGTCATCCCGAGCGCGCGGCAGATAATCGCTCTTTTCCTTTATCAATGAAACGACACTAGCGCAGAAATGTGTACGCTCGCGACGACGCGTAATTCTGCATTCGTCGGCGAGCGGCCGATGGAGATTCCAATGGTCCTGCGTAGCAGTGACTTCGACGCCGCGAGTCGATCTCCGCCCGCAGCTCCGGGAGTGCAGCGTGCACGAGTGCAGAAGAAGACGGGCGGCCGACGGAATGTGGACAGGGCCATATGGCTCCGTCGCCGATGCAGTCACCCACACCCATAGCCGCGCACTGCGCAGTCGATCGTCGTAGCGGCGTGAGAATCTCTCGTCCCTTCTCGATAGGGCCGCAAAATATTCCGACGCTCGGTGCGCAGCAGCGTCCCCGCAGTCCATTCGTTGCCCAGTCGTTGCAGAGCCCAAGTGCGCTCCTAGGTGTAGCTGCTGCGAACCACTAGACGAGCCGACGAAACGCTGTGCGGGAATGCGAGTAGCGAGAGGGAGAGAGAGAGCGAGAGAGAGACACGCGCGGCGCTAGATTGAGAAACCGGTGGCGATATCTATGTTCCGAAGAGTAACGCGCTCTCGAGGAGAGATAGTCGCGCACGACGAGGCGCGAGGCTGGAGAAGGAAGATAAGTGCCGCCGCCGCTGCTGCTGCTGTACGTACTGTACGTGAATCGAAGCGAGCGATAGAGGCTCTTTCGTCCAACTACAAAGACGAAGCAGACGCTGCCGAGCCGGAGGAAGAGCGAAAATTGAGGAGATCGGCCATATGCTTCTCCGAGTTGCGGACGCGCATCGCTGGAATGAATGAACTTTTCTCTCTTTCACTCGTCATCCGCCGTGTTACATCATCGAACGCCACGGCGATAAGAGCGCGCGCTGCAGCGCTGCTTGCGATTCCGCTCGTAACAATGCGAGATAATCGATCGCCTCGGAGGCTTCCGCACATTCTTAGGCGCCGGTCGATACTGCACGAGGACAGAAATACGTCGCGCGTCCGAGGCGGGCAGGGCCAGAGGCCGGTCCCTCGCCTGCTGGCTCGCACTGTACGCGACGCCCGAATGTGTGCAGATTACGCGTATACGCGGCCGGCAGGCCTGATCGGCAGAGAGCAGGGGGAGGCAGGCATGCCACGATAACGGGGTGGGTAAACAGAGATAAGCTGGTGCATGATGTTGCCTTCTTTTTCCGAGCTGCTGCTGCTGCTGCTGCTGCCCGAATACGGCTCGATACGCGAGAGCGAAAAGTCCGAGATTTCGCGAGGCTGCCCGCACTGGCACCGCTGCGGCAGAGTCGTTCATGAATGAAAAATGCAAATAGCCCACTTCCGCCCACTCGGCAGTCGCCGCTACGCCGCTACTGCCCCCTCCGCGCGCCGCCGCGCGCCTCCGCGTTTTTCCGCTTGCACAATCGCGCGCCGCGGACGCCGGCCTCGTTCGCCGATTCCTAATCCGTTGCTGCTACATTACAACGACAGCACGCGCAGCAGTGCCCAATGACATCCGATCGTCGGCCGTTTCTCCGTGGATTTTCGGATGCAAAGTGCGGAGCCTCGGCTCGTAATCCCAGACTTCCAGCAGGCCAACTAGGAGTCTGGGATTGCGCAAGTGAAACTACGCGTCGCAGCCAAGTGTCGCAATATCCGAAAAAGTACAAACCTGCGGCGGCACCGCACGTAGGAGTCGAGCCGAGCCGTGCGGGGGAGGCGGCACACCTAGCCAGGTAGGCGTTTGCCCGCTTTACGTTCGCAGCTCGCATACACGCGCACGGCGAGAGAGAAACACGAAACGCCGTCGCCGCCGCCGCCGCCGCCGCTTTCATTCATGAAGGAGGCGACGGATTTCACCGCGTGCGTGTATACGCGAGAGCGAGAGCGAGAGAGAGAGAGATAGAGAGAGAGAGAGAGGACGGAGGGGGGCGGAGGTTTTATGGGCTCCACGGTAGAATGCAGATGGAAACGCGCTCGCGACGTCGTCGTAGCGACTTTCTCGCAAACTTTCTACATGTCCCCCCACCCGGCTTTCATTCACCGCGAGCGGCCGCCGAAGCCGATGTGCCGATTTGGTCTCGCTTCGAGCAAGAAAAAGACGACCAAGTATAGCCCGGAATATTTATGATTTTCCCCATCGATTGGATTTTCGGTTTGAGGCCCGCCAAGCTCAACGGACTCTGGGACGCAGAAGGAATTCGACTCGCTCGTCGGCTTTTGTAAATAACCGCCTACCACCCGCGACTCGTTTGGCGCGATAATCGGTACCTATGGGCGGCAATTAGGCTGCGCAACAGCCACCGAGTGAGCTCTTCACTCGATTCGCCTCATTGACCGGCGAGCGCGCTCATGGCTTACGGGCTGGGGCTGTTGGGCTGGGAGAACACGGGATACGAGCGGGTGCACTCACCGTTTCTAGTGGGCGGCCGCGGAGGCGCAGGGTAGCTGGGCGGCGTGAGTACCGGCGGTTGCTGCAGTCGAGTCGCGGCGATCTGGCCGAGCTCGACGAACGACGCGATCGAGGAGTCGTCGCTGCTGCTCCCGGTACTCACGCCGCGAAGTCTGAAGCTGCCGGCGCGGTGGCCGCTTCCGTCGGCTCCGGATGCTGTCGCTGCTGCTGCCGCTGTCGCTGCCGCTGCCGCGAGTGTCGTCGTTTCGCTGGGACCGCTGACGCTGCTGCTGCTGCTGCTGCTGTTGCCGCTGATGAGGCTCGGCCAGGCTTGACGCCGCGGTGGCAGCGCCGGCGCCGGGGTGCAGTCCAAGGTATCCACACTTCCACACTTGTATCAACACCTTGCACCACTAAATTTATTGCTCGCGCCGGCCTCTTGCCACGCTAGATCCGACGAAGCACTGACGATGCCGATAGCCGGACGAGCTTGTCCTCGCGCAGGACGACTACCGATCGCGACATTCGTTCTCTTGTTCGCTGGGATTAGAGGCATGCAACAAAACACTTGCGCGGCGATCGACCTCTGCGTGCACCTACACTCGGCCGCCAGTGCCGCCGCTGCTGCTGCTGCTGCTGCTGCTGCTGGCGTTGCACACACATGTAGACGGGGCGCTCGAGGCGAGAAAGAAGAGGTCGGAGAAGAAGGCACGGACACACGCGTACACGTATACGTATGCGACTGCTGCTGTTACTGCTTGCCCGGCGAGTCAGCCTCGCTCCGTCTCTGTTGCTCTCTCGCTCACGCTCTCGCTCTCCCTCGTACTCGCGCGGCTCGAGGAACGGGCGAGTATAGTCGTCGGCGGGGAGAGCAGATAGAAGATCCGCGCGCGCGAGAGAGAGACAAGTCGCTCGCGTTCGTGGAAAGTACAAAAATATATATCTGGCCGTCGCCGCCGCTGCTGCTGCTGCCGACGCTGCCGACGCTGCCGACGCTGCCGACGCTGCCGACGCTGCTGCTGCTGCTGCTTGTTTATTATCTGCGCCTTTCTTTGCTGCCTCCGCTCCCTCGCTGCAGTTGCGGAGGCGAGAAGCCAGAAGCGAGAAGGCGATACGTCGACGAGGTATGCGGAGCGAAAACACTGCTCACGAGTAGGAGAGGCACACTGCGGGGCACTTGGTCGCGATCGCACTAGTTCCGCTCGTTCCGGGAAACCGATCGCGAACTGAACTCGTAGCGTAGAAAAGTGGCGTAGACTCCGCTCCGGGAACCGGACGTGTGCAGCTGTCTCGCGCGTTGCAGAGGAGAGAGAGAAAGAGCGCTCACGAGCCGAGCCCTACGCTGGCTGCTCCGCTACTGCCTCTCTCTCGGCTTCCGCCGTTCTCTCGCCCCTCCACGGCGGCCCCGTCGCCACGCCGCCGCCGCCGCCGCCGCCGCCGCCACTCGGTCGCGCTCCGCAGCAGCATCGCGCGAGAGAGCGAGCGAGAGCGCGCGTCTCCCCGTCTCTGTTTAGGTTGACCGCCAGTAAACGGGCTTCATTCACTGCTTATTTTATACGTCCGCAGAAATAGCTGCGCCGGGACGGGATGCGGTGGCGGCGACGGCGACCATCGTGCGGAGCGCGCGGAGGAGGGGACTGGCGTGTACGCTGATGCCGCGTTTTTTCGAGCTCCCGAGCTTTTTGCCGGCGCGCGGATGTTGTCTACATAATACTCGCGCGAGTGCCGTGTACGTACGCTCTTGCCCCCGATTCGACTGCGTGCTCGCCGCGGTGCGGACTGCGGAGCATGGAAAGCGCGTATTGTCGAACGACAAGCCAATGCAATGCCAGTCTGCCTGCTGCCAGTGCCCCATTCAGCATTTCGCCTCGGCCCATTGAGCTATCGGAATTCAGTGAAAAAGAACGTTGCGAGCGCGCGAGCGCGCGAGTGCGCGAGTTTTCTTCAGCTCTCTGAGCTGCTGGCTCGGTGCCGTCGCGCAGCAGGAGCGGCTAATTGAAAAGCCAGAGAGCCGCGCTGCGCTGCGCGACTCGAAGGAGGCGGCCGAGCGAGCGAGCGAGAGTTTTTCCGATACCGCTCGTGGCCTCGGCAGTCGGCTCTCGGCTGCTGCTGCGCTGATGCAGCCATGTCGCGCGTTTTCGAGAGGGGCCGCGCTCGCAGGGCCGTAGCCGCGCGGTCGCGGGACCCCGCGCACCTCTCGCTCTGCCATCTCGGCCGGCGGACCCGTACCTGCTGTTTCCTGCTGCATGGAGAAATCGAATCCGCGGTGCGCTCTGTCCCGAGCGTTGCAGGGCTCGGCCGCGCCGCTTCATTCATGCTCGCATCGCAGCCGCGCAGTGGCGTAGCACCGGCATCCCGAGCCCCGTTCCCCGCCCCGGCAACGGGGGCTCGCATACTTATTCAGAGCTTTCAATCCGCGGTGCAGCCAGCGGCGGGACGCCCCCTTAAGCTAGATGGATGCCTTAGCTCGACGACAAAGCCGAAATTAAAAGGGCTGTGCGCGTTCTCTCTCTCTCTCTCTCTCTCTCTCTCTCTCTCTCTATCTCTCGTCTCCTGCAACATCCTCCAGCAGCAGGAGTGTGGGAGCGTTGGCGAGCGGAATTCACATTTCCACCTTCTGCCGGGCCTCGTGGCCTGTCTTGCGCTAGCCACTGCCTACGCGTAGCCAGGCTGCGTTACGTTTGTGCGCCGGCGTGCCCTTGATGGACGGGCGTAGGATATACAAGCTGCCTGCAGCCAATTGCCGCGTTAATTGCTTAATCAACTCGGCGTATACTTGTGCGCGCGAGCGGGCGATGTATAGCGGCCTCTTTTTCTTTCCTGGAAAGCGAGCATCGCGCACCGGAAGCGCGGAATCTAAATTCTACGACCTTCGGCCGCCGCGCAGTTGATTAGAGCCGATGATTGCTGCGCGTGCCTCCGCCGCGCGCGGAGAGAGCCGAGAGAGAGACTCTCGTTTCTTCGATCGTTATAATACACGTGTGTGTGTGTGTGTGTGTGTGTGTGTGCGGTGCGGATGTGCCGGCTGAGAATAATGGATCCGATTTATGAGAAAACCAGCTCCGATGCTTCGGACGTCATTTAGGGGAAATGCATCGGCGCTCGACTGGGCCCGCTTTCGTGTACAAATATTAAATGTATATCCTCCTGCGGCTGCTTTTTATTATCCGTATCGGACCGCGGCGATCTCGCTTATCGCGGGGCGCGATGAATTCCGCCGGGCCCGGGCGGGTGATCGACCGCCGGACAGAAAGACTGAAAGTGAGCTAGCGCGGGCGGCCGATCGATAAGCGGGATAGCCGCGGCCATACAGCTAGCCTGTACGCCACGCCAAACCCACGCTCGTGCGCCCGCGCTAAGCGCTCTCGAGGAGACTGAATGAGCGAATGAATGAATGAGCGGACGAGCGCGACAAGAACGGGTTACGGCTTTCTCATTCTGCAGCTCTTGGGCTTGGAAAATTTCGACTCGTTCCCCCACTTTGAAACATATGCGGCAAGGGGGCTGCTGGCCGCACAGAGCTACGCACGCAGAGAGATAGGATACCCTGCCTTGGTCTGGCCGAATATTGGAGGAGAAAGAAGTCGCTTCCTGGCTCCGCTCAAACGAGATTGGCGCACCTACGCGCTCCCACGAAATCTCTATTTCTTCTGCTCGTGTTCCGAGCGGCGCGCTGAAATAACAACGACGGCAACAAATGACAAAGCCAAAATCACGTTTTTATCAATAAACAATATTTATTAATAGTCTTCTTTTCAAAACTATTAAGCCACATATGTAAAAAGTAATTCGAAAACGTTCGAGGTACTCTAAAAAAGAAGTATCAGCGTCGAAAGCGCGTCTGAGCGCACTTTGGACTTATGCGCTGCCGATCAGCGGAATTACATAAGCCGATGGATATATACGTAATAATATTAATATATCGCCCTTTAACTCTTTATTTGCCGCTCGTCTAATGACCGTCGCTCATGTAAAATGCTTATAAAACGTCCTATCCGATTCTACCTGTTTTCATCAATTCTCTTCTTCGTCCTACTCTGTTGCCTCCCCCTGTCCCTCTCGCTTATCAGTCGTATCGAAAAACAACGTTTGATTAGGTTAAAAATGAGTCGCTCGAGTTATAGCATAGGTTGGTCAAAAAGCGTGGACGGTCCGAGGTGCTATGATTTACCTTATTGTATATGGGAAACTGCCCCCCGCTCACACGACTTTTTACGTTCGACTGGATGAGAAAAGCGCCAAGAAAATCTTGTACGGTGTGCAGGGTTTATTTGTTAATTCAATGCGCGCTCTCAGAGAGCCAAAGCAATCCGAGAAGAGCCTTTCCGGAAAATCTGGATTCTTCGATGTAAGTTGATTTTTCAACGGAAGGAGGGATGGATGCCGCGTGTTCTCGATCAGGGCGCTTTGCCTACTCCCTCTTCTCAATGTACATAAATAGAATATAAAAAGTCCATCTCGATTCTCTGCAGGACGAGGTGCGCGGCGGAGGGAGGGAGGGAGAAGGGTCGTCGCTGCTGCTGCTGCGGCTGTCGCTATCGGCTGTGCGTCCGTCTCAGCTTGGGCGCCGATGATCAGAAATTAGAGGATCTGGAAGAGCTTCTTGAGTTCCATTATGAGCTGCCAGTCGGTCTTGAGGAGGTCGTCCCTGAAGTAGTCCTTGCAGGCATCTATGCTCTGTCGGCTTATCTGCAACAAGCGGAGGACGGGCCGGATTAAAAAGCATAATATCGCCGAACGACGGCTGGAGTTTTGTCGAAAGCGGCGTCGAAAGCGGCGTCGAAAGCAGGCTCGAAGAGCTCGGCTGCGGCGGCTTAATAATATACGCGCACGCATATAAGCCTCGGTTCTCGGCTCTCGGCTCTCGGCTCTCGGCTCTCGGCTCTCGGCTCTCGGCTCTCGGCTCTCGGCTCTCGGCTCTCGGCTCCCCCTCCTTTCGCATAGCCGTAACGCGACGCGCCGCTGCTCTGCTCCCCTCGACCGGAAGTCCCGCTTCATTCATGAATCGGCCATACAATGGCAGATTGTCCGTGCGCCGGGAATGCTTTTCCCTTTCCTCGCCTTCTCGCCGCTCCTCCGTCGTTCTTTCTCGGGCGAATGCAGCGACGCGCGATTCGCGATTTTTCGCGCGGGAAAAGAGCCTGCGTGCCTTCTACTCCGGGGGCACAGGTCGAGCGCGTGGAAAGAAAGCGCGCCGCACGAGAGCGAGACTCGAGGCGAGCGGCGGCACGGGATAACCGTGGGAACGCGCGCGGCGCTTCCGGCAAGTGCCGAGTGCGTGCCCCGCGCTGGGACCCTTCGGCGGCCAGGCTCGTCGGCTCGCTCGTGCAAATCGTTCGGAAGCGCGTGCAGGCGTCGCAGGCGGACGCATCGAAGGAGAGGAGAGGCTCGCTCGCTTTCCCGCATTTTTCCGCGCGCGAAAGGCCATTGTTCGCGGCTGGCGGCTGCGGCGTTGTTATGCGCGGCCTCGTCCGGAAAAGGAAGATGCACATCCGGCGACCACCTGCCGGCGCTTCCGGCCTTCGAGGAAAGCCTATCCGCGCGCACATCGCGAGCTTCTCCTCGAGCTCCTTCGAGGTGTTTCACCCCCGCGGAGCCAGCGGCTCGTATCCCTGGCAACCGGTGCGCCACGCGGCATACTGACCCTATTTACCGCGCGAGATGAAACTTGGACGAAGCGGCGGGCGTCGACCCGCGGGGAAGCTGCTGCAGCCCCTGGATGCCCTGCTTTCATTTGGCCGATCCTCGCCGAGAGCGCTCAATGAAGCTCACTCCCCCCTTCGGCCTCGGCGAGAGGAACGTTTCGTTCGATTGGAAATTATCAGCAGAGTTTCGAGGAAGCCAGTGCGGCCCGCGGGGAGCGCCGATACTTGTAGCGGGACGAGAGCGACCTTGGCCGACGACTCGAGCTAACGCGGGCATTTCTCCGACGCGCACAGCGAGCTGCCGTAATCGAGCCTCGCGTCGTTTCCTCGCCATTTTCAGTTTCTTCTTTCCCTCTCGCTCGTTTTACGGGATCGGCTTTAATACTGTCGCTTCAGCTCGCGGTCACTCGATCGCGCTCGTTGCGGGAATCGTATTTCGAGGCCGAGTCGGCGGAGGCTCGCATAATTCCGATCGACTCGAGAGCCGGCCTTCGAGAGAGGGCCGAACCGCAGGCTCGTCGCGTCTCCCGCTTCCGTTATCGCGGGGATACGTGGCGCGGATGACGATCGTCGGGGGAACCGTTAGACGCGGCGCTCGCCGCTAATTCGGCCGTCGAGCTGCACTAGCTCGCGCGTTTCGAGAGGCGGCCGGGCATCGGCATTTCAGATGCACGCTGCGAGCCGCATCGACGCCCGAGTCTTGATTGTCGACGTTTGTTTTGGTTCTCTTGTTATGTCACGCGGCGCGCGCGCCCGCGGAGATTTTAATAGTTTAACGGCCGCTATGCGCGCGCATCCTCGATTCGAGTCAGGCCGCCAGAGCGACGTGGGAAAATTCCGTAATGCTGGTGCAGGCAACTCTCGCGCACTGCTCCTGCGATTAACGCGAGGAAAATTAATCGATTGATCAGGAAACGCAGAGACAGAGCAATGACAAAGTTTTTCTTCTCAACTCGATGAGTCAGGCCCGAGGTGTACAGCGGCGACCGTTGTGCGCAGGCCGCTCGAAAGTCCAGGAATTTCAGAATGACCCTCGTGGATAGTCATAGCTCCGATTACGCACGCGCGCGCGTCATTCTATCGAGCTCCCGCGGCCGATCGGACGAATGCTCGTTGCTCTCCTTTTGGGAAAAACGAAGCGGAAAGTCTGCGCTCTCCGTCGCAGGTGAGCTGTTCATTCATTATTTCATTGTGCGCGAAGGGGTCAAAAAACCGGTTCTTGCTCTCGCTCAAGCTCATTTGCGCGCAGCTGTTCCAAGCCGCGGACGAGCAGGAGCAGCCAAAAGGAAGAGGAGCCGAGGACTGCTGCAGGATGAAGCAACGTGCTGGAGTGAAAAAGTGCGCAGTCGGGAGACTCTGGCGCGTAGCGTACCTTGCTGACGAGCATGTCCTTCTCGTCGAAGTGTCGACCGAACATCTTGGGCGCCTCGCCGGGTATGGGCTCGATCTTTATGCAGACCTCTTGGCCCTTGCGCGCCGTCTCCACCGTCTTGTGGTTGAACTCTATGCTCGACACGATGCCCAGGTCGAGGAACTGCAACAGAGGTAGAAAAAATGCCATGTACACGACTTTTTCCTCGAGCATTATTTATTATCGAATAAATCGGCAGCCGCATTCTAGCTGCGGGCCCACGCGCGGCTCTGCGACTGCACCTTAGCCCGCCGCCCACGCGTTCGCCGCGAGCGACTAGCCGGCGATGCATAATATTTACGATATTCGATTGTCCTGAAAGACGCGGCAATCGAAATTCGTAACAAGTGAATAATTCGCGCGCCTCGCTCTCGAGATTGGAAACTGGAGCGGAAGCCGCGACTCGACGAGTGTCGATCGTACCTCGTACCAGGTCGTTTATGCAAATGAATTTCGGAGCTGGCACTCAAAGTCGAAAAATATATTAATCATTCGAGGCTCGGTGGAAAAATGGAAGAAAAAAGACTCCCGGCCGCAGCTTTCTCTCCGCCTCCTACTGCATTGATAAAGTCGACGATTCGGGCCGAAAAAAGCAAGATCGCGCTTACTCTTTTGCACTTGAGCGCAGGTGCAGGACAAGGGAGCGCGACTCGACTTATGTTCGGGAGCCTTCACGATGGGCCGCGGCTCTGTAATTTCGAGCTTATCAGTTTTTCTAATTTTTCTATAATTTTCGCAAAACCGTGAACCCCTTGATAGCGCTGCATCTGTGCGCATGGAAGAACAAACGCAAGGTAAAGGCGCGGAGAGAAGGTGGATGAAGAGGAGGAGGATAGCGGCGGCGTGGGCACTAAATATGCTTGTAGCTCTCTCGGAGCGAGACGGAGACCGAGAGGGAATTTGAAAATTCTTCGTTTTTTTTTTATATCGACCCAGAGAAGGTACAGGTGCATTCCCGTGACAAATTCGACTGTAAAACGGGCGGCGACCGCGCGCTCACGTGCGAAACGCTGGTAGCTGTGCAAACGAGCCGCAAAGTTGACGACGACGACGACGAAGAAGACGTAGAGAGGCCGAAGAAGTTGCATTAGATCGCGGCGTCGCGAAAAAATTCATCCTAATCGACGCTCCGGAAGCGAGCGGCCAAGTATCGGAAGCGCGGAGCCGGAAAAAATTTGTCGGCAGCTGCTCAAAAGCGAGCCGCGTCCAGAGTTTTTAGTTTGCCCGCCCAGCTCATGAATGGGCCTATGTTTAGTAAATGGCGCGAGAGCTGCTGAACTCGGTTATTTCTTTCTCTCTCATCTCGGATGAACGGGCCGAGAGCGAGAGAGTCAGACGTGGCTTTGGCATAGCCGCGAGGCAGACGGCGCGCGAGACGGGAACCGGAAGTCTATTTTCGTAGTCATCACCGTTTTAGAATCCTTTATAGTTCATAGCGCTCGCCGCGAAGCCGAGAGCACGAGGCAGCCCCATCTCTTTTCATCCGCTGCGATCGTTCCTCGCTGCGCGAGCGCAATAATTCAGCGCCGCGGACGCAGGAAGATCAACCGATAAGCGGGAGTGTAGTCAGCGAGCCCCTGCGAGCAAGTAAGATCGATCGATGCTCAAACGGCGACCAAGTCGAGAGAGAGAGAAAGAGAGAGAGAGAGAGAGAGAGAGAGAGAGAGAGCCACGGAGGTAGGACAGGATGCGGTCGCGCGGAGATTGGCTTCCGGACGAGTAATCGCGAGTCCATCGCGCGCTTTCTGCCCAGAAGAAAGGACCATCTGTCGGAGCGCCGCCGCTCGAGATGGCTTCCTTCCGGCTCCGCCGAAAACGGAAAAAGGGGAGCAAAAAAGCTGCAGTGTTTCCAATAGTCGAATAGAGACGATAGGCAGGCCGTGCGCAGCCGAGAAGTTTTCAAAATAAGCGTCGCTCGGCCCGCCGGGGGTTGCGGGTTTATTTGAGAAGCGAGCGCGCGCAGTGAAGAGAAAGCAGCGCGCAGGCGGAGAGGCCGGAAGTGACGCGAGAGGCAAATTCGCGCGGTACTTGCGAGGTCACGTACACACA
Source organism: Nasonia oneida (assembly GCA_037356405.1). Classification (NCBI taxonomy): domain Eukaryota; kingdom Metazoa; phylum Arthropoda; class Insecta; order Hymenoptera; family Pteromalidae; genus Nasonia; species Nasonia oneida. Next base: position 267,058 of record JAZHPH010000019.1, read on the forward strand.
GCCAAGTGGAACGCGACGCGAGTGAGCTGCGCCGCAGCTGCGGGGGGACTGCACGGCGACGCCATTATAATGCCCCATATGTTATAATCCCTATAGGCCCATTCTCTCTTCGCTGCTTTTCGAAATTCATCACTGGAAAAATGAATTTTTCAACGAGCGCGGCATCGATCAATGACATCCCCATCCCTCTTGGCCTCTCCCTTTCGCGGCGATTCCCGTCGTGAATGGGATTCTTCGAGGGTTCCGGTCTCATCAAGCGCCGCCTAGTTCGCCGCACACTGCATAGCGCGTCGAGTCGAGTCAATGGGTTCGAGTGAGTTATTCTCGGATCGCGATAACGAGAGAGCCTCGGCCGGAAGAGAGAGAGAGAGAGAGAGAGAGAGAGAGAGGGGGGGGGGGGGGGAAGAGCGGACGACGCAGCCGATAACGAATATCGATTTCCTTTTCCTCTTCCTCGTCTGCGACTTCTCCTTCTGTTCTCGCTTCTCGTCCACTCTGCGTGCGAAGCGGATTCTCTTGGAACGCCGAGAGACGCTCCGATTGCTCAGGCTCGACAACGAAAGCGATGTTCCGACGAATTTCAGACTTTTTCGGAATGCTCCGCCTTGTTTTTTCAGCGCGTAAACAGACACGCAGCACCGCACATCGGGGTATAAATAGGAGGAGAGGAGGAACGCCTACGCTGCGCGTATACGCGCATACGTATTATATGCCCACGTTAACGCGCATACGAGCGCGCGCTCGTGAAAAAGGAGGCAGAGAATAAGGAAAAACCCGGTCCTCCTACGGCGCTCGCGCAAGCTGCCGCCAAGGGAAGTCCGTATCGAGAGACGGAGATCGGCCAATCCGATATGTTCTCTCGGCGTCTCTCTCTCTCTCTCTCTCTCTCTCTCTCTCTCTCTCGCCCTCGGACCGGCGAACAGGCGAACAGGCGAACAGGCGAACAGGTTCACCTACACGCCCCGCCGAGCGAGCTGCAGCGCGCATTTAAAGCTGCGCCTTTTTCTCCCGAGGCTCTATAGGTATTGCTATGGGCATGCAGCTAGCTGCCTCTCGCTCGCTCTTTCCTTTCCACCTTTTTCCCCCGCAGTTCGCGCCCGACTTTTTGCTTCCACAGGCACTTTCCCTCTGCAAGCATCGAATTTACGAAATTTCTCTGCGAAATGCTACTTACGTCTCTGCTCGGTACGCAAATTGGAGTTCCCTCCTTGATGATGCCGGCTTCGACCATGACGCCTACAATGATGGGATCTCTCGATTTGAAGACACACTGGAACGAAAACAAAAATGACCAATTAAACGCATCATTCCGAACTTAATATGCGCATTTCCGCAGGCGATCGCCGGTAAATCTATCGTTTCCGGTGCGAGTCGAGAAGCTTCTTCCTCCCTCCCTCCCTCTATTTGGTCTCTCCCTCGCATTCTCGGCGGGCATTTTTTCCGCTTCTTTTTGCCAATCAGCTTCTTCTTTCGCGACTCGGCAGCCCCAGAGGCTTCTTCTTGCTCGCTCGCTCTCGACTTCCTGGCAGAGCCAGAGCAGCAGCAGCAGCAGCCGCTCGTCCTTTCCCCGTCTCTCGCTAGTCGGTTCGCTCGGTCTCGCTCGTACTCTTCTTCTTCTCCCTCCTCTTTTTCTTCTGCTCGAGCTGCTGCTGCCGCTGCTCTCCACATCCGGCGATAAATGCACTCGCATATATACGCAACTAAGCTATCTCGCGTACGTTGGGAGTTTTAAAGAAAGCCGATCTCGAATTGCTCGTTTTGGCGGATGTGTGCGCTGTGAGAAAGCACCTTCAGCGCTTTTCCTCGCGCCTACGGAGAAATAGCGCGCACGGAAGGCAAGTGGGTGCGCGCAATGCGCATGCAGGGGCGATAAGTTGCACCGGCGCGGAGAGACGGATTTTCAGCTTCTCAAAATTTCTCGCTCACGCCTCGCGTTAGGACATGCATTGAACGTTAAACATTGGTTGCGTTGGAGCGTACCGTCGGCAGGATTTTGAGCTTGCAGGGGAAGACGGCTATGTGCTTGTGCTCGTCGCGCTTGCGCTGCCTCAGCTGCTCCTTGTACTCGATGAACCTGTCGAAGAGGTGGTAGATGATGTCGGCTTGGAAGATCTTGACGCCCAGGCTATCGGCGAGCTCTTGCGCGTCACGCTCGATCTTGACGTCGAAGGCCAGAATCGTTGCGTACCTGCAAGGAGAAATTGCGAAATTTCATCGGGACTCGCTTGCGGTCCTCTCGTCGCTCGGCGATACTCACTGGCTGTCGTGCTCCAACATGATGGAGGCCTTCATCACGTCCTTCTTGACAACAGGACCAATACGTATGCCCGCATACTGCAACAGAGAAAAGCGAGAAAGGATATAAAGAGGAGGACTTTAATTGAAGGGAGAAAAAGATGCCGCTCTTATCGTGACGCATCCTTCCTCAATCGAAATGCGGGTCACAGCTCCATTCACGAGCCGGAAGTTGCGCGCGCTGGAAAAGTTGCCGCTCGCGTACGCAACACGCGGAAAGGAGCGCGCGCGAGACTCGCGCGCTTGTCTCGCGCGCTTGACGAATCAGGCCGAGAGAGAGCGGGATGATTGGCCCCCGCATGCCCGCATACGCGCGCAAGGAAACGTCGGGAGGAAGCGGATCCGGCCGCGTCGCCGGATGCGCATTGCGCGCGCTTCCAGCGGATGCTGCGCCGCCGCCGCTGCTATTTGTTGCCCAGATTTTTTCCGCGAAATCCAAAAACTCGAGGGAGAGAGTGAGAGAGAGAGAGAGAGAGAGAGAGACGCGGGGAGGCGTGGAGCGAAAAGGGGGCGTCGGTGCGCCGTGCCGCGGCGGAGAGAGGGGGCCCGAACCAGCGACTTGCAGCCGAGCTCCCTCAACTGGATAATCACGCGCGCCGGTGATTTAACAATGAAGGAAAAAGTGCGTAATTTCCGAGTTTGACAACGAAGCTTTTCCCGTCAAAGCCCCGACCTCCTCTCTTCCCACGCGCGCGCGCACGTACGGATGCTCCGACATTCGCGCAGTAATCCGAAGGATCGGCGCGGAGTATCATAGGCGTATCGGCGCGTTTTTCGCGACAGGTTCCCTCTCGGCGAGCCGCTATTCTCCGATCCGTATCTCCATCCGCTTCCTGCGCGCAGATGTGAGAAATCCCGACATGCCTTCAACGCACACATCGCGCGAACATGTGTTTTCCCATGCTGCGCGCGCCGACTGGCTGACTGCGTGTGGCTGTCGCCCGAGAATAAAGCTCTTTTTCGACGCTTCCGACTTCCGAGTCGATTTCGAAATTCCGCCGCGTTATCCGTGCGCTGCTCGCTGCCTCGTTCTCTGACGGAGAGCTGGAAGAAGCCCGATAAGCCTAATCTCCCGGCAATCAACAAGCGAGACAACTCCCTCCTCCGGATCTCGCTGTCCGCCTGTGTGTATCGCTCGATAGCGGTTTCCGTTGTGTGCGCGCTGCGTGCTCCGTTTTTCGAAATAAATGAAGAAAGCTGGTGATATAATAAAATTAGCGCCGCACCGCCTCGACGACGTGGCTCCCCTGCAGCGGAATCGAAGCCAAAGTAAAAACGAGTTGACGAAAATTGAGAATCAGTCCCCTGCAGCCGAGCGGAAATTGGCGGTGCGTTTTACGAGCTGCCGCCGATTTGCCGACGCGTAGAAAAATCGGGAGAAAGAGAAAAGGAGCGCGCGACGCGTCGGCATCGCGTAGGCGTATCAGTCGCGCGGAGGAGACTCGAAAAAAGCCTAGTATATCTTGGTGAATGGAGCTCTTGGATCTGCCCACAGGTTCCCAAGCCGAGAGCGTGGGCGCCGATTTCCGGTTCGAGCGCAGCCGGCCTTTTTTCGCTGCACTTATCCCTCGGCTTCTCGCGAGCCCATCGCCTCTCTCTCTCTCTCTCTCGCCCTCTTGTGTCCACGCCGCGGGCCCAAACTGGATGCTCTCTTATCTCGCGTAATGTCCGCTTATACCTACACGCATAGGTATAATAAAATACGCGTGCGTGAGCGGGCGCTGTGACGTCAGCGCGAGCGCGCCGACCACGTGATCGGAATGCCCCTGCCTGTATACCTATGTATGCATGCGCTGTCTCGCTCTCCTTGAGCAGCCGCCACCACCGCAGCAGCGTCAGCCGCCAGCGGAAGGGGAGATCCCATTCATGAGCCGAGCAAGGACGAGCCGCGTACTATAGAGGCCGTTTCGTGGCACTTGCGCTCCGCTGCAGCTTTGGCTGGCTCGGCTCTCGCACATTTTTCTTCTCATTTCCAAGTACTTTGTCTACACAAGAGTCGCCGACTGCAAGCTATGGCCTTGCTTGACTCGGATTGCGCGAGGAGACGCTAAAGCCGCAAGTGATCCGCATTACAACTCGTTCGGCCAATTCTCGCTGCAATCACAGCTTCTTGTCAACGTTCAGTCCCGCGACGCTTGCGGATACTCGAAATCCACGTAAAATCCGCATACAAATAACCGAGACCGCTGTGCCGCGCACATATCGGGTCACGATAGATTATGGGCCCTTTGGCGAGCGCGGAGAGTACAGCCAGTGTGCGGCAATGAAGCACTTCCTTCTTAACAGTTTAGCAGGATACGGCTCATTGGTCGCTGGAGCGCTTGCTTGCGGCAAGAGCTCGCGCTTGTGATCCACTGGTGCTACTCGTGCGTGCGCCCGCGTTATCGGTCGTTCTTCCGCTCTCTCTCTCTCTCTCTCTCTCTCTCTCTCTCTCTCTCTCAAACGCGCGCGCGCACCGCCTCCGATACGCGATAGGCCCTTTTTACCCGCGTGCGCTCCATACGCCCCTCCTTCGCTACTCCACTGACTTGTGATGCGAATTTGCTAAAATTCAATATACTTACCGGAATTTTGCTGGATTTCAAGAAGTCGAGAAGCGCCTCAAGAGCACCAAGAGTTGAAGCTTGCACGAAGACACCTCGCTCGGCGAGCTTAATTTTGCCCAAGGCGTGAGTCAGTTCCTTAGCGATTTCCTCCTTCAAAATCTCCACCTCGTCTGGCTTTTGAGCCACCATCAGATTCAGTCCTGCCAGTTGAAACTTGGTTATCCACATGTTCAATAGTAAAATTGTAAAAATATTTAAGTGACTCCACCTGCTATGGCTTTTTCAAGCTCCTTTGCAGCAATTTTGACTCCCTGAGCGGCTTTTACTTGACGATGCTCTACATATGCGCCCTACAAAGAAAGATTCAAGTCAAATTCGTCTTGACAAATTTGTTTTCGTGTGTGTGCGTGTTCTTATTCATCGTTTAATTTAAACATGACCGGTACCTTGACTCGTAGTTCCTTCAAAGGCTGGGGCATAAGTAGTGAACGAATTTGCGTGACGATTGGTCCTTCCGTACCCGCCACAATCATCGTTTCACCCTCCCGAAGAATACCGTTGACTAGAATACAGTCTATCGTTGTACCAAGCCCGGGAAGAGCTTTGACTTCTAGCACCGTAGCTTGCAACTCCTCACTAAACATAAGTCGCTTGGCCAGTGGTCCTTGACAGGCATCAACTATTAGCGCCAACAGGTTACCCATTCCTTCTCCTGCAATCGATTGAACGATTTAGCTTTGGTATTACAAATTGAATTTGTACCAAATTACTTGTTCATGACTTACCTGTTATGGCACTCGTTGGAACCAAAGACACGTAACTTCGAGGATCAGGATTTTCATAAAATACGGCAGCATTAAGACCTTGCTCAGCAAATTGGACAATAATGTCCTTGGAGCGTTTTTGAAACTCCTGTTGAGTAATGATCGCTTGACTTTTTATGATGTCTTGTACGTCTTTTCGATTCATAGTCTGCCAGTCGTACAATCTAGAAAAGAAAAAAAAAATAAATTCAGATATCGCCCTTGTGCTTGCTAAAGAATTTACAATGGCACAAGCTTCTGGTTACCTGTCAATTTTGTTGAGAGCTACAACAAATGGGCATTTCTTGGATTTTAAAAGTTGGATACTTTCAATTGTTTGAGGTTCCAAACCGTGCATAATGTCTACAACTAGAATCGATATATCGCAAAGAGACGATCCTCTATTTCTGAGATTACTGAAGGATTCGTGACCAGGTGTATCAATGATTAACAGTCCAGGAATTTTGAACTGTTTGTCTGCAAACTAGAACACAAAGTAAACCTTGAGTAAAAATTGAATCTAAAGTATAATCTTTAGTAAAGACTTGAAACTTACTCCTTTAACGTGCTTCGTCGACTCCTGAATGGCTTCGATTGGAACGTTGGTGGCACCAATTTGTTGAGTAATACCACCAGCTTCACCGTCTTGCACATTGGTTCGTCTCAGTTTGTCAAGGATCTTGGTCTTGCCTGTATCGACGTGGCCCAGTACGCAAACCACAGCGGCTCGCAAGTTATCAACGGTTCGTTTCTTTTCTGCCTCGATTCTTCGATTCTGAATTCTTTGACGGACTTGCTCTTTTTTACGCTCGGCGTCGGTTCTCTTATCATCAACGTCGCTTTCGTTTTCTGATTCGCTTTCAGATTCGGACTCGGAACCTTGGCTCTCCGAATCAGATTCGTTCTCCGAAGACTCGTCATCGTCCTCAGGAGTCGACTCTTTCTCAGCACTTTTCTGTGTTTTTACGGCCCCTTGGCTAATGGGTTCCTTGGTACCGTCAGACTTATCTATTTAAGTAATCACTAGTTATTTGTCTACTCGGCCTTATCTTGATTTTGAATAATATAAAATAATAAATGCATACCTTCTTCTGGCTCTTCTTCACTACTCTCTGCATCCCAAGCATCTTTCACGCCATCTTCTTCATCTTGCTTTTTCTCTTGAACTTTCTCTTGCTTGTCAACGATCTCTACCTGTACTTGGTCAGATTTTATATCATCAGACGTTTTAGCCTCGTCTTGACCTTCGGTACTTGACTGTTGTTTCACTTGCTTGGGTCGTATTCTTGTTCCTGAATTAAAAAATCAAAATAAATAAATAAACCCAAGACATTTGTGATAGTATAGTCTGAACCAAGGGTGAAGTTGCAGGACAAGTCGAGGTGAGCTAGCACGAGCCCAAGGCAAGTGTATTTGGGCGCTACAAACGAGTGCAACCACACGACGACGTGTGGATGTATTTTCGATTTTAACGTACATGATAAACGAATATCATGCGCGTGTTCCATAAACAAATTCATCCCTAGACAACTTGAAAAAAAAATACCTGGTCTTGGTTTCTTTTCGCCTGCCTCGGGCATTTCTAATCCTTGAGCTTTAAGTGCTTCAAGCATAGCTTGTGCCCTAGCTTGCGCTTGCTTTTGTTTCGTTGTTAAAAATTTTCCTTCAGCCTTGAGTTTCTCTTTTCTTTGTTTTTCTTTCAACTTCTTCTTTTCCTTTTTTTCTTGCTCTTTTTGGAGTTTTTCCAAACGAGCTCTCTCTCTTTCTTCTTCTAAGCGTATTTTTTCTTCTTCTTCTCGTTTGAGTCGTTCCTCTTCTTCTTTAGCTTTTTTTAAAGCTTCTTGCATAGCAGCAATCATCTTCTTTCCAGGTCCTTTAGCTAGAAGAAAAAATTGATGTTAATTGGAATTATTCACTTTTCCATAAATCTTGATGAATAACTAACTTATAATTACTTTTCTCTGCTTTTGTTTCTTCCTTTCCTCCCTTCTTCTTCTTCTTGGTTCCTTCATCTTGTTCTTCACCTTCTCCATCGCTGGCATCTTTTTCAACTTGCGCAGGTTTTCCAGTTGCTTTTTCAACCTCTTGAGGAATTCCAGTATCACCAGCTTTTTTCATAGATTCCTAAAATACAGAAAACCCATTTAAATTGAAATGCTGCTAAAGAATTAATTATGTGTGTGTGTGTGTGTGTGTGTACTAGACATACTGCCTTCTTTTGAGCAAGCTTTTTCTGCTTCTCTCTTTCTTTCTTCTCCTTTTTCTTTTGAGCCGCGGTTTTTACAGTACTACCCTCTTCACCCTCTGCTGGCGCATCTGCCTTTTCTTTTTCCGGTTCTTGGTCAGCTTCCTTGGACTTGTTTTTCTTTTTGTCATCTTGTTCAATTTTTTGCGCATTTGTCACTTGCTCTTGAACAGATTTCTTTCCCGAATATTCCATTTCCAATTCTGCTAGAACTTTATCAATATCTTCGTCACTGTCGTTACGTTTTTTCTTGGCTGCAATAAAAATATGGTTTCAATAATATACGCCTTTCAATGAAAAAGATCAAATATTTTTTTGGCGAAATTAATTTTTTACCCTTCTTTCCCTTTTTGGACTCTTTTTGAGATTCTCGAGGTTCAAGCTTTTGAGGCTTAGAAGATTTACCGCGGTCTTTACTTTCCGTTTTTTCCGATTCGTCGTCGGATGGAGGAGGTGATACTACATCTTTTTGATCATCATTATCATCATCATCATCATCATCATCCATGTTTAGCAAAGCAAAACTAGCTTTTGGTACTGTGAAATGTACATAAATCACGTTATTGCATTGTGTCGTGATCTCAAGCTCATTAAAAGAATATCAAGATGCCAATTTTTTAAATCAATAGAACCTGTATAAAAAATAATAAAATTGAATAAAAACAATACAACCAACCCTTTTTAGCTGATACATGTTTAATCGCTTTAGTTGGAACGATGTTGAATTCATCGTCTGATTCTGAGGCTGCCTTGTTGCTCTTCTTGTCTTTCGTTTTCCCTTTGGATTTTGGAACTTGATCATCTGATTCATCATCAGATTCTTGCTTCTTATTCTTTTTCGCATTTGACTTGTTTTTAGCTTGGACCTTGAGTTCTTCATCTTGAGAAGCATCAGAATCGGCAGCTTTTTTGCCCTTCTTCCCTTTTCCCTTGGCTTTTTGCACTTGATGGTCAGACTCATCGTCTGATTCTGCCTGCTTTTTACCCTTTTTCTTATTTTTACTTTTAGGCTTCTTTTCTTCACCCTCATCCTCGGATTCTAAATCCAAGTCTTTTTTGCCTTTTTTTGCTTTAGATTTAGATTTTGGCTTTTCATTTTCCGATTCATTATCAGATTCAATAGATAAGGCAGCAAACCCTTTCTTGACAGGCTGATTTTTACGAGTTTTTTGTTTACCACGCGAAATTTCAGCTTCAGAGTCTGAACCTGAATCAGCCTTATCCTTAGATATAGGCAGATCATTGTCAGAATCATCTCCACCACGCTTTTTATTTTTCTTATCCTTTTTGGAGGCTTTAGTTTTCTCTACTTTTAGTTCTTGGAGATCATCAGCCAAATCATCGACATCATCAGCCTTCTTCTTCTTATCTTTGGACTTTTTGGACTTGACAGGTTCATCATTGACAGTAGTACTTGCTACCTCTGCATCGCTTTCGCTAAAAAATGATACAATAAATCATTAGAATCAGAGAATTCAAGTGCAAGACCAAGGCCAAACCAGCTCAAGCTAATATCATCCAAATGTCGAATCCAATGACAAAATTGCCAGAAAATTGACGTAAATCACGCATCCACCGAGTCGAGTCCGCAAGAGGCACATCCAGCACTGGTAGGCATACGCATATGCTCGTGTGTATGCTAACAGCACTGGATCAGCCTCCAACCTAACCTAAACTAGGCAGCTGGCACAAGATAGCCCGACTACACCGCGCATGTATTTTCATATGTATATAGGAACGTGGACTTGGAGATTTCGAGAATTTCTTGGCGAAAAGTAGGTACCTACGCACGCATGCACCTAGGTATGTGAATAGCTACATACAACATGGACAGGGTGAAAGAGAACAAGCGAAAAGAGTTGTATCTTAAGTTGATAATCTCTGATGGGTATAGGTACATGGCATGGAGCTGATTAAGCCAAAAAGAAAGGAAGGACAAAAATGATGATCGACTCACAAGTCGTCGTCCTTGTCAGCGCGCTTGCCCTTCTTGGCCTTGCCCATGTCTGGTAGTTATATTTTCACAACTTTTTTCGCGTCAAGTGTCCGGCCAGCAGCGGTAGCTTCTGCAACATGGGAGGCGGAAAATTTTGCGGATTTTTCGGCGCGTGGCAAGGCAGCAGCCCGATGATCTCCGCGGTAACGCCGAGGCTGCAGGGCTCCTTTCAATCCCAAGTTCCAACTCCAAGTACTCGAATGGCACGAGCACACACATACACGCACACACACGAGCTTGCGCGCGCGTATGTATATAGACGCACACTGTCGCGCGTCTCGCACCGGTTTCGTTTCGTTATTATATCCTCCGCCGAAATGCCAGACTATCGCTGCACTTGACTTGATCTGCTCTTATTACACTCGAGCGAGAGTAAATGCTGCTGCTGACTCGAGAGAGTCGAGAGTCGAGACTCGTCTCTTGCGTCTCTCGAAAGAGTCGCGCACGAGACTCGAGACTCGAGAGCTGCTCGGCGCTGAGAATCTGACTATATAGAGTATAGACTACTTATCTGACGACCTGAAGTGCGCTGCACTGTTGTTGTTTATAGATCGATTTATCGACCGACGGGCCGTTTTCATTTTTATACCCGCGAAATTCAAATGGGTTATTATTTCAAAAGAGCATTATTGAAATTACAGCCAATCAGATGCATAGAATATTGAGTTTTGAAACTGCGTTTTAGAAAAGCTGCATGCCGGGACTCTATAAATAGAACTTAACGGTTTGAAAAAAATTAAGTTGCGCGCGTTCTCCGCATCCTCTTCCCGCTCCCCGCATCCAGCTCATGCGGGGTACAAATGTACAATAATAATAACGCGCGCAAAACTTGAGGTCCCGATATTACATAGGTCTGTAATCAAAAAACAAGTCAACCAATATTAATCTCTTCTTATAACTGGTCGAAAGAATGCGCCGAAATTATGGCGACTCCTAATTTTCATGCCCGAATGAATGACATTTTTAAAAGCAAGTACGTCATATCATGTGCATTTTCGCAATATGCATGACTGGAATTAATTTGCAATTGGCTTATCATATGTATACATAAAGTACCTATCAACAAACCCGATAGGGCAATCAAACCTCTCGTTGACGCACATGCCATGTTTGTCTATACATTCTACATATAAGTAGTGTCAACTGATTCTTTTCATTGGCACCGCTGCTCGAGCGTCAGTCTCACCATCAAGACACCAGAAAGACCAAATAAAATAGGTATAGCCGCCGCAAGCACGTGGTATAACAACGCAAGGTGGCACAATATTATGGCCCAGCAGCAGAAATGCTTGGCCCAGTCAAGTCATTCCCAATGAGTTCACCGGTTGCCACTTTTCACGGACGAGTGTGCTAATTATCGCGTTAAACAAGTTGCGAGCATGCGGGGGTCCGAGTAGCTGTCAGTCGCACAATAGCGAGAAAAAGAAATGCCGCCGATTTTGAACAACAAACAGGTTATGTCAAAGCAACTCGTCTGACATGATTTCATAATTAACACTTGTAACAGTTGTAACTCGCAAGAATAGATTCGGCATTAGCTTGTGTACGTGAATCTAATGAAAATGACAAGCATCAAGACGAGTGACATTGACTTGGATGATCCAAGGTTCAGGATTAAGCCGTATCAACAGATGATTGCTTCCTGCACTGGTGCACTTGTAACTTCGTTTATTGGTGAGATTCATCAAGATTAGAAACCTGTTGTTATTGATTAAATTTAAAAAACTCGAGATATTTTTTCGTAATTCTTCCAGTTACCCCGCTAGATGTTGTCAAGATTCGCTTGCAAGCTCAGCAAAAGGCTATGCTGTCAAACAAATGCTTCTTGTATTGTAATGGATTAATGGATCATATCTGCTCTTGTGGGAATGGACAGGGTGGAATGAGTCAAACTGCCTGGCTCAAAGCGAATGGAAAATTTACTGGCACATTGGTACAGCTATTGCACAATATACACTCGTGATATTGATAATGCTTGATTGTTTCTTAAAATTTGCGTGCTACATTTTTATAGGATGCTCTAGTTAAAATTAGTCAAAAAGAAGGTATTCGATCATTGTGGAGTGGATTGAGTCCAACCTTGGTTTTAGCTGTACCAGCTACAATTGTATACTTTGTTTCCTATGAACAACTGAGGCTGTACATCAAAGTAATCAATTTTTTTTTTTCATCAATTTTACTTGCATGACGGGAAAAATTTCACTCTAAAATATTTTTATTTATGTGTAACAGGATAGTTATAATACAAGTGCCAGGAATATAAGTCATATGGAGCAGCCGTTTTGGATACCGATGGTAGCTGGTGGCACAGCAAGAATATGGGCTGCTACTCTAGTCAGTCCACTAGAATTGATACGAACCAAGATGCAGTCCCAGAGATTAAGTTATGCTGGTCAGTTTTCATGTGTTATTTCACAAACAAGTTGATCATATCTATTGGTAATATCTATTCATACGAAATCATTGTAGAAATGCAGCAAGCTTTGAAAACTGTTGTCCAGCAAAATGGTGTACGAGGATTATGGATGGGCTTGAGTGCTACACTATTGAGAGATGTGCCATTCAGTGCAATTTATTGGTTCAACTATGAAGGCATCAAGAAGAAATTTCCTAGTTCTCAACAAACTTTTGCATTCAGCTTTGTAGCAGGTGCTTTAGCTGGTTCTGTAAGTTACTTGAATGAATTGATTGTATGCCTGCACCACTCGCATGTCGAGTCTTGATTTGGATTGGTATATTTACAGATAGCAGCCTTTGTAACAATTCCATTTGATGTTGTGAAAACTCATAGGCAGATAGAAATGGGAGAAAAACAAATTTATTCTGGTAATTCTCGCGCATAAGTTTCTCAAAAACTTGTGTTATCTCTCATGAAAATTGACAAACCATCTACTTTTCTCAGATCATCCAAGACAATCCGGTAGTACATGGCACACAATCAAGAAAATATACTCCACAAGTGGAATCAGAGGATTGTTTACAGGATTGACACCCAGACTTGTTAAAGTTGCACCAGCTTGTGCTCTTATGATTTCAACATTTGAGTATGGAAAACGATTCTTCCAAAACTACAATGCAAATCGTGCTCTTCTAGAAATGCATGATGACATTCATTGGCTTGATCAAAAGCAAAATCGCGTTTAATATCATTTGTAATAATACTTGTGTAAATAGATGGGGAATTTTTCTGACTTGTGTATATGTGTTTCAATTGTATTATGAAAATTCATTTCATCTAGACTATTATTTAATCATGGCTACCAATTGATCTAGAGATTACTTTTGAAAGCAAGAACCAAATATGCAATAAAATATATTTTGTTTAAAAATGATTCAATATTTTCATATGCTAGAATAATTATTCATGAAAGCAAGTTGAATATTGCAATAAATACACACAAGATTGCTCCAAATTGAATCAGTTAATTTCAAGAAACGATATGATATATATGTTCATGTATAATGACATGCATTCTGCATATATTTAAGCAGAGAGTTCTTATCTCCCTGATTTAAGAAACGCATATAATTCATGTGTGTGTGTGTGTTTATATATATATATATATATTCAGGTTGGTCATGTTACCACACCTGGTGCCAAAGCGCGCAACAGGCGCGCGAGTTTAGACTTTAGTCTTGTATTTGTTGCGTGCGTGACCGCATGTTCCGGATTGACTTTCGTTTTCTATCGATAGGTATAGATATAATTAAATAACTTGAAGCCATAGATATTCTCGATTCCAAGAAATACACTTGCAAGTTCACTTCATTGTTCTCATTCGTCTGGATTTTTCACAGAATAACGTGAAAATAGCTTGAATTCGAGGTTATGCCGGCATAATTTTGCTTGTCGAGTCTGTGTTGTAACTAGAGGTAATTAATTGATTAATTGACAATAGCTTCCTGAATAACACAATAGATATAATTTGATGATAACTTGATTTAAATCTCCAGTCATTTAGTATGTTTGAAATATTGTATACAACATCTTTATGTTATTGTAAATGTTATTGTGTTCTATACATCACTTGGTCAGATTTACAATTAACTTGAATTCATGATTTAGGTAAAAGGATTGCCGTAAAGATAAAGAAAAATGGAGGAATCAATGACAACTCAACCAACTTTCAAGTTGAATTTTGCCAAGCAAATCCAGTGTGTGGAATGGTCTCCATATGAATGGTCCCAGCATCTGATTTGCATCGCCTTGGGAGAAGAAATCATTGTTGCAACCATCAAATTTCAGGTATGATACATTTTGTCTAGCAAGCTTTTTAAGACAAGCATTCTCTAATTTGTTACTTAAGAATTATAATATATTTATATAGGAAGATGATGATGTTGTAGAAGATATTATTTATAATGCTCTTCGTACTTTTCACCATGAAACAAGAGTACATGCAATCGCTTGGAGTCCTGAGACATCACTCAGCGTTGTACCTAAAATAGTATCCTTCTGTGTGGCTGGTGCTGACTTTAAAATAAGATTGTATAATAGTGATTTGAGCGAGAGTAATATATTTGAGGTATTGTTTTAAATACAATTTATTATATTATGTTGATATTATGATTACTTTGAGCTGATTATAAAATTTGTTTATTTTTGTAGGTATTGGAAGGTCATAAAGATTATGCAAATGATATTTGTTATGATCCTGATGGTGAATTACTTGCCTCTGTTTCTGATGATCATACATGTAAACTTTGGGCTATTAAAGAGGATCAAAAATGCATTTTAACATTTCCACTAACTGCTCCAGGAATGACTGTGCGATGGCACACTGAAGAAACTGGAAAACTTTTGGTTGCTGAAAAAAATGGCATTATTCGCATGTACAATGTTAGAAGTCAGCAAGCAATTATGTCAGTAGATGCTGGTACTATTCCATTATTGACTGCTGACTGGAGTCCAAATCCTTTGAAAGTTGCTTGCATTTCTTCAGGAGAGCTTATTTTATGGGATATGTCAAGACCAAGGTAAATTCAATTTTTTCTTTTTGTTTTCTATGTGTATTATGAATTTAAATCTTTGTTCATTATTTTAGCCGACCACTGGAAAAACGGACTCTTCACGTCGAAGGTGGTCTGATCATGAAGTTTTCTCCTTCGAATGAGAACCTTGTAGCAAGTATAGGACGACCTGATAATATTTTAAAAGTTGTAAATTTAAAATCTAAACCACTAGTGTTGTGTGGACGTGTTAGATTACTTGGTGGATTGACCTGGCATCAAAGAATTCAAATTGTTTGCGCAGGCAGTGATAGACAACTATTATTTTGGAAAGTTAATAATAAATAAGTAGTTTATTAATAAAAAGTAACAAAATTATAAAAATAAATTTTATTATTTGATAAGTGTAACGAGTATCCGTATTTTAAGCAAACAGCGTTTTTGAAGTAGCCATAACAAGTTGCGTGATTTTCTGACACGCTTGTTTATCCGGAACTTGACTAAGGAATTCCATTATGTCGTGGTAACTAGATAACGGATTTGGTGCTGAAATGCGTTCGTCGAGAAATTTGTTTTTCGCCTTTTTCAGTTGATCCAATTGTTCTATCAATGTCGCACTGCTTGGTGCTTGCCCTGAGAAGAATAGATTAAAAAATATACAACAGATCATGTTATCTGTTGAGCAAGACTTGGGTTCAAATAATTCAACTTACCAACTTCTAAAGATAATTGAGCCTCTAGTTTATTGATTTCGCTAGTTATATTCCAAAATTCAACAGCTTGCTTGCTCAAAAGATCTTGCACGCAATTCTCTAAAATTGATACAATCAGGTTGGCGGACTCACAGATCTGCTCGTCTTTTAATTTTAATGAGTTCTCATTAAACCATTTTATAATCGCATGACACAGGTATGCACGCAAACTTGATGAAACACCGTTTTCACTAGTATTCAAGATACTAGACGAATCTGTCCAATTTTTCCTTTCCAATGAAACAAGATACTTTGCAAGTAGTGATTTGCTTGAACTGGATTTTTCATACTGGGATATCACGTCGCACGCCTTGACAATGTGTTGTAACTGTTGCTTTTGATTATCGGATAATATTGCAAGTGCTATTTGATGACTCGCCCTAATTTGTACCTGTTGAAATGCAAGCAATGAAAAGAAATGATTTTATAATGAAGATTATCAACGTACCATTTTCTCGTTCTGCGAATCCGTCAGAGGATAGAAGTCTTTTTCAAGTAAAAATAAATACTTGTTCGAACATTTAGCAAAGCGATTTTCAAGAGTTTCCAGTAAAGCGCTACTGGATAAACCTTTCAACCAATCAAAAATAATTTCATCGCTAGTACTCGCTAAAATTTCACTCAACACAGTGAATACTTGTACTTCAATTTCACGAAACTGCATTTGAGGATGATTTTCTATAATAGAATCAGCAGTTGCAAATTCAGAATTAAATAAAGCTTCTAGTATTGCTTTATCCGCTACTGATGTGATTAAATCAACGTCTCTCGCTATTTCGGCGAGTTCTATCGCTAAAATCAAACTGTCAATGTCCCTTCGTCGTTCTAAAGTCTTGGCAGCTTTTACATATTCTCCTAGCATTATGTAACATTCCGTTGCACTTTCAAAATTTCCGTTTTTTATAGCATTATTTGCCCATTCCCCAAGAATACTGTTAATCAGAGGATCATTTGCCTCCAGTTTCAAAGTTGCAAGAGCGTACGCTTCTTTGTATAGTTTCGATGCCATTAGAACGTCGACAGCCTCGTGAACTTTATTTATACATAGGAGATAAGATACTGCTTTGTGTGGATTATCTTGGAAAATTAATTGATTAACATAAGCTTGGATCACTTTTTCTCGCGTCCTAAACATAAATGCATTAATCTTACCAAAATATTATTCCATTAACTTGGATTTTGTGTATCAATAAATTACTTACTCGATCGTTATGCTAGGCTCAATGAATGCCAATGATACCAAGTAATCATTCAAACGATTACTTTTCATAGCTTCTTCCAAATTTTCCTTTAAATTCCCACTCCAAAGATTGATCTCAGTAACAGCATTATATTGTCCATTTGACTCAAGAATTTTTTCTGCAACATATTAAACTCGACATTTATTAACTGTCCATTCATTCATACATTACGTAATAATAATAGTAATAATAATAATAGTAATAATAATAAATTCACAAGACCTACTTTCATAATTTAAAGCTTCTTCGAGATTTGTTTTGCTGCCAAGTAACACAGGGACTTGTACATCTTGTGTGCATCTTGTAAATTTTAAAATATGTAAAAGCTTTCTAACTGACTGGTACCAAAGATTACTGTCATTTAAAATTTCAGAATAACCAGGAAAATGCGTAATTTTTTTTTGTTTTTTCTTTTTGATAGGCTCTGGATTCACTGTTTCTTGTTTATTTTCGGCTATAACGATAGATTCGCCATTGACTTGTTTTGATTCTGATTCATTGGCATTATTAGTAATGATGGCTTCCTTAGTTTTTTTCTTTTTTGTGCGTTTACCTCTTGCAGGTTTTATTACCGAAGTCGCTGAAATTGCTACGGTTTGATTAGAAATACTCCATATGCGTAGAGTAGAATCAGCTGAACCAGTGATAATCAAATCTTGATTAGATGGACTCCACATGCAACATTGAATTGGTCTTAAATGAGATGCATAAGTAGCAATAACTTGTTGCGTTTCGATTTTCCAAACCTATAATCAAATAAATGCATTATTCAAATTCAAGAATCGTGTACCTAGTAGAATACAACTCGAAAATCGGACTAACGTACTTTAGCAGTATTATCATAACTTCCAGATACCAAATACCCACTAATATGAGGACTCCAAGATAAACACACCACTTTTTCACTATGGCCATTTAATGTAGCAACAGTTCTATAAAAAGATGATTGATCTGATTTGTTTTCTTCAGGATCACATGTCAAAATATCAAAAATATTAATTGCACTACCATTTATTGCTACTGCTAGATAGTTTTGCATAGCTGAAATGTTTAAATCTGATGAGGTACTTTCTGGATGCCAAGTTAAACATTGGATTGCCTTGTGTAGTAAATTAATTGTACTGCCATACTCCTTCAAGTCGCGATTTAAAAATGAGATTGATCTAGAAAAAAATAGGTAATAAATTATATTTCTGTAAAACATTTATTACCATCATTGCTTTTTAATAATTCATACCCATCTCCAAAACCCAATGCCAACAATGAATAATCTGGTTTCCAGCAAAATTCTGTGCAGTCCTTTTTCTTGACGACTGGTACTGGATCTTGAATTAATAATTCAAGCAAATAATTAATACGAAACTGGGAAATATATAATCCAAGCCTAATTTAGAACTATGACTTACTGTCATTGAGCTTTTCAAGGTTGTAGTAAACCAATTCGCCATCGCCACATGTGTAGAGAGCATATTCCTTGACATTTGGAGCTGGACCCCAACCGATAGAATAAATAATGCGTCTGTGATATTGTCTTAATAAAATTGGAGGCTTCCTGGAATTCGTGTCAAATGTACCGACCCGTCCTTCATTTGTCGCAAATGCTAATAAATTTTCTTTTTCAGGATGCCAAGATAACTATAAATATTTAATCATTAAATAAAACTAAAATCTTGACTAATTCAAGATAATAAAACCAGTTAACTTACTGCTCTGACTTTTCCCATAATCTTTTCCCATAACATTTGGACTTGTATTGTGGTTTCATGAGGCTCTGACAAATTCCACAAACGTATCATGGCATCACCAACTCCAAAAGCAATCTGAGATGTATCCACAGGGCAAGCTGACATACAGTATACAAAGCCACCCTGAGTTGGTATTGTATATTCTATGCAAGTTTCACTATCTAAAATACTGCAACAAACTACTTGTCTGTCTTGTGCTAGAGTCCAAATTGCTTGGCTGCATTGCAAAAAAACATGCATAGAACATAGTCAACTTATTATGTAACATTTATAATAAATAAAATAACAAGTAATATACACACATATTAGTTTTGGATCTCCAATTTTCACTTTCCTTGTCTTGAGGTGGTTCAACAGCTAAACCAGTAATGGAAAATAAACCTCTGCCATGCTTGGCATGAATTAATTTTGGAGTGAATTTTTTCTTGGTACTTGCATTTAAATCCCACATTAGGAGCTCTCCCCATGGTGAACTTGTGAGAAGAACAGTTGGCTCCAACCAACATACTGCAGTATGGCTTGCAGCTGAGGCACTGACTTTACATTTATGACTACTTGAATCTAAAGGTGCTACTGGCAATGTTATCTGTGTTTGATAACGTCCATCAGTCTTCCATAAAAATATATCTCTATGAAATGGCAAACAAAATGTATGATGTATTAAAAAAAAAAGTTAAAAAAAGTATTTTTATATTTGATCTTTTGATTACCTATCTTTAGCACCAGATGCTAATAGAAACTCTTTGGTTTCTTTACTTTCAAAAATGTTGACAGGTGCAGGACACCAGGACAAGCTTGTAATCTCTACATTATGACCCCTCATTTGCCAAGTTACAGAACCTGATCCGCGCAAGTCAACTAGATATACTAGGCCACTTTTAAATCCAAGTGCCACCAGATTAGAATCATGTGGACAACAAGCTAGACATGTAGCGGCAAGTTTTCCTCCGAGAGTTATCGTTTGGCTGGCATCATAACTTATATTCCATGTTACCAATAAGCCATCTTCACTCACAAAGCATACTAGATTTGGATTATGTTTAGACCAATCTACTCCAATTACTTTTTGACTAGTCAGT
This sequence comes from Nasonia oneida, assembly GCA_037356405.1. Lineage (NCBI taxonomy): Eukaryota > Metazoa > Arthropoda > Insecta > Hymenoptera > Pteromalidae > Nasonia > Nasonia oneida. Next base: position 286,710 of record JAZHPH010000019.1, read on the forward strand.
GTGGAGTTTTTCATTTCCAGGTTCAAGTCTTGTAAGCTCCATATTTTAACGATATTGTCATCTCCACTAGAAACTAGACGATGAAAACCAGCTTCATTATGCTTGGGAGAAAATGACAGGCACGTAACCCTGTCCGTGTGAGCTCTGTCTATAATGGAAAATTCTAAGCTTTTACTACAAGTTTCTTTTGCTTTAGCTACCACTATGGAATTCCTAGCCCCCCAAGCAACAGTGCCATCACTTGCACAAGCAAGAATATTACTCAAGTACCAATTTGGAGACGGTGGAAGTACAAGTTCATTCATTGCAAATTCTCCTATTGATAAAGAATTGAATTTGTTATAATTTAAAAAATTGATAAAATGGTTGTGAATCTAACCGCACTGTACTGTCACTGTATATCTCAAATATCAGTCACTTGTGTGCTCGAAATGAATAGAAATAATTTTAATAAAATTCTAGGTTAACCGGTTTGCGTTTTTCAACTTGAAAATGATTTCAAGTTGACACCTATATTCTATAGGCTTTAATAAATGGTATCTAGAATCTAGTCTTGGCGTGAAACAATGGATACAGAAACTTGCTTTTCAAGAGGACATTCACTATACTTGTTGAATTATTTATCGAGAAATTCAAGAGATTCTCGTCGACATGTGCGATGTGCCTCCTGTTTATAACCGCATCAAGTTCAAGGCCCTGCAATATAAGCTGATTGGGATATAATCTACATCAAGGCCGCGTGGCGCAAATCCATCGCGAACTATTCAAATAAATAATAATTTCAATTTTCAAATACTTGAAATACATAAGTTCACACATCGAATATTCTGTTTAATAATGAATTGAAAATGAATAAATAAGGCATATACGTGCATTATAAATGAACGCGCATACAGGTCGTAAGCTTTTTCACAAATATGCGATTAAAAAGGGAGTTTAAAATAAAACGTCAACGAAATTTCCCGCTCAAGATCAACTGGATTCAATTCTTTTCATATATCTTTCATATATATATATAT
>JAZHPH010000019.1:292748-396266 GCA_037356405.1 Nasonia oneida
ATGATTAGGGCATTGTTTGTATCGCAGGAACCGCATACCGCGAGTTACCGCGAGTTTCTAGGTTATATTTGCGCGCGCCAACATTTCTCCGAACGGCAAGACTGGTGAAATAAGCATCATGACAGAACAAGTTAAAAGAAAGCTGATTTCTAGTTGAAATTTTAAAAATCCCTCACCGTCTCTCAAGCTGAATCTCATTTGCGTGCCAAAAATGAAGTGAGTTCCCACGCCGGTCCGGTCGGTCTTGACGGCACCCTTCGCGATGATCCGCTCGATTAGCTTGAGGTACTGATACTCTTCGTGATCCTCGTCCACGTCTCCATCACTCTGGGCCTTTCCATTATTCTGCTCTACAACGTTCTTTTCTTCTATCTCCGTCATCTTTTTGTTGACGTATTTTCAGAGCAATTACCCGCCAAAAATAATTGAATGGCTGATTAACGGACGCGACAATCTGCAGACTGCAGAGCAGGGAGACTATACCTATAAGTACGGAAACGCTCAAGTGTCAACCGTAATGGGAAATAGCGATTAGTCGAATTGAAGCTTAGAGTCTTCAGTCAACTTCAGACTCAATTTTAACAGATAATATACTAAAGGGCCGTATCGTCATTCGTAATCTTTCTTGAAACACTATATAAAGAATTCAGATTGATTAAACGGATCGATGAATCAAGAGTGCGTATAATTTATAATTATGATCGACACACTCATTGATTCCTATACATAAGTATACTTATTATAATATCTAAATATTATAGTTATAATATGCGTGCGGCCGAAATGCCGAATTCCTGCAGCCGCGCACGCGCCTAGCTAGATTAAGTTCGGCGCCTGCGCAATGCATGTATATTATTGCTATATATATAGGTATAAGGTACTTGTGACGATGCGCTAGTACTAAGCTACTATAAGTAGAGGGCAGCCAGGCAGCAGCTATCTATATGTATACCTATACGCTGTATGTACATATTGACGCTTTGATGCTGTCAACGTTGCCTCGGACGATGTCGTCGCGGAGTACGTGAGGACAAATCTGGTAAGAACAGCAACGCCAGGACCGCCCGAACAAGAGCATGCTTGCGTCGCAGAGCTAGGAGGTTTCGCTGCAGCTGCGTTCTCCCGTTTTATTGCTGCAGGGGTCAAGGTAAGAAACGAGAATGCTTTTGTAGGTTAGGTGCTGTCTGCAGTCTCCAGTGTCTGGGTGTCGAAATCTCACGGAGCTATTACTTATATACAATTCTAAGCAATCATGGTCTCCTTACGAGACGAACTTGCTCATCCATAAAACCTAAAATTGCGCTTTTATCACTCTGCTGGTTCTAGTTCTGATCTGGACACCAATCATTACTTTCGTCAAATTGGTCTGAGTTCATTGCTCTAAAGACTGACTTCTTTTTGTTCCAGTCCGCGTCAATATCCTTCCTTTCTCCTTTGGTATAAGTGCAATGAAATAAGGCCCCACAATGATGGGAGATCAGTTTCGCACCAAAGTGGAGCAGTACTCGCCAAAATCCTCTCCAAGGGGTGCTCGTTCTCCTGTTGTTTCCAGACAGGATTCAACGGGGACTTTGAAGACAACTATTTCACTTGGAAAAAATCCATCCATTGTTCATAGTGGACCATTTTATTTGATGAAAGAACCACCTGGTCTGTACTCTTATTCCAGTTAAATAAATTCTAAATTTACCCAGTGATTGGAAAAGAATTTATAATAATTTGTTTGTTTTTTTATCAACAGGGGAAAGCGAATTAACAGGAGCCAGGAATTTAATGACCTATTATGGTCTGGAGCATTCCTATAGCAAATTTAGCGGAAAAAAACTTAAAGAGCAATTGTCTTCATTTTTGCCAAATTTACCAGGTATCATTGATACACCTGGTGACCAAGATAATAGTTCTTTAAGATCTGTGATTGAGAAGCCTCCAATTGGAGGGAAAGAACTTGTTCCATTGACAAGTGTTCAGTTGGCTGGCTTTAGGCTACACCCAGGCCCGGTATGCACATCAATATCAGTTTCATTTTGCATTTCATTAAAATTAAAATTATAACCCATGTTTATTTTCTCTACCAGTTACCCGAGCAGTACAGATACATTAACCAAGCCCCTCAAAGAAAGCACAAGAATAAACACAAGAAGCACAAGCACAAACCTGGTGAAATTCCTAGCGGGCAGGAGACAACAGTAACAGATATTGGGGGCGTCGATACGCATGAGAAGAAGCACAAGAAACAAAAGCGGCATGACGAAGAAAAAGAAGCGCGGAAAAAGCGTAAAAAGGAGAAGAAACGAAAAAAGCAAAAGCACAGCCCTGAACATTCTGGAGGGCTGACGCCATCGCAACATTCGAATTCGTGATCTTCAAGTGACCATTTTATTTCGACTGTTATTTGTGAAGAGTCTTCCTCTTTATCGAACATGGCTTTTGAATAAGTAGTTTATTTTAAGAAGAAAATTATTTTTCGGTTCTACGTAAGGATATCATTTATTCGTAAATTTTATAGTTCTGTAATCGACGATTCATGATTTTGGTCTGTCATTTTTGACTTCGAAAAGTGATGCTATTATTTTTTCCATCAAGTTTTGTCAAGATGTCACACGTCACATTTTCATTTAATTTCCTCAAGCGTAATCCTTGTAAATAAATAGTATAATTAAATATATTTTCCATCTTGTTCTTCTAGTACAAATAATTTGTTGAATGAATTGTGACCAGTTTGTGAAATTCGCAAATGAAACGGAAGCCAACATAAACAACGTTTGTAAATACAAGTAAAAGCATTACTTGGCATAATTAAGAATAATTTAGTAAGTATTTGTACATAATTGGTTAACCAAGTACAACCAATTATTATGTCTAATATCTTGGAAATAAATTGTAATATTTATAATGGTAATTAATCAAGGAAAAGGGTTTTGTTTTGAATAAAAAGAAAACCACTTGATTCTTAACTCTAGGGACTGTTTTTATTAAAACCTAGCTTGATACTTGATGATCGTGTCAAGCACGTAAATCGTAATTTAATTTTAATTACACAAAAGTATTACCCAGTCTTGAGAAAAATTCAATACATTTCGTCTCGAAAACCAAGAATGCGATGTTCCATTCGTTAGTTGTGATCATTCGGACGCTTTCAGTAATCGGGCAAGCTCGGGAAAACATCCATCTTGTTCCATGAGTAGTGTAAAAAATAAGAACTTGAACATGACACGTCAAAAACGGGTGCATACTTATTTTAACATTTTGGAAAAATGTACATGCTCGTTGCTTGGGCGCAAGCCTGTCGTCAGCGCTTGGGATCGCTTCTTTTCATTTGCAACGAAAAATTTTAATATGGTCGTTGACGGTCACGGTCTCGGTCTCCACGCCTGCAAATCAAAAGTGAAAATCGTTAGTTTCACGCAATAATATTTTTGCCGCTGTATCAAGATATTTAATAGAATGTCAAGTCAACTGACCCTCCACCGCCTCGCATAGGTCCGCCTCGGCCACCGCCACGACCACCACCCCTATCTCCACCTCGGAATCCTCCTCTGCTTCCTCTGTCTCCTCCCCGGCCACCTCCGCGATCGCCTCTGAATCCGCCTCCGCCACCGCGACCACCACCTCCACGACCTCCCCCACCACCTCCGCGGCCGCCACCGCCACCGCCACCTCCTCCGCCCATGCCTTCAGGCTTGGAACTTTTGCACAAATTACATTGATCACGCCAGGCGAAGTTGGTATTTCCGCAACTGGGATTGGGGCACCTTGACACATGACACAAACAAATAATTTTAAAACTGGGTAAAATCGTGTTAAGAGACAATTAGCAACTTATGAATGTAAGAATCTACCTCCAGTCTCCTCCACGAGAGCCAGCTCCACCGCCGCCGCCGCCACCGCCGCCTCCGTCTCGGCGGTGATCGCTGTCGCCTCCTCGGTGATGGTCATTTCTGTCTCGATCGCTACTGCGATCGCCACGGTCACGTCCGCCGCCGCCGCCACCCCCTCCATAACCACCGCTGCCTCCGCGGCCACCTCCACGACCACCGCCGCCACCACCTCGGCCGCCGCCGCCGCCGCCGCCACCACCGCCACCACCGCCGCCTCGACTGCCCTGCCAGTTACTCTTGTGCTGGGCGATCTGGACTTTGATGGTGCAGCCCTTGAACTCTTTGCCGTCGAACCAGTCAATGGCCGAGCGAGCAGCATTCTGGTCGTCGTACGTAACCGTCGCTTCGCCCTTATTCTTTCCCGTGCTCTTGTCCTTGTACATCCAGATCTTGGGCTTGCCAGTGCGCTTGTCATTCTGAAATTGTCAGCAAATAATGTGCGAACATCAATCTTGTGCTCGTTTATAATTTTGGACGAGACGTGACTATAATTACCTTTATGAGACCAATAGCGCCAAAGTGCTGGCAGATTTCCTCTTCAGTAATGGTAGCGTCCATGCCGGACACGAAAATGGTGTCTTCTTGTGTGACCATTCCATCACCACCCCCGCGATCGCCGTATCCTCCTGCAATAGAGTCAATCATTAGAGACAGATCAACTTGCATATTCAAAAGAGTAAAATATCCTACGACTAGTATTCTTGAACTAAACTATTTCTCTCAACAACTTGAATGGAATTTCATCAACACCCGAGTTTTACTGTTCAAGTAATATAGAAATATCTCTCTAGTTACACAAGTTTTATATCATTATATGATTGACAACACAGTAAGGTAAGGACTTGACGACTGACTGTGTTGTACATATTTGTCCAATTTTTATTCTTTTGTTATTTTTCTGTTCGTCTTTGCGGGAATGCGACGCTTGGCTTGGCGTTTATAAATATGCATAACTTGTACATCTTGTACCGATGGAATCATTCTTATGTCAAGTATAACCATTGATGCTGCGTTTTAGCTTGGTGCTACTTGCTGTCTTTTTTCTTGATTACCAGTTTCTGTACCCCAGCTTAACTTATTAACTCCCAACAACTTTTAAACTCAATATATAAAACGGTGATGAATTTTCACTTAAAGCAGTGTTGCATTTTCTGTCATATTATACTCAAAATCAATCGCAAAACATTTCCAGTGTATCCTACTGTCACGTAGTCTCTCGTGGAACATTAAACCCGCCGGCCAAACTCTCGCTGTTGTTGCAGTGAGAAAAGCCCAATATACGATGACAAGTTATTCAACATATCAGATAGCAGCTTCACATACAAAAGGGCTCCAGTATATCCTCAGGCATACCTCGTTTTCTGGGTTACACGCAAATGCCATATTATTTACTTATATTTTCCACCAGTTGCCTTTTTTTTGACATATTCAAACTTGACTGGAACCATACTTGATTCTTGGTACGAAATATTTATCACTAATTAATTTGACTTGCATTATTTTCAATTTGACGTTAAAACGTAGCTTGATTCATTCAAATGAAAATATTGAAATAAATAAAAATAAAGATGCAATAAACTTGAAGCTTATACAGAACATATTCAAGGTAATCACTCATAGCAGATTGTTAAAAGGGAAAAAGCAATTGGTGATCAAAATATAATCTTGTTTATGCCAATACTGTCAAGTTCACAAGTACTTGAGCGAGGGTAATTGTCATGAGGGATGCACTTTTGCGGCAGCCCTTTCATATAATCAGAGCGACCGGGTATTTTATCAAGTCATAAATATTAGAGTGAATGCATGAATAGCACCAGACTTGTACAGAGAGTCTGGTGCATTTACCTTTGTTATAACCACCACGGCCACCGCCACTGCTAAAACACAGAAGCAGATATACCAATGAGTCGACTCATGGACAGACTGAATTCATATGATGTGTGGCTACTCATAAGCTGCTTCGCCACCACTTGTCATTCTTCTTGATGTACCTACTGTCTCAAGTCTTGAATACCATATTACATAGTCTAGATTGTTGGATAAAATTTATTCGTCTCGTCACGGTCCTTACAAGTCTCAATCATGCGAGATACTTGAATAAAATAATTAATAAATGTTACTTGACAAAAATTAAAAAAAAAAAAAAAAGAATTGACACCAAACTTGATTTGTAATCCATCTTTTCTTCGTTCATTCAATTTCTTGACAGACACTCTCTCGTGAAAGTCTTATTCATACAGTCACTCATACCATATAAACGCATTACAAATAAGAGGTATGTTGAAAGCTTTATAATTGAATTCCAAGAAATCTATTAAAGACAATGAAAACAAGTTCAACATTAAATTTATAAAAAATTTCACCATAAAATAGGTGGTCTAAAATTGGCAAAGAAAAAAGCCAGGTGAAAAATTAAAAAAAAACTTGAACAAGTTCAAGTTTGCCTTCACATATTTCGACATTCTTTCATTAAATAATTGACTTGGAACAATAAACTGGCCATGCAATAATCACATTACAAGACACAACTTGTCTTTTCTTGAAAATATAAATGCAGCATTGGTATGTAGAGACATGTGTCTAATAAACCTCTTTCAAGTCAAATTGTCATACACAACCTGTCTATTATTTTACCTGCATTACTCAGAGTATATGTGTGTTAAACCTGTAGACACACTTGAAATATATTAAGGCTGCACAGGGCATGGTATATAAACTAAATGTACTTGATTTTGAAAACCTCTATAATTCCAGTTACCTTCAATCTTATCCAATTATCATTATCCACTTGGATAATGAAATATACATTCCATGTACATGTTATCAAGAGTATTTCATTGCTGCTACCCATCTCAAGCATATATTTGTGAGATAATTTGCAACTTACTTGTAACTGCCGCCACCTGAACGATCACCATATCCCCTTCGATCGTCTCCACCGCCATATCGGCCACCTCCACCTCCACTGCCTCCTAATATCCCCCAAAATGAACAAAATTGTCACGTACGGAATGATATTTTCAATACTTGGTAACCCTTTGATCACCTTGTTCACCCCGTTTTTATCCAAGCGATAATCAATAATCAATAAATAATAATTACTGGAAAACAATGGAAAAGAAACAAGCATATGGGGTATATGTACAAACTAGACGATATATATATATATATAGCATCCAACATTTTTTTCTAGTTCTGCAGGTGTTCAAAGGATTACTTTTAGATGATTTTTTCCAAACCAAACAAAGTCCTTACCACTACCATATCCTCCACCTCCTCCGGAGCTACTCCTGTTGTATCCACCTCCGCCACCTCCGCTGCCTCCACTGTTTCCACCTCCGTAACCACTACCTCCATAGTTATTGCCACTGCTGCTGCCGTTGTTGGCTCCACCAGAGCCTCCGTAACTGCTCTGGTTGTAGCCACCCTGGCTTGGAGCTTGACTATAATCCTGGCTAGACTCGGTGTCCTGATAGCCCTGGTAACTGGGGTAGTTTGGCGGAGGCTGGCTGTACTGATTGTAAGTGGTAGCACCTCCCGTGCTCGGGGGCGGATAGCTAGTGTCAGTTGTGCCGGCCGACGGGGGAGGCTGGCTGTACTGGTTGTAGCCTTGCTGCTGGTAGTTTGCGTACTCTGAAAAAAGAACCGTTCAATGAATCACTGGACATCATCGCCGTTTCTCGGATCGTTGGCGTCAAGCGTTTGTCGATGATGGAAATGGTCGGCGGCGGCAGCGGCAGCGGCAGCGTCTCGTACGTACAGGGCACGCTCGCGCTGGGACGCTCCGTTTTCTTGCTCCCCGGCCAGTCTCATTTCTATTATTTTAGCACAACGAGTTTCAAGAATGAATATTGTACTTACGATTGTCCGTCATCTTGACTGATGCTCGGCTCTCCGGTTGCAAAGTGTACGAGCAGGAAAATCAATTGAAGGCTAGACGCGCGTAATGGCGCGCGCTAGGGTGAAGCGTACACGCACGACAGGGGCGACGCTGCAGCCTATACAAGTTATACTTAGGTAGGTCAACTTGCCGCGACGAGCACGAGACGAACGGGACACTGCACTGCTCTGTTAGCCTAGCCGCTATAGTCGGTCAGCACCGCTTGACTCTGCTTGTTGTATCCGCCACTGCCTCAGCCTCAGCGAGGGAGAGAGCGAGATAGTTGGTACCCGGAGCGGATGTTACGCAGGAGGAGCATAGCGACGCCGGAAACGCGTGGCGCCAGCCAGACCCATGTGCACGCGTTTGCGCGGGCGCGCGTCCGCAAGAGCCAAGAGGCCGCCAATTCTGATTGGTTCAACTAGCAATATAACTATATAAGTAAGTAGTACGGCATGCACATGTCGGCGGCCTGCCTTGCACAGCTTGCACTCCGAGCTAATATATTCGTGTCGTTATACAACCTCTGTATCCATCTCCTCTTTTCGATCGCTTAATATGCAAACTTTCCAGCGGCACTAATTCTTCCAAAATCCAAATCCCATATTCCTTATATATATATATATATATAGATGCAGCTTTCGGGGGATATTTGATTTAATTGGGGAATGTAAAGGGGGCGCTGCGTAACGACGTTTTCAGCTTTTAGCAGGACGCGCGCGGCTTGCACTTTCAAATTAATAATAAGTATGTATGGTACGCATTTATGGAAGCTAATGAAAATACCTATTTTCCCCGATGTAAATACGATTGTTTACAAAAGTAAACTTGTTATTATAGAAGGAGGAGGGCGATGCGAGAGCGTGTAAGCATGGTGGGGGCATGTTGGAAGGATGCGCAAAATAACAAAGCACGCGCAGCGCGTTGCGGCGTTGTTGACAATCCAATTCTCGGTGCGCAGGCGCAGACGGAACCACAACACACGGAACACGGAACTGCTCTGCTCTATAGTCTATACCTGCAGTATACTCTGAGCTCATTGTGTGTGTGTGTCATGTTGTGACACTGCAGCGCGCGCGCGAGCTACTTTTGCACTCGCCAGTCGTCGTCCGACTTTCGCTTGGCTATAGCATAGCTGTGTGCATACGTCGTATCGAGCAGTCTAGTTTTCCTCTATAGTTCATCCATTTGGCTGGGCGCATGGCCTGGGTTAACCCACGCGGTCCGCAGCTACAGTATACATCAACCGTTTATCTCTCTTTTTCGTCGCTCCGCGCCTGCATTATATTATAGGTATATATGTATAGGTATAGCAATAGGCTCAGCGTCGGCGAGCAGTTCCAGCTAGTGTGCAGTTGTACAAGAGAGGGAGAAGGACGCGCGCGCGCGCCCGCGAAGAAGGTGTCGCGTGTGTTTTTCGCTTGCCAGCACTACAGCCACTACAGGCCCAGCAGCATCTGATCTGGATCCACTACCTATAGCTGCTCCATTCTCCAACCAGGTAGACTGCGTGTGTGCCTGTGTGCGCAGTCTGCAAGCGGGAATCCGTCCGCTGCCCCCAGCTGACTGATTCTATACAGTCTTTCTTTTCTCTCGCGACTGAGTAGCTGGTTCTTCCCCCGCAACGTATCTATACATATAGTATACACACGCCAGGCTGTGAAAATGAGGTGAGTCCCATCTTGCTGTCTCTCCAACAAGCGCCTTCCTAGGGCTGCCCCCGCATCCTCTGCTTTTCAGGAAAACGTAGCGAGGAAACGCCAAACGGGGCTCCTGCGCGGGATTGTTAGAGGGGCGTGGGGGAGGGGGGGGGCTATCAGCGCGAGGTGTAGTGTGTACGGGCGCCCAATGCCCATACCTATACGCATCGATAACAGTAGCAGCACACGTGAGCGTTTGACATTTCGAGCGTGCAGTGTGTACGTGGGACGCGACTACTTATTATCGTGATATTCGTGCGGTGCGAGAGCGAGTAGTGCCGATCCATTGTTATTGTGTTGATCTATCACGCAGAGGGACGCGCTGCAATATCGCCAAAATCTGGAAAAAGTAGAGCGGATATACCTACACCCACTTACACGCTACCTATAGCCACTTGCATGCGTTTTGCGCTGGCCGACATTTTGCATATTTATCACTCTTTCTCTCACTCGCGGGGTTGACGTTCTGTGGCGGTTGTCGTCGCCAGATATCAAGTATGATGGATTTGTGCGCACGGCCTGATCAAGACGCGAATTTGACACTTGCATCGTCGACGTGTTTGTCTTGGGTCTTATCGACGTGGCAGGTGAGCTGGTGGATACTTGTGAGATTGTCAAACTGCTTATACTGATACAAGGCTGGCTCTTTGCTCTTCTCAGCAGCGTCATCCTCCCTCCCTCTCCCTCTCTCACTCGCTTCCAAGTGCAATAAGTTACTGTCTGATACCAGCACAGAGGTGAATCAAAGGTTTTTTTTCCAGTGCGAGACCACAGATGACCACAATGAACGGAAAGAGGCCAGCAACGATGCCCCCCAGGAATCATCAACAGAATGAAGCCACCTCACAGCATTTTGATTTAATCAAATACATATTTGAATGTAAGATTTATTCACCTCAGCATGTCGTTTAATTTTGATTAATTTGGCTAATTTATGAACTTGAAATTGCAGCCTGGAGTTCAGTATCAAAGGAGTTGGATAGCCATCATAATCAGCAGCATGGAAATTCAGCAAACTATAGGAATACTGCTTTGGTAACATACTATCAAGAGCATGAACCCAATCCACAGCTCAAAGGTAAGCTCTAGACAGCTATTCGTCAAGTATCTCGACTGTCTCCATTTGCCAAAACTAATGCAATTACAAATTTTCAGACTTTGAACCATTTGATCTGGAAGCATACTGGAATCAACGAGGAGCACAGAGTATTGCAAGGAATGCGAGTTCATAGTCTTGGATTGCAATTGTGAAATACAATCTTATATTCTTAAATAGTTCCAAGATTCAGAAAGAAGGAGAAAAAATAAATTATTTCAACTATCTGACAAACACCGTTAAACTTTTGTTAATCAATTTTTATAGTTTGTCAATAATTAAATTCAGCATTAACGTCGTGTCAAATTGCAATATGAAATAGAAAATCAGATGTCAAGATGGGAAAGCAATGCTGAGACATTCCATTTACAAGTTGATAAAGCATTTATACAACGATTCCTCTTTTCACAGAGTTTGGCAATTGGTTCAATTGACAGTACCTGTCCTATTCTTTCTCGAGTTCATTTTGCGAATTTTCGTACAAGAGATATTGACTTATTTATTTTACAACGCCCGAGTTGTAGAGAATCGTAATTTTTTACTAAGAGATAAGGCAAATGTAAAATTTATATAATATATTATAAATAACGACTGTAGTAAAATTAAGTGAAGATCTTGTGCATTATTAGTGCATGTTTATAACATTAGAACACGCGTTTCATCAATTGTTAAAAAGAAGAAGAAGATATGTCATTTTTCGTTAATTTTTCAGAATTAAATCTAGATCCTTACTATATTTGCGTTTTTTATTCTCGAATGAATCTTACACACACACACACACATTTAATCAATTAATGTAGACATTATTCATAGGTAACTTAATCCAACTCGGAAGATGAGCAAGTATTTTCAAACAGCGAAACGATTGTTTAAAATTGTATAGATTTTGAAGTAATTATTCTGAGCTTACTGAATTGAGTGGCCAAGATGATGGACATTCAACTAAAGGGTGCGATAGCTTCTCTATTCGCCGCGATTTTCTTTCGAAACTACTTGTGATTAATGTATAAGCTATAAATACTAGAAAAGTCAACACATTCTTGTCATAATCCACTTGTATATTTTTCCTCTGCGTCCGGACTCCCAGCATGAGAGTAGTGCGAGTTGCTACTTTACCGACAGGGCTCATCTTTCACTGCACAGGTATATACACGTTATTACCTATGCGTGTTCATAATCTCGAGTTGATAATTTTTTACTTGGGCAAACTAAATTTTGAAAAAAAGAGTAGTACAAGTCAGCAATAAATTAACGTAATTTATTGATATAAATCTATAATTATAGCATACATATATCGGTATATGTATATATACAATATACATTCAAGTCCAAGCAGTGCGTTGAGTAGAACAAGTCAGATATGACAAGGTCACTATTTCCCGTGTGTTCCTTTTGTAACGAGGGATAATGCAAAAATTAGATGCATCAGTTAGAGAGACGATCGTCAGAGTTGGGTATAACTAAAAATACTAAAAGTCTCGAGCTGCGCAGAAATGAATCCAAGTACTTATTTAAACTTTGCAAGAGTGTTATTGCCTCGTATAGTTACGGTGCACATGTGCAATATTCTTGGGATTGTGTATGTAAGTACAGAGAGCTGAGTTCGATGAAGCCGAGAGAGCAGGACCAAAGGGGAGAGAGTGATTCTGCGGAGCATTATATAGGAGCTCCCGAAGTGGAAAAGAAGAAAAGGGGCGCGGCCGGCAATTCGCTCCGGACGCGAGAGATGACTGCACGCGCATCGCAGAGGCATCCGCACGGAGAGACTAAATAGGCTTGTATGATGGTCTAACAAAGGCGATACTCGATAGTCGAGAAAGTCGAATTAGCACCAGCAGCTCAAAAAATTCGACGCCGTGAGTCTGGAGGCGTCGCTGCGGTGTCGCTCTGGCGACGAGACGAGATGAGTCATGAGAGTATGAGACACGATCGTAGTGTGCGTGCGCGTGTGTAGCGACGTGAGGGCGCGCGGGGGCGCGGTCAAGGAGATGCGCTCCTGCCTCCCTCTCTGCTCTCGGCAGCCTCAGCCTCAGCTCAGCTCTCGCTGCTCGCACAGGGGTTATAGGTACCTAGCCTATAGGCGGGCTCGAGACTCGCGCCGCTCGCGCGCGCGGCAGTCGGTCCGCGAAGCCCGTCGCTGCAGGTTCGCGCGGTTTCTGCGCGCGTCTCCGTGTGTGCCGGCGCGCTACACCCAACAGCCAGCCAGCTGTAGCCATATATTTATCCCGCGAGGGAGGAACGACCGCGACGGCGGCTGTTGATTCTCGGAGCCGACTCCTGCGCGTTCTCTTTGCAGCAGAGACTGGTGAGTAAGTATAGCGTTGCTTTGTTCGCGCGCGCGGAAATTGGGCGGTGCACGCAGTTTCCGTCCTCGTCATGTCGCTCGATCAGCTCTCTCTCTCTCTCTCTTCCTCTCCCTCTGTTTATTCTGACGCTGCGGCAGGATTTTATCTTGTCGTTAGGTTAGTGAGCGTGCGTGCTCCTTCAGGCCCGTCACTCGCGCCTCTATTGAAGCCTTTCAATTGCCGCAGCGGCAGAGAACGCGCGAGGGGAATCCGGCCCGACTCAGCAGTGTGTTTACCGCTGATGCTGTACCTGCGTGCAACGTTACGTAACTTTCTCAATACTTATATTGAACGTCGCGCAGTCCCTTATGATTTACATCGACCGTTATCTCTGCGAAGATCCAGCGAGTCGGGGCTTGGGGGGGCCGAGGCTATTACGAGCTCTTTCTTCGGCAAAGAGGCCGAGGTCGGGAGGTGAGCCAGTAGCCTGCTGACGGACACAATATACATATATCCGCTCTTCCGGATTGGAAATCTAATTAAAAGCGCTGCTGCGAGATAGGGAGCGAATCGATGATCGATTTGGCGACGCGATTGGAAATTCCCGGCGATGTATTTCAATTTGTACGTGCAAGCAGCGCACAATTCGTTTTTTGAGGTTTTTGGCTTCTCTTCTTCCTTCGAATTGGAAGCTTGAAAGTCCATTCGCGCGTGTGTGTTTTACAAAATCCCGAATGCGAACGAGGAGCGGCCTGCAAATATGAAATAAGGGCTAATTACTGGCATCGCGGCTTTGCGGCTAGGATATGCGAGAGCGAGTAGTAAGAGTCGCGCTCCCGTCGGACGTCGGCGCTCCCGCACTAATATGCACGCTTCCCGCTTCTCTGCCCATTGTGCCACAGGTGCTGGGTGCTGCAGCTGATGCACACTCGCTCTCGGCCCGAGAAGAGACAGGCGTCGAGCAGCAGCAGTCCGCCATTTTAGGATGACAGTGACGAGGAAGCCGCAGCGGCCCCAACTCTTTCGTCGCCAGCAGGGTCCGGCGCCAGCGGCAGCATCCGATACGGTGAGTACTTGCACCCCCTTTTGTCAGGGTCCGCGAGTTCGTGCGATGGAGGAGGCCGATTTGACGCGTCCTTCGCATTTAGGGAGTAAGACGAGCTAACTCGATCGCAGCCGAACCAATTTGCCCCGCTTACATCGGCACGTTCGTTCGTTAGATCGCGCGTCGCGTATCCGTTATTCGAAAATCGTCCCTCCGCATACAGCTTTCGGTTTCCGATGCTCGATATAGGTATTGATTGTGCCGAATCCCTTTGGGCTCTGGGCGCGCAGCAATCTGCACCCGCATGCGAAAAGCAAACACTCCTCGCGCTCTTTGACCGCGCACATGTATGTATATTTATTCTTTTCAAACGGGGGGATATTGAAATTTCTTTCTTCATATCGCTTGAATTTCGTATAGGCTTTCCGTTTACCCAGCCGCCCAGCCGCCCAGCCGCCTCGAGTTACACCGCTCCAACATTATCTCCTCTGTGCGCGTGCACATATAGCAAAGAATCCAATGAGCTCAGAGAGTGTCATAAGACGCAGGAAACAAGACTCGAGATTTCGACGATTGCTTTTTCACGAGCGAATTACAGCCGGAGCAATATGCGCGGTCAACTTAATGCAGCGCTGCAGGCTATGATAATCGGGTGTCGGGCGTCGGTGCAAATTCCTCGCACAACTATTTCGGCCGGATGAATGTGCTTTTCCACACGTCGTGGCGGTCTTCCAAGTTACAATATATACTTACAAGCCGATGTTATCAGACTATCAGAGCAGCTGGCCCGCCTGGCGCTCCCGCAGCCGGCATAAGCGGCAACAAGCGCAGTTGTCGCGTTACACGCGTTCGGTCAGTTCGGTGCATGCATAACCTCAAAACGATGCTTCCCATCGGCAAAATCGAATTGGAGGACGTCGAACGGGTGGTGGAGCGGGCGGTCGGGCCAAAGGCCAGGCTCGTCGCTCACCGGGTGGAGCCGTTCACGAAAAGCCGGCAGTTCGGGATCATGGGCGAGCACTACGAGCTCGCCGTCGAGGTGGACGTCGGCGACGAGGCGGAGGAGGAGGACGGCAGCGAGAGGCCGCTTCGCAGCCTCAAGTTTTTCCTCAAGACGCCGCCCGAGTCCGCGGCCTGGCGCGACGCGCTGCTCGACGACTGGGTGAGCCACGAGGAGGTGCACTTCTTCGCGCAGCTCCATCCGCTCCTGGTGCAAGAGTGCCGCGAGCGAGGCGTCGAGCCCTGGTCGCCCGCGTGTTACCTGGCCAGGCCGGAGGCCCTGGTTCTCGAGGACCTGCGCTCGCAGGGCTACGCCGTCAGGCGGAACCGGATCTTCGGGGGGGACGAGCTGAGGGCGGCGCTCGCGAGCCTGGCGAGGTTCCACGCCTCGAGCCTGCTGCTGCAGAGGAGGCTCGGCCGGCCGCTGAACGAGCTCTTCCCCGCGGCCTTTCGCGAGAAGACCTTCACGGAGGTGGGCAAGGGCGGCCGCTGCAACAGGCTGGGCTTCGAGAGCATGCGCTGGATGGCCGAGAGACTCGGACTGACGGACGGCGCCCGCATGCTGCCGAGGATTCTGGCCAGGCTCTGCGAGCTCGTCGAGCCTCGGACGGGTACGTATATGCGCGGATGCGCGGAGACGGACAGACGGGGGGAGGTAGGTATATAGGAATCTAATAATTCGCGCGTTTCCACAGGCGAGTGCAACGTCATCTGTCACGGCGACCTCTGGCGCAGCAACGTCATGCTCCGCGACGAGCCCTCGTCGTCGATCTCCTGCCGCCTGGTGGACTTCCAGATGCTGCGCTACGCCTCGCCGACGAGCGACGTGGCGATGCTCCTCTACGTTCGCACGACGCCCGAGTTCCGCCGCTCCTCGGAGCTCGAGATGCTCGAGCACTATTACTCGATTCTCCGGGGCTCGCTCGGCGACGCGCCTCCCCCGAGCTACCGGGCCATCCTCGAGGACTACCGGCGGCGCAAGTTGCTCGGCATGGCCTACTCGGCGCTCAGGTGGCCGCCCGTCGTCTTCGCCGAGCTCCTCGGCGATCCGCTCGCTCTGGAGAGCTGGTACTTCCACGACAGGCTCGCGGTCTACCGCAAGGCCATGGACGAGGATCCCGCCTACGAGGCGCAGCTGCGGGCCTACTTGCTCGAGCTGTTCGTCGAGGCCGAAAGCGTTCTGTAGTCTGCGCACCGCTGCAATAAACTCGATGCTCGTAGCGCCAAGGGGGCTGTCGTTCGTTCTTTCCACCCGATTTTCCGCACGATACCGTAACGATAAGACCGCGATATGATGTCTGTTTTACCGTCTGTTTTACCGTCTGTTTTACCGTCTGTTTTACCGACTGTTTTACCGTCTGTTTTACCGTGCGGCAGGCCTGCGGCGGGCGCTAGGAGCGGCCGAGGCGATGGTCCGGCTGGCGCTGCTCTGGCTGTGGCTACTGCTGCCGGCCGTGAGCCTGGGCGACGAGCCGAGCCTCGGGCTGGGCGGCGGAGTCCAGCGCGTCGGCAGCAGCATCAAGATCGGCAAGTCCGAGCGCAGCAGCTCCACGCTCACCGGCCGCGGCAGCTCCAGCATCAAGATCGGCGAGGCCGCCAAGTTCCTCAACAGCACCAGGGTCCTCAGGCCCGCCCTCAGCAGCTCCATGACCAGCACGAGCATTCCCCTGGCGTACGCCTCGGCCCAGCCGGAGAGCGCCAGCAGCGAGTACGGAAATAGCAACGTTACCAAGATGCTCAAGGTAAGTAGCCGGTTGCATCCGACTTTCGATGCAACCGATGCGGAAACGAGCAGTCTCTTCGTGTCTCGAACAGGTGGGCCTGGCGGTGCCGTACAAGTCCTTCGGCTACCGGGAGTACACGCGCGCGGTCAGCCGCGTGGTCACGGCCCTGCAGAAGAGCACCAAGCGGCCGAACCTCGGCCTCTTCCAGCACTACGACATCTTCGTGAAGGTGGCCATGCAGGAGCTCACGCCCAGCCCCATGAGTGAGTTCTCTCCCGACAGACGATAGACTATAGAGGGACGAATGATCCGAGGCTTGCTTGCTTGCTTCACGCAGACATACTGAACTCGCTGTGCAAGGAGTTCCTCTCGCTCAACGTCTCGGCGATACTCTACCTGATGAACTACGAGCAGTACGGCCGGAGCACCGCCAGCGCCCAGTACTTCCTCCAGCTGGCCGGCTACCTGGGCATACCCGTCATCGCCTGGAACGCCGACAACTCGGGCCTCGAGCGAGTAAGTATCAGCCCCGCGAAAGAATCGTCGAATCGTCGAGTTGCCACGTAAGTGTGCCGCGGCCCCGCAGAGCAGCCTGCACCTGCAGCTGGCGCCGTCGATCGAGCACCAGACGGCCGCCATGCTGAGCATCCTCGAGCGCTACAAGTGGCACCAGTTCAGCGTCGTCACGTCCCAGATAGCCGGGCACGACGACTTCGTCCAGGCGGTGCGCGAGCGCGTCTCCGAGACCCAGGAGCGCTTCAAGTTCACGCTCCTCAACGCCGTGCTCTGGACCAAGACCAAGGACCTCATGGAGCTGATAAACAGCGAGTCCAGGGTGATGCTGCTCTACTCGACGCGCGAGGAGGCCAACAGCATCCTCAGGGACGCGCACGAGCTCAAGATCACCGGGGAGAACTACGTGTGGGTCGTCACGCAGAGCGTCGTCGAGAACCTCCAGCCCAGACACAACTTCCCCGTCGGCATGCTCGGTCGGTATACACTGCACAGAGCTTTATTGCCTACGTACATACCTCTTGGGAGCGCTGCAAGCGCGCCGATCTGAGGCTCATCTGAGGCTCGGCTCGACTTGTTGCAGGGGTGCACTTCGACACGAGCAGCTCGAGCCTCGTCAACGAAATAGCCACGGCGATCAAGGTCTACGCGTACGGCGTCGAGGACTTTGTCAACGACCCCTCCAACTACGGCATCAGCCTCAACACGCAGCTCAGCTGCGACGACCTCGAGGGCGAGTCGCGCTGGAGCACCGGCGAGCACTTGTTCAAGTGAGCGCATCCTCGTATTCTTTTGCCTTCGGCCTTGGAGCCCGCGCAGCTCACGAGAGAGAGGGATAACGCGTGTCCGCAGGTACCTGAAGAACGTGTCGGTCGAGGCGGAGTACGGCAAGCCACACGTCCAGTTCACGCAGGACGGCCTCCTCAAGTCCGCCGAGCTCAAGATCATGAACCTGCGGCCCGGGGCCAGCATGCAATTGGTCTGGGAGGAGGTAATTTCAGCCGCTGCACGCCTACTTCTTGTTTGCCTGCAATCGACTCTACGCGTTCTTCTTTCCGATCGCGCGCGGGCAGATCGGCACCTGGAAATCCTGGGAGAAGGACGGCCTGGACATCAAGGATATCGTGTGGCCGGGCAACATGCACACGCCGCCCCAGGGCGTGCCCGAGAAGTTCCACGTGAAGATCACCTTCCTCGAGGAGCCGCCCTACGTCAACCTCGCGCCCCCGGACCCCGTGAGCGGCAAGTGCCTCATGGAGCGGGGCGTCCACTGCCGCGTCGCCAAGGAATCCGACCTCCAGGAGTAAGCATCCGAGCGTCCTCAGGCCCGCACCCTCAGGCTCTAACCCCCTCTCTCCCTCCGCTTGTCGCACAGGGCGGACCTCCAGACGGCCCAGCGTAATGGGAGCTCGTACCAGTGCTGCAGCGGCTTCTGCATAGACCTGCTGCAAAAGTTCTCCGAAGAGATGGGATTCACTTACGAACTCGTCAGGGTCGAGGACGGCAAGTGGGGCACGCTCGAGGTGAGTTTGTCAACCTGTCGAAACTTGCCTATTATAAGTGTATAGGATGCGCCCTGCTGCTGACGTTTTTCAATTACACGCTTATCGCGCGCCGACTACTTAGCCCCTCGAGCGCGCTGCTCCGCCGACAATGTCATTAGCTTTTTCTCATTGGCCTATACTATATTAGTCAATACCACGCTGTGACTCTTAACTTTCGATCACTCTTCGGATATTCGAATAATATATCGAAGACTTATCGCGCCGAACGAGCCAGCCCTGCAGCCGCGCAATCGGACGCAACGAACCAACAACGCCTGCATAAATCGACCCGATATAAAATTTAACGCCCTCGAAAGCGGAGAGATTTATATACGAAGGCTGACCCGTGGAGAAATTCCTTCGAACTCGCGCGCGCGCGTGTGTGTGTGTGTGCGGCTTTGACAAAAGAAGCGAGCTGCAAAGCTTTTGATGGATATTTTTATGGGTCGCGGCACATTCCGGCTGCGGCTCTTTAAATGTTGCTGGAGCGCAGGGATGCCGCTCTCTCGGGCCACTTTACCGGTGTGTGTACTTCATTATGGTTTAGCCAGGAAAGTGTGTACACCTTGCGGGACGTGCGCGTTCCTTTCCTCATTTTTGACATATATGTGTATCTGGGTCAATCGCTCATGGCACGATAAGCATTTTACAGAACGGCAAATGGAACGGATTGATAGCGGATTTGGTTAACCGGAAGACCGACATGGTGATGACGTCGTTGAAGATTAATTCCGAGCGGGAGGCAGTAGTTGACTTTACGGTGCCCTTCATGGAGACCGGAACTGCCATTGTCGTCGCCAAGCGGACCGGAATCATTTCGCCGACGGCGTTTTTGGGTTAGTCTGAATTCGCAAAGGCCTCCATTCTCCCTCTCTTTCGCTCTATTGCATCCTCGGCATGCACCCCCATACCCATTCTTCTATACTGACAATGCATTCATAGGAAACTTCTTTTTCATTTACTATCGTACTGTTCAGTTTTATAAATAAAGAGTAGAGATTAAAAGTGTACATTTAAAATATGGGCCGCGAAGAAGTCCAGAGCTCTGGATCGTTAAAAGTGCAGCTTATTTATCGAGTTTGCCATCCCGCGGCAACTGCTCGAAAAGTCGTTAAAGCAATTGGCGCGAGAAATTGTTGAAAAAACGTCACGTTAATTTCGCGGGAGAGGTATACGAGCGCTGGAGAATCGCAAACTCGAAAAATGTTGCTGATTAAAATTTGACTGCATAAAGGCAGTTAGTGCACTCGTACGGCGACAGAGTATATGCATAGAGCGACGCTAAACGCTGTGCACAGTTGTGCGCGCATACTGCATACACCTCTCAGCCGCATTTTTTCTCGTAACTTTTTGTCTTTTCAGAACCGTTCGACACAGCTTCCTGGATGCTCGTTGGCTTTGTGGCTATACACTCGGCTACCTTCATGATTTTCCTCTTCGAGTGGCTCTCGCCATCTGGCTTTGGCATTAACGATTCCTCGGGCTACTCGAACCGGAATCCGGTATCTCTCCATTTCGCCAATTTCTCTTATATCATTAACCCTGCGTTTACTGTATACAGCCCTTTGTGTGTGTGTGTGTGTGTGTGTGTGTGTGTGTGTTTGCGTGTTAAGTGACTCTTATGCACTTGTACAACCTCACGCATTCTCGCTCTCTGTCTACGTTTTTGCCGAATCGAGCCGCTCGACAGCCTATATAAGAGCGGCGACAACGACAAAGTTTACCTGGCTTCTCTGCGGCTTACGCAGCGCGCGCGCGTGCCTAAGCCGCAAATCGAGCATTTTGCCTCGCTGTGCAATGTGCATGAGTGTTGCGATGCACGCTTGAACGTCGCACGCACGTCTGTCGTAGCTGCTAGTTTAGAAAAAAATTCATACAGATCCGGTCCAGCGCGAGGCTGAAACTGTAGAGCGGCTGGTGGGACTGGTAACGTATATTAAGCCAAACGCCGGCGAAAGAGCACGAGAACTTTTTTGAGTACTCCGAGAGCTGCTCGGACTCCCTTTGACACTCGCTCCTCTCTCTTCCCTCTTCCTCCCTTTGCTGCGGCGCCGCGCGCAGAGAGCTCGTTTATTCGATTTTTAAATTTTTATATTTTTATATAAAGCCGACGAAAAGCAAAATGCAAAATAACGCGGTGCATCTTGAGCAGGAGATTGATTTTCGCAGGCCGGCACGTCGCTGAGACACCGCTTCTCCCTCTGCCGGGTCTACTGGCTGGTCTGGGCGGTCCTCTTCCAGGCTGCCGTCCACGTTGACTCGCCGAGAGGATTTACGGCGAGGTGTGCAGAGCCGCCGTCTATAGAGGCGGTGAGGCGAGCGCGCTGAATCGATACGGCCTACTGCTATACTAGTTGATAGATTGCCGTATTGCAGCCGTTAGTTTTTCGGGGGATCGCGAGGAGGGCGAATCGATTGAGCGCGCGCCGGTTGCGTCGAGCAGCTCGGATTCAAGGCAGTTCTCGCATTGACTCGACAGATTCATGACGAACGTGTGGGCGATGTTCGCCGTGGTGTTCCTGGCCATCTACACGGCGAACCTCGCGGCCTTCATGATAACGCGCGAAGAGTTCTTCGACTTCAGCGGCGTCGACGACCACCGACTCGCCAGGCCCACCTCCCACAAGCCCATGATCAAGTTCGGCACGGTGCCCTGGACTCACACCGATAGCACGCTCGCCAAGTACTTCAGGGAGATGTACGCCTACATGAAGAATTACAACAAGCACAGCGTCGCCGAGGGCATCGAGGCCGTTATCAACGGGTCAGTGAAATTATTCCTCCTGTCGACTCGTCATTATTTTTCTCTCTATCGAGCGTCTATCCCCGTCGCAGAGACCTGGACGCCTTCATCTACGACGGCACGGTCCTCGACTACCTGGTGTCCAAGGACGAGGACTGCAGATTACTGACGGTCGGCTCGTGGTACGCCATGACGGGCTACGGACTGGCCTTTCCGCGCAACTCGAGATTCCTGAAGATGTTCAACCAGCGCCTGCTCGACTACCGGGACAACGGTAGGCACAGGCCGCTCGCTTCGCCGCTCGCTTCGCCGCTCGCTTCGCCGCTCGCTTCGAATAATAATTGAATAATTGCTGCATCGCAGGTGACTTGGAGAGGCTGCGGCGCTACTGGATGACGGGCACCTGCAGGCCGGACAAGGAGGTCCAGAAGAGCAGCGACCCCCTCGCGCTCGAGCAGTTCTTGAGCGCTTTCCTAATGCTCATGGTCGGGATCCTGATAGCGGCCATTCTCCTGCTGCTCGAGCACATCTACTTCAAGTACATCAGGCAGCACCTCGCCAAGGACAGCAGGGCCAGCAAGTGCTGCGCGCTCCTCAGCGTTGTGAGTATATACAATATATAAATGCGCGTGCGCCCAGCGGGAAAACTTTAACTCCGGAACTTGCTTTCAGCGCGAGATGCTGAACCCGGAGATGGATGTTAAAACTTGATATGTTGTTAGGCGGGGAGGCCATGAGAGCGATAACGAATCTCTGTCTTCCTCGCGCGATTACTTCCACGCCATCATCGACACCGATGAGAGAAACCTCTCCACGCTACTGTGAGTCGCACGACTGCGTAAATCAAAATCTAACGAACTGTCGTACTTGTGCCGCGGAATAAGAGGCCGGTACGAAGGAAGCTGAAAACAATGGCCGTTTATATATGCATAAGTGTTTGAGCATTTCTATTGAAAAAGCGATGTTGTTAACCGTATGAATACACATTAATTTAACATGTCTCCGAATGTTCAATATAATAAAGTCATGCTCGTGTGTTGCAAGCCGCTCTGTAGACAGACTCTCATTTACAAGCTCGATGCAGCCTCTCCCCCATCTCTCAGTCATCACTTGTCAGCGTCGTACACGACTCCAATTTGTCGGCGCAGCTCGTCTTCTATTTCGGCGATGTAGATGGAATTCGCGTGCGTCACTTTTGGACTTTCCAGCAGACCTGCAAACACCGGTCGGATTTTTTCGTGAAAAAAAAAAACGAAAAGAAACTCACCGACGGCACGGAGCGCGCCCTCGTACCTTTCTTCAGGCAATCGCGAACCTCCGCAGCTTCGTACACGAAGCCACTGCTGTTGATGAAGTTGAGCCTGCCATTGATCTTTGGCAACTGGACCGTGTGCACGCCACTGGGCGTCTCGATGCTCGGCGGGCACCAAAAGCTCGGCAAGCTGATCGTGCCCTCGGTGCCAATGACGTGAGCTCGGTTGGGCAGCTCGACTTGGCCGTGAGTGTAGATCGTGGCGGTCCGACCGTTCGAGTAGGTGATCGAAGCCGACATGGACTCGTCGACTCCTTCCTTGTTCACGTGTCCGACAGCTCTGATGGCCGTGGGCTTGTCGTGCTTGAAGACCAGGCTGGCCAGCTGGATGACGTAGACTCCGAGATCGAGAATGGTGCCGCCGCCGAGTTCCTTCGAGCTGCACCACGTAATTTCATGAGGTTTTCTCTGTCAAATATTAGTAGGTACGCGCTGCTCGATAGACGTACTTCAGACGGTCGATTTCGGAGAGTCCGGCGAAGCCGAATCCAACGGTGACCTGCTTCACTTGGCCGATGCTCTTGTTGGCGAGCTCTCGCCTCAGAGTGTCGTAGGCGGGGAAGCACCTGCTCCAAATGCCCTCCATGAGGAAGAGCTTCTTACTCTTGGCCAGCTCGATCAGCTCCCTCGTTTGCCTCGCGTTCATCGTCAGCGGCTTCTCGCACAGCACGTGCTTGCCCGCGTTCAGCATCAGCTTGCCGAGCTCCAAGTGCGACGGATTGAGCGTGCCGATGTAGACCACCTCTGCGCGGCACATTGAAAGATAAAAATAATAATGTTTGCCAATAGTCGAGCCATATTCGGCTGCGCGCGTCCTTACCGACGTTCCTGTCATTGGCGAGCTCCGTGTAACTGCCGTAGGCACTGGGGATGTCGTGCAGCTTGGCGAAATCCTTGGCGCGCTGGGCATCCCGCGCCGCCACCGCCAGCAGCTGGTGCTCCGATTTCGGCAGCGAGCCTACGGCGCTCACAAAGTCGTGCGAAATCTTGCCCGCGCCCACTATTCCCCAGCGAGTTGCCATCTGTTGTGTTGTACGTCAAATCATGTATGCGTCGACTCTTTTATCTCTGTTATCGACTCGCTGCGCCCGTTTTGTCCTTGGAGCCGCAATACTATCTGCAGCAGTCCGTTTTTACTCTACTTATATAATACTGGAAGCGCAGCGCTCGGCGGAAAATAAGATTAGAGCGCGAAAAACGCGCGGCAGTAGCTTTGGGCAAACGGGGGCGGTGGAGCGGTACTCGAGTATTTTCGCTGATGCAGCTGTCGATAAAACTGTTTTCCGCGCTTTTTGCGCTCGAACGGACACGTGCAGCAACGGCTGATGCGAGCACGCGTATACATTGCGGCGAGAGATAAAATGACTTGTGTAGCTGATGCAGTGCGCGCGCTCAAAGTAGTCGAAAGTTGCGGGTACGTATGTCCATAATTTTAGAGAGAGAGAGAGAGAGAGAGAGAGAGAATGAACGTCCTGCCGCGTGTTGTACTTGTTGTATACGACGCGCGGCAATGTAAACGCGTTCGACCACTCAAGGACGAATCGATGCGCGGCGGTACGTAGAAAAGTTATTGCTATACAGCAGAATTCGAGATGAAAAAGTTTTCAATGGAAATATTTGTTCTCGCGTCAATACATTTTCTCTTGTCCAAATCAAATCAGCGCAAACGCGTTATCGGCCCGAACCTTTTACACGCGTATGTATAGACGTAGCGCACGCACTTTGACGCCTGCGCACATCAGCTGTTGCCGGCCAGTTCTGTACATACCTCGCGACGAATCTGATATAAACTTTTCCAGCTACTATAAGCTGCACTGTTACAGTATATGCGCGTCGAATGGTTTTTCTTACCTTGAGGCCTTGAGGCTTGAACGAGTCGACTGTCTTTGCTGAACTGTATAGCTGCGAGTGCCGACGACGACGAGACGATGCTTATCTTTGGAGGCAAAATCGTTGGGGGGGGGGGGGGGGGGGGGGAGTGTCGAGTGTCGAGGAGCGCGCCAATCGACCAACTGAGCGTTCGCTGCGCAAATCGCTATTATATGTATACACGCTGCAGTACGTACCTATTCGACGTCGCTGAGAAGGGAGATTACCGGTCGCACTGGAATTATTGCGAGATGTTTTAGTGAGGTAGACACAATCGATCGTGCGCTTTGCTTATAATTCGCTTTATTGTAAATAAGGTACAAGTATCGTACACGCATCATCGCATACATACTATACACATTATAAACATGTACTGGATTTACATCGGAGCGTGCTGCGCGCGCAAACAATAAGGGTGCAGAGAAGCGCCGAGACGGAGACGGAGACGGGCTGCTGACCGCTTCTCGAGAGTCCCTGCTGGTTGGGCTCGTCGACGTTGTTCCCGCCGAAGCTTCCCGCGGCCGGGTAGATCTCTTCCGTCGTCAGATCCTGCGGGACGGGAGAATCGAGTTGGTCATCAGAGCAGTTATATATAATGCAATGATGAATGATCTGCAGAGGGGGCAGCTGCGTACCTGGCCGTGGGTCAGCCAGGTGTTGGTCGCCCAATCCGGGATCTCGGAGGTGGCAGGCGTCGTCGGCGCCGTCCAGGAAATGGCCCTGCCGTAGCTCGAGGGTCTCTGCGTGGCCGCCGCGAGCGGGACTGGAAGAGAAAAGCGGTGGCAGTGTTAGCGATGGCCGTTCGCCGTGCGATGAGAGGCGCAACGCTTCGGGCGCGCATACCGGAGCCTTCGACGATGGGAGCGCGGTGCGTGGCTTCCGGCTTGGCCGCGCGGCGGTCCTCGCTGGGCTGCTGCCTCGGAGTACTGCCGAGGGGCCCGGAGCTGACGGTCGGAGCAAGGAGTGGGGTGTTCGTACCGGCGGGCGAGGCGGACTGCGCGCTGCTGGCGAGCGTGCCGAGGACGTCGGGGCTCGGAGGCCTGCCGGGCCTGTCGAGGCTGACGCTGCGGCCCTCGCCCAGCCGGCTCGACCTCATCATCGCGCTGCACCTGCCCGGCTCGTGTCTGAAAGGAGAGCAATAGCCGCTCGTTAAATATACCTCTACGCTCGCTCGCTAGGCTCGCTTCCTCGCTCACGTGTAGTTGAGGCACTGGTCCTGGGTGATGCGCAGGGCCTTGTCCAGCACCTGGCGCGCGAACTTGGCGGCGCTGCCGTCCGGCCGGTTAGCGTCGCACCGCAGCCGCGTCTTGGAGATCACGCACGAGCGGAGGTTGTGGTAGGCGCTGCGGGAGAGGCCACTCGCTACAAACACACTCTCTCTCTCTCTCTCTCTCTCTCTCTCGTACGTGGCGCATACTCACCAGCAGAGGTTCGGCTTGCGCGAGGGCTCCTGCGAGACCTCCTCCAGGAGCACGGAGTACTGGCCGCCGCAGTGCTCCGCCTCGATGACCGTCGACTTCATGCAGCCGGCGTACTGCAGGTACTCCGCTTGGTAGGCCGGGTCCGAGCACATGTGATGCACGGACGAGATCGGAGGCTCCACCGCCGAGTTGAACTGCTCCTTGCCGAGCTTCGAGAGGCACTTGTCTATGTAGCGCCGAATGCAGTCGACAAAGTTGGACCACTTCCTGCTCCCCGACAATGGCGCAGATCGTTGTAATTTACGTTAGCTGCTCGCGCAATGCGATTGGCTTACCTGCACGCGCTGTTTATGTCGTTCAAGTTGTCGGGGAAGATCTGATTCGGGTCCTTCATCATGGGCTCGCCCACGGCTATGCATTTCCGGATCTTGTCCCCCGAGCAGATCTGCCCGCTCGCCAGCCCGAGCGCGAGGCCTGCGGAGGGGCAGACATAGCATGTACTATCAGCAGTGCGGGTGGGCGACAAACGGACAAAGGACGACAGAAAAGCGGTGCGAGAGAGAGAGAGAGAGAGAGAAAGAGAAAACAAACGTTTGTTGCGTACCCAGGCACAAAGCTCCGGAAATCCAGATCCGGCACATGATCTGAAAATTGCGACAAGTTTTCGGTTAACGCTCTGTCGCGGCAATTTTCATAATGGGATATAGGAAAGGGGACGAGAGCGGGAGAGACAAAGCTGCCGGATGCGCACTTTTCAGCCTATATTACGCGTCACGGCCAGCTGCTTTTCCGCATAAATCGCTGGGCTGGAACGCGAGTGACAGGCAAACGATTAATCCCAGAATCGAGGTTAACGCGTCCGAGCCGCCGATTAACATCGCGAGATATCAAACGAACTTACTTTACTCCCCAACCTGCCAGCGCGACATTCAGTCATTATACATCACCTCGACTCTGATGATGCAGCGCTGCGAGCTTGCGAAAGCTTCTTAGACCATCGGCATGACGGCTCGAGCAACGCTTTATAGTTTCGAGTCCTCCAGGAATCGTCAACGCAAAGAGTTCACAAAATCACGAAACCAACTGCGCTCGGGTAGTGATCCTCCAAACTCCCAACTCATGGTACGGGAACACAAGCGAGTATGCGCTACGGCCGGCGACTCTGCACGAGCGTGTATCCGTGTACAGTTGCTCGCGGTCCGGTAGGCCTGGCTCCACTGGCTCTACTGGCTCTACCCGCTAGTCCGCTCTCGCTCCTACTCCTACGAGTTCCAGCCGTGGCACACGGGATCTGCAGCCCGTGATTCCCGTCCTGCAGCTATACGCTACTCGTTCTTTGAACCCGCCGCGCCGGCAGCGGCGGCGTATGCGCACCACTGACCACCCGGCGCCGCCTCTCGCTTATACGCACGCATATGCCTGTCTGTGGTGGCAGCTATTTCGCAACCAACGCGCCCGACACCTGCCACTGCGCTTGTTTTCTTTCCTCGCGCCAGGGCTGACTTTTGAGCTTTTTGCTCGACGCTCGCGCGCCGCTTGTCGGAAGAAGTGATCGATGAATATTCACGCGCTGCTCAATGAGGAGGCGCTTTTTCCGAGCTCTGCCCTTTCTGCCCCGCACAACACTAGCTCTAATCTGCCTTATTGCCCTTTTCTTCGTACTCGTTTGACCGCTCTCGCGCTCTATCTATGCATCTATTTTTCTCATTCGCTCATTTTACAATCTCTCGATCTTTCCAGTTGTTCGCCCGCTCGAGCCCTGCAGAGCGGCCGTGGCTATCTGAAATTGCATCTGTCGCATGTAGGGCAGAGCCCCGCCGCATAATCGAGTTCAACAAACTTGCCAATGAAAGATTTCAAGCCGAACGGCAAAGCCTCGCGGCACTGCGGGCCAATTTATCGCGCGCAATTAGACAGCCGGAAAAATATATCGAACCTGCGGATGCAAATTGCGAAAGAAGAAAACGCCGCCGCCGTCCCACGGCTATAATGGACATCGCCCGGCTTGCTCGCGCACCGGCTATCTCGGGAGTATACTGACCTTAGGTCGAGAGTCCTTCTCCGCGCTACCTTCCGACCCCCTCGACTCCCTATAGTCGATATACTCGCGTGCGTGCTTAAGTTCGCGTGAGAACGGGCTATTGCCGACATCGCCGTCGAGGAGCTGGACGCTCCGTGTCCGTGAGGGTGTGCGCGAGTCTGTGTACGCGCTCAAGAAGAAGAAGAAGAAAAGATGCGTGCTAGATTGCTAATCCGCGCCTTTAAAACTATGTGGGTCAGGCCGATCGGCCAAAAATCCTCGCTCATTCCCCAAGGAGCGATATGTTCTTTCGAGATGCTTATCTGCGGGCAAACGATCCCTATCTCCCACTGATTGCCTCTTATGCAAATGATTATGTAAAAATATTCGGGCTGCCCGATAATTCTACACTCTCTCGTACAAGAGATAGCGCTTCGGAGCTCGGTACAAGTGACACTCGAGTTATATTTTTCACTTTTTTTTCGTTAATTTATTTTCAACTTATTTACATTATTTACTTTTTTTTTATCGGAGAGAACAATGGATGCACAGAGTCGATCTGTATTGACACTACACAAAATCTCGTGATTCGATCTATTTTGTTTTCTTGCAATTTTTATTGTTCATGCTGTTAGGAATATACTTTTGACCTGCTTCCTTTGCATTAATTTTCACAAACACGTTACAGTTTGACATCACAAAAATGACCATTGCGTAAAATATCCATTGTATATAAATGATTTGCGCAACGTAATAAAGCTTTGTAAAGATTCCTTATGTTTCAAGCGCAAGGCTCTACTTAACTCGCGTCGACTTCTTTGAGAATTTTCAAAAATTATAAACATTATCGAAATGTAAATAATATCACGTTAAGCTAAAGTGATATAGAATATAGAATATAAATAACGTCGATGAGACGATAGGAGTCGACGCGTCTCTTTTCGCGCGCGTAACCAGGTTCTTAAGCCTGGGGGTTTCGGAATTTCTCGCCGGCGAACTTGGCGGCAGCTCCCAGCTCCTCCTCGATACGGAGGATCTGGTTGTACTTGGCCAAACGCTCGGAGCGGCAAGGCGCGCCGGTCTTGATCTGGCCTGTGGACAGGCCGACGACCAAATCGGCAATGAACGTGTCCTCGGTTTCACCGGAACGATGCGATACCATCGTGCCCCAGCCAGCGCTCTTGGCGAGCTTGTGTGCATTGATGGATTCGGTCACACTGCCAATCTGGTTGACCTTGAGCAGCAGGCAATTGCAAGCCTTCTTCTCTATAGCGGTCTTAATCCTGAAAAACGATTGATCAGTCGTTGAATTTTATAATCAAGTACTTCGAATTCATTGACATGATTGAGATAAGAGCTAATTCGATCGGATCTTATCTGTATATAATGATAATAATATGTAAAAATAACCCAATTTACCTCTCCGGGTTGGTTACGGTAAGATCGTCACCAACAATCTGGATTGGAGTGGCAGCGGTGATGGACGCCCACGAGTCCCAGCCGTCCTGGTCGAAGGGATCTTCGATGGAGACGATGGGGAAGTCCTTGACCCATCCCAGGTACAAGTCTTGCAGAGCGGAGGGTTCCAAGTAAGTCGCAGGGTCGGACTTCTCGTTCTTGAAGTCCAGATCGTATTTGCCATTCTTGTGGAACTCGGACGCTGCGACGTCCATACCAATCTTGACTTTGCCTTCGTATCCGGCAACCTATGAATTACCGTTGATAGTAATTTCACGGAATCATCTATAATCTTATATTTTTCTCGTGGCCAAGTTCATACCTTGATGGCGTCCAGAATAAGGTTCAAAGCTTCCTTGTTCTCCAAAATGTTAGGAGCAAAGCCACCCTCATCACCAACAGCGGTGGCATCAAGGCCAAACTTCTTCTTGATTCCATTCTTCAAGTGGTGGTACACTTCACTGCCGATTTTCATGGCCTCAGTGAAGTTCTTAGCGCCAGTAGGAAGAATCATAAACTCTTGCATGGCAAGCTTGTTACCAGCATGGGAGCCACCGTTGATGACATTGAAAGCTGGAGTTGGCAGAATGATGTCGTTGTTTCCAGCCAATTCAGCAATGTACCTAAGAGTAAAATAATAAATCGTAATGCAGGTGATTCTAATTTTAATTATTCCATATCATTCCAAAATGATTGCGCTTACTTGTAGAGGGGAATTCCCTTCTTGGCAGCTCCAGCTTTGCAGACAGCCAGAGAAACACCAAGAATGGCATTAGCTCCCAGCTTAGACTTGTTGGCTGTTCCATCGAGTTTCAACAAAAAATTGTCAATGTCTGTTTGTTGAGTCACATCGATTCCAGCCTGATGAAAAATGCACAGTTATGATGAATGATTTCCAATTTTTTAGTCATGAATATTTACTTGGAATTGCAAACATACCTTCAGCAGTTCTGGGGCAATGATCTTGTTGATGTTGTCAATAGCCTTGAAGACTGACTTTCCATGGTACTGCGATTTGTCATTGTCCCTGAGCTCAAGAGCCTCGTGTACTCCAGTGGAAGCTCCTGAGGGAACAGCAGCACGGAAGAGTCCATTCTCAGTCACGAGGTCGACCTACGGTCACATATGATAGAGAAAATTGCATCATCTTGAATGTACAAAAATGTTTTAATTCAATGACTAGTGGTTTTAACTGAAAAAAACTTGGAAGCGCAATTATGGCTGGCAAAGAGGCGAGTCTCGAAATAGAAAACGTCAATAGCGCATCAGGAGTAAGTACAGAGATAGCGAAAGCAAAACATTTTACCTCGACAGTCGGGTTTCCACGAGAGTCGAAGATCTGGCGAGCCTTGATGCTTTGGATCGGCATGCTGCTTCGTATGCTCCGCTTGAAGATTAGCGTCAAAGTCCTGCAATACAGAGAGATAGTGAGAGAGAGAGAGAGAGAGAGAGAGAGAGAGAGAAAGAGCGGTAAGTGCCTATTGTTGAGCGTCCGAATTAAATCGTCGCCGCGATTTAAAGAACAATGCCAAGGTCAATTCTTTTTTCGTCACGGCCCGTAAATCTGCGAATCGCTCTGTAAAGCAATACCCCTCTCCGCCTATACGCGCACCCTGATGTCACATTCTTATGTAACTAATCAATGAGAATCTCGCAACAATCACCACAGGCCGAGCTTCAACGAGCGCGAATAATCCAAGTGGTTGCGGATGTGTTCCCCAGTGCTGGGAGATTGTGGAGTGACATTTCGGAGTCGAGGCGAGAATTCAACGGTTTGTGAACTTACGCTCGCGCTGATAAGAGTGACCTTGCCAAGGTCATCGGAGTCGCGGCGCTCGTCAATAGCAATTTCTCGCCCTCCTAGAGACACACCTCCCGTCGGTCGATCTTGACAGAGACACCTCGACAGCCGCGGGTAATGCCACTGAAATAGGGACACGCGAATGGATTGCAATTTTCGGCTCGCGCGGCTTCGTCGTCAGCCCTCGTTGCGTTTTCGCCAACGCCGCACGTGTAAATGTCGGACGGAATACGGCGTTGAAGCGAGGCTGCAGAACCCGGGAAAATTAGACGCTCTGACGTGCTCCAGATTGTTGCGATTGACAAGGGTGGCGAGAAGTTAACGGAAGAGGAACCGTTAACACAGACAGCGACAGTTCAGACTTACCTGCTTCGGTCGGGACGAGCCGGGTGCGAATGTTCAAAATGGACTGCGAATTCTGCGGACGACGAAACGGGTTTGGCCGACTCGAGCGCGTGCTGGCGGCACCAGACGAAACTCGCGCCTATATATATATAGCCACCCAGACCCAATCCAATCCATATAGCATATAGGGACTTTCAGTCTTTCAGAGATTCAGAGCAGCCGCACGAGATTTATTGATTCGCTTGACAAAGCTCGGCTAAACTAATTTTTCGCTTTTCTCTATTGCGAAAGACGTTGGTTGGTGTATGGATTTCCGGCAAACTTTCAGCTGCTTTCGTGCTCTTCAAATGGATTCTATTTACATTATTTAATTTGGAAAATCGTAAACGCGGGGGAGCGTCTGTAGTGGTTTGATAAAAAAAACCCTACACTCGCTAAAATGTAAAAAGAGTTTTCGATTTATGTGCGTATATAGGTCGTATATGTACAATCATGTCGCTATTGACAAATACAATTTCAATATGAAAAAATAGCTCAATTCTTAATCACTTAATACTGCCTAAGGAAACGCTAATAATACGCTAATGTTTGAGTGTAAAAAATTGAAGATTCCGATTTGTACTCTTGTTTTGATTGGTATGTGCTTTCACCACTGAGGAATCCCAAACTTCTCGATTCGCTTTGCCTGTGTATCCAGATCCATTTGCACTTTCTTTCTCATGTAAAAGATTGGACAATCTCGACTGGGGAAAAAAATGTTTTGAAATTTGAGTAAAAGCTCGATCGCTGTATTATTTTTCCAAGCCAACTTTTCAGTATAAATTACCTCGTGCAAATGACTTCTTGATGAAGACTACCCTGACAACGCTGACACTCAGCCCACAGTCTGCAAAACTTCTCCTCCAGTTTCCGTCCGTTGTAAATTTCATTCTGTAGAATTTGGCCTTCCTTTTCCTCGCAATACTGACAGAGTGCTTTCCCCTCCCTATCGGCCGCTAAGACAGCTTTGCATCCCAGACATGCCTCCTTTTTACGCGTGAAAGCCACGAGTGCACCTACTTTGGATGTGGCCACAGACTTCGTTCGCGTGTGTTCTCCCTTCAGCAATAGAGATTCCGCCTTGTCCCCGAGTATAGGCTCGAAAATTCTAACGAGCGGCTTCGACAACTGATTTTCGAGATAGTAATTCGTGTCGATGGGTATATTGTTCTCCAAGACGTAGATGGGATCTTCGGCTTTTTGGTAAGCTGGAACACCTTTAGGTCCGCTTATGAACACGTAAGGGATGCGGTCACCTAGTTTCGGAGCTGTACCAGCGTCTCGCTTCTTCATTTTCGCAGCCAACTCTACGTGAGCTTGTTTCGCCGTGTAATCGGTTTTTGTCAATTCTTTCGTGACAACCAGTTGAGAGATGTCGATGCGATTGCACAGGAGATCGCTGATTATTTGTTTTGCATAGTCCATCGCGTCATCTGGGTTCCTTTCAACATGTTCGTCCGTTTAAATAAAAATTTAGCAAACCAACAAATATTGTTAAAAAGGCAATAAATAATACCTGTCAATGAGTAATTTTTGAAGGCAGGTGTTCATCATGTTCGCAACCAACGGACAGTTATCTCTTCTCACAGTTTCCAAACCTTTGCAATCCATTTTGTCGTATTTGTCCGGCTTAGTAAAGTACAAACCAGCATAACGTTTTTTGTTGATGAGAAGATATGGGAAATACACTTTTTCAAACTCTAATTTGATAGGTTTGATGAATTTCGATGTTACGTATTCAGCGGCTTCCTTTCCAAGCTTCATAGCATCTTCGATTTTTTTGACTCCAAATTTAACCATGACCGAATCAGTATCACCGTAAATTACAACTGCGTCATGATCGTAGCCGTTTTCTTTTCTATAATGCGTTTCAACTTCTTGTTTTGTTTTTTCGATCATTGTACGACCGTAAGCAGTGACACTCTGAAATCATAAGAACTAGTTTTGGAATATGATTTTAAACAATGTTATGTTTTTTTTTGTATACACACTCCGGATATTTCGAGACAAGGCAATTTTCCTTGCTGGGCGCCAGTAAAACCATAAACGGAATTGGCAGAAACTTTTAAAGCGTACTGACGGCCATCGAGCACTTTTTGCTTCAAAGGATCCGTTTCCTTTTTCAAGTCCGCTTTTGCTGCTTTTCTAGCGGAAAGCAATTGCTCCAAAATTTCCGGCAGTATGCCTTTTCTGACACTGCCTTTAACGAAATTAGAGTTTGCAGGAGTTCTGGTTATATCGTCATTTGAGAGATTGTAGTGATTTTGGGCACTTGGACTCAAGAGAGTTGTATAACAGATGTTGTGGGCCATTATGATACTAGGGTATAGAGAACTGAAATCCAATGTGGCAATGGGATCATTATAGTACCCACGGAGCGGCTCGATGACTGTAGCTCCTTCGTATTGTTCATCCGATCCTTGACCATGATGAACAGGTATGAGGTACCCCCTCTCGATCGTCTTAACAGAAAAAAAGAACAAAAATTAAACAATATTATAAAAATCCATTATTGGCAAATGCTTTTTTTACAATATATGAAATTCATTGTATTACCTTTCGTAACAGTTGTGAAACTACCTTAATCTGTTGACCTCTTGTAAGTAGACTAGAGAGGGATACACCTGTCACTCTGGCCATTTCCATATAAATAATAATACACATAAGTTTGTCTAACAATCTAAGAGGTAGGTATGCATCTTTTAAGCAGTATACAGCGAGACGCCGCCTCGTTTGAGCATTCCCATTTTGCAAATCAGAGATGATGCTATGGTGAACATCTTCCTTTTGTTCTTGAAGGAAATGGTAACTGACGGCGTTTAAAGTATAAGACCGCAGTTTGTAATCTCTAACTAAGACCAGTAACAGATCAAAAGGCACACGTCCTTCAAAGTTAACAAATTTGTTTTCTCTCCTGCCCATCTGTTTGCTCTGAAGTACTTGATTTTTTATCACAGATCTTATATTTTTTATTCGACCTAAATAATTGAAGTCCCTAACGTGTAAGTGTTGCGCGCGATTGATCAAGTACGGGAAATCGAAATTATTGATGTTGTATCCGGTAAATATGTCGGGATCCAGTTGACGTATGAAATCAGCCCATTTCTTAAAATGATATTTAAAAATGCATAAATACTTGTATTACTAGAAAAGTAGCGAGTAAATAAATAATTTTCAATAGGTACCTCTAACATTGAACTTTCTTTTTCGAAACTTAATACTTGACATCCAACTATTGGTGCACATGTGTCCAAGGTGAAGATATTTCTTAAAAATGGTTCACTTTCTCCTTGCAAAATTACCATATTAGCTATTTGAATAACGGGATCATGCTCAGGTTCCGGGAAAATTCCTATGTAAATTTTAAATTCCAATATAATGTCACTAAAAGCTTCAATATCTTCACTTCTCTAATTTTTATAAAACCCATACCTTTGCGACCAGCGCATTCAATATCAAAACTAAGAATTCTAAATGGTGCGACCTTAGACCATTCTCCTTCAGGAGCATGAGCAACAAATTGATCCCAAGCTACATCACATTCCAATTGACATCTAGTGATCTGGGCCATGTTATGATTATGCTTTCCTCTTAACTTCCATTTTCCTGGCTTTAGTTCTATCCATGAACATCCTACCATATGAGTATCAGCCATGAATCTGTAGTACATTGTAAAAGAAGATTTAATACGGAATAAGATTGAAACTATTAAAATAAAAAATATACACATAATTTTCTACCTTATATCAAAATCAATATTACTTTCATAAGCTGTATATTTATGATCAAGAGTAGGAAACACAACCTGAGTTTCTAGTAATCTTTTACAAGGAGCAATTAATCTTGGTAAAGCAACTGTTATTTTCAAAAATTGAGACATTTTCTCTCCGGTATATCCATACACTGTTTGACGTTCAACTATTTCAACTGCCAAAATAAAGTCTTGAATATTGTCATTGTTGTTCTTCATATCATTTTTTACCGCAGCGTTTAGTGCTTCCTGTGATTTAATTTAATTTAATTTAATGAAAAAAAAGTAATATACACTTCATGTAATTGTATCTTAATTTTTTTGTCTTGTATTGTACGTGCCTTGAATGATTTACAATGCGAATTATTAAATGATGGATGTGCTGATACAAAGAAGTATGGACTGAAACCATGTACATGACAACAAACAGAATTTCCCTGCTCCGTGACTCCATACATTCTCATTACTGGTACTGGTCCTATTCGACTTCCAGGCATGCCTGGCATTGGCTTGTCTGGGATAAAGAGAACACTTTTGTTAATCTAATGGGAAACCAGTTTATCAATCTATATTGTTTAACAATAGCCATATTTTACCTGTGTAATGATCAACATCAATCTGTTGAAAACACAAAGTATCCTTTGATGGGTCCAAAGCAGGTGGATCCGGTCTGCTCCATTTCGAAGGTGTGTTTTCTTGCTCTGGGCCCTATGATAATAGAAAGAAATAAATTCATACTTTGATTTGAAATTAATCATAAAATACATCTTACTCTTTTTGCTACTCACTTCTCCAAAAATTTGCGTCCCTTCGTTGAAAAATTCATCTTCAATGTCATCCATCGCAGCGAGCTCAGACTCGAATGTGGATGGTTCCTCATCGTTTCTAAGACAAAATTGAAAAGTCACTCTTTTTTACTGATTCGCATAATTTTTTTATTCATCAACTTGAAGGTTACAAGAAATTCCTAGTAGTAGTTCTGCTGAAAACAAAAAACTATAAGAATCAGCATAATCGAAAATACTCACTTGGTTTTTTTGTTGACTGCTGGGGACGAGTACGATCGTTTACTCATTTTGCTTCAATTGAAAACAATGCAAATATGAAGCTCCAAAATTATTGGCGATACAAACTATACGCGCATGTCGTAAGTATGGTCGAATAGATATATCAGGCACACAGTAGTACGAAATCCCGCGCAATTCGTTTCTACGGTTCTCAAACTCATCAGTCTCATATCGCGATAGTTTCGGCGGTTTCTTGAAAAGTACTGATGCCCATCAATTTCGTTTCGAATATTTTTTCGTACAATTTGAATTTAGTTATTAAAATTACATTGAAGAGTTCTTCTATTGTATAAAAGAGAATGGATAAACTCGATAAATTCGATACCTGCATAAGTACTGATAAATCAAACCAACACTTCAATTAATAGGAATAAGCGCAGTTTATAACACTATATACTGGGTCACTCGTTACCCGTGGGCTTTCCTTTCCGCCGCAAGAGGACAGCAGCAGGCAAGCGCCGCAATCGCGAAATAGTTCCAATCCAGCGTATACACAGACAACGGGGAGCTGAGACCCGAGAGGCGAGATTGCGAGAGCCAAGCCGAGCAGTGCTGCGGCGGACAGGTTCATCGCTGTGGGTGTGCGCGCGCGTCTGAGAATGTTGTCGCTTTGACGTATGCGGATCATGAGTAGATTTAAGTCGACTGACATTAAACCACGTAACCAGTCGACTTCCGCGCGCTATTCGTAAGTACAGACTTGTTCATATTTGTTCAACCACAGCCGAGCCTGCGCCCTGGTGCATTGGCTCTTTTTCCTACATTTTTCCAACCGAGCACCTTCCCTTTGGCCATCCGCGCGACATGTCCTCCCGCGTAGAGAAAAGAGAGCGGCTGTGCTTGTGATCTGTACGGCCAGGCGTCGGTCGCAGCAATGGTCGACCCATTTTCCACGTCGGCTGTAGTTTTCCCTGCGCGCCATAACTCGACACGCTGACATCTCCTCTGCTATCGCTCGTCGAGTTCGGGCGATCGCCGAATCTATTTCCCGAGTCCGACTTTCAATAAGGCGTAACATCTGGCTGCAAGGCAGCAGCCAGCAGTAGCAGCGATCTCTCTGTGTATACAAGCATAATGTACCTTATGATATCGTCGGATTGAGCAAAAAGTTTCAACCTTTCGCGCGGTAGCCCTGCAGAAGGAAAACTGTTAATTTGGATTCTTCTTGCAGCGACTGAAAAATTCCATCTGTTAATTATGCGCTCAAAAAAACGTCATTTCTCTTGCGAGTAAGTAATTTTAATGCCGTTGTTGTTATTCGACGATTTCGGACGATGGCTTCAAAAAAGTAACATCGTAAAAACTCAAAAAGTATAGGCTTTTACTGCTACGCGAAGTCGTGCTTGTTCGAGTTTTGCATATTTACACTTTTATTCCTAAAAAATGGGACTCTATCTCAGCTACGAAGTTGCGCGCTCGCGCTTGGACAGTTGGACCGTTCACTGTTATCTGTTTTTTTTTTCTTTCATCGGTAAAACTTTGGGCATTTTGGAACACTTGTGCTATTTTACGTCAAGTTTAATTTCCCAATAGGTAGATCGTTTCTTTTTTTAGTATCCTCCGTTTTAAAGGCCGCTTATCACCGCGCATGTATATGTAGATAAAATTTATTATCCATGCTCGCATTTCCGGACACAGTGCAACTTGCTAGAACGTTCGTCAATGTCTACAGTACATTGAAATTCAAAAGACGAACTTTTTTAATATCTCCATCGATCTAATTTACGCTTTGAACTTTGACGAAAAATTTACACGAAATTTCCAAACATATAAGAACACGTACGATTTTCCTTTTCAGTTTGTTTCATGCTATATAGTTGAAATCCAAGCAGAACCATGGGTGACGGCGGCGAGGAATTCGATCCATGCGCCTGCATGTGGAACCACGATTTGGCAATGCGGCGACTTTTATCCATTGTAAGTATACGTTTTTCTAAAATTTTTCATTCTTTCTGTTCAGTGTTTACAGTTGTGTGATACAACAATTAACTTGAGACAGAGCTGCAATTTCGTAATGCTTTTGTCATTTTTTTCCTTACTTCCTATTACTCAATGTTTACTACGTTAAATGCTCCGAGTATTTTTCGCTGACAAGTAGTTTTTTGTTTGTAATCGCAGCAGTGGACTGTGAAATCGATAAAACGTCTCTTAACGCGCATACAAGTCTGATGATTCTTCTTAAATTTAATTGTACTATAATTTTACTGTTTCAGCTTCGACAATCACAATCCTACTGCACAGATAACGAGTGTCTTACGCTATCCAGACGTACGTTACTTTTTACTTCCATAACTACTGTCTTAAAAACTTTTTTTAACAATGTTTATTAACGTATGAATATGTACTTGTGACAAATCACTAGTGCCTGGTCCAGGAAATACACCGAATGAGGTAAACGACTTCCGAATGATGATTTTCTTGTTTGCAATTGTTGGCATGTTGCTGTACGCTCTGAGACCTAATTCACTTCGGCAATCTGAGAACGGCTCGAAGACTAGGGATAGTGGCCCAGTGAGTACAATTTAATTTGAACGTCTTCTAAAAAATTTCGCCCTTACTATCAAATAATTAATGATTTTGTAAAATAATCGTTACAGGGTTCTAATGGCGAGCCACCTCTGCCTCCTCCCGCCGTTAATTAAAAATTCATGGAAGACATAGCTTGTGGCTGGCTCTGTCAAGCTATGACATTTTTTAAAAACCCTTATAGAAGAAATATATGTAAGAAAATCGCTCGAACTTCGCCAAGTTTTTGGAATTCTGCATTTGAAATGTTTTCAAGTGCATTATTGTAACAGACAGGGGCCAAAATATTTTATTTTAGTAGAATCTCATGTATAAAACGAGTGGATTTGTGGTAGAAAAAAAACCCAATGTTGCAATTAATTATTTAATTAGATTAAAAAAAAATTGCAACCATTATACCTTAAAACTTTATTATCTACTGTTTGTACAACATTCTATTTGTATAGCAAAATATGAATTAAAGTAGAGGGATGATTATAAATTAAGGAAGGAATTTGACTGTTTGAAAGCAATTGTGATTGCAAGCTAAGGAAGTATTAAAATATCAGTAAGATCTGCATTTGTATGTGAAATCGTGTTTCTAGTGAAAATCATTGATATTACGAAATTAATTTGTTTTTGAAAATATTTATGTTTGTACATACAAAAATGAATTAAAATATAAATTAATGAAACGATCAATGCAAAAAATTATTTATACATTTTTCCCAATGTTAAAAATGTTTGTCGTTTAAAACACGAATAACAATTAATATTCAATCTTGAAGAATTAAGTCATATAAACATGGTATTACAATAATACAAGCTCAAAAAGTATACATTGACCAAGGCTTTTTTTGCAGACATCTTCCATCCTATTTTATTAACCTTACAATATAAGAACTACATAATGTACTTCATACGTAAAGAATTTTTTTTTACGAATAGTGACTAACCTTAATTAGTATTTTTCATTCATCATTATAAAAAAAAGATAACACTTATTTACAGGAATCAAAGGATTCTCCTTTATGTTTTTTGGCAACCTGCTTATCCTCGGGATTGTCGGAGGATTTCTGTAACCTTGGTATTCTTTTGTTCTTTAAGAATGCCATAGTATCGGTAGATGATCTGAAATTGAAAAAATCGTGTTAAAAGCATTAGCATTGACATATTTTCGATGGTGATAGTACTTATAGTATTGAATGATCGATAATTTACTTTGTGGTTGTCGTCGTTGTCGTTACCGCCGCTGCTTCTTTCTGCTCAAGTAAGTTGCCGTCCGTTGTGCATAAGGTCTGGTTTGACGGTTGAGGAATGGTGGTTTGAGAAACTCCACTTTTGCTGGGGTCACTACTGATCTCGGGACTTTGCGTCGTAGAGCAAGCAACGGTTGATTTTTGTTCTGCTGCTTCTAAAGTTTTTTTCTTATTTTCAGCTTCTGCTTTCGCTGTTTTCGGTTCTACCTCAGGTTCGGGTTTCTGTTTTAACTGTCCATCTTGCGTGGGAAAAACCAATTTAGGAAGATTAATTGTCTTATCTCCTTTGGTATTGTTTACCAGGTCTGTCAATAGTTTTGCTATTTCTTCTCTTTTTCGTGTAACAATTATTTCTTCGAACCATGTTTTGAGGGTTTTAATTGGTAATGTGTAGTCCGTGATAGGAGTCTAAAAGTATATTTAGTTACGCATAAAATTGTTTATTATAAAAATAATTGAATTACAAGTGACTCATACCTTAAAGAAACTTTCGACATATTGCAACACGTACAAGCCGCAATCAGTAAAATTCGACTGCTGGGGAACTCTGGGGCAGGCTCCTTTAATAGTGTCCTTTGAAAAAAGCTTTTCTGAACCCATCTTTGCTAGATATTCACAACTTAAATAATCTCTTAGCGTTGCTACAACTCGACATCTGCTAGCTCCAGCCAGCGAATCAAATATCAATATGCAAGGACTAAGAAAAAAAACATTATTATAGAATTAATATTTATCATCTTTGCTTTTTGCGTAAAAATACACCATTTATGAAATGAATGATACATACACTTTATTGACTTCTTTGACTGGTGGTGTCTGGCAGTTTGTCTTCTCTGCTTGGTCGACATTTGCTTTGGACTCAGCTTCATCCTATCAGAAAATATATTCATATCTCATGAATAAACAAACTTTGAAAATTGCAGTAGAAGTGTCAAATGATCAAGAGTACAAACTCACCTCTTCATCGCTATCAGTTTCCATTTCTTCATCATCTCCTTCAGCCTCATCTCTTTCTGATCCGTCGTCGTTCGTATCTAATAGTATAGTATTTACTGGTGTGATAGTTGTTTCGCCGATCATTCTGACATTTTTAGCTTTCACATCTTTTTTCTTTTTGTCAGACACTTTTTCATCGGTAGATTTTTCTTCAGTTTTCAATGCAACCGTGCCAACTAAACCAGGGTAACATATAATAGCTAAGAACCAATGTGCACTGGAAATTAAAATGATTTTGTGATTTTGAAATACAATTGTAAAAATAATACCTTTCGTTGAAACGATAACTTACTGTTCATTAATAGGAATAACAATAAAATCTTTTTCAAAAATATTAACATTTTTAGTCCACTTTTGAACTCTTGCGTGACGTTTAGCAGCTGCTGATAGATTTTCGGTATTTTCTGCCGCTTGTGTATGCGGACTTGTCAGTCGTTTATAAAAATACGAACTAAATACATGAGTCCTATTATGGTCAGTTGTCGAAAGTATTTCTAGCGTTAAATATT
Organism: Nasonia oneida; assembly: GCA_037356405.1. Taxonomy (NCBI): domain Eukaryota; kingdom Metazoa; phylum Arthropoda; class Insecta; order Hymenoptera; family Pteromalidae; genus Nasonia; species Nasonia oneida. The sequence continues at coordinate 334,508 of JAZHPH010000019.1, forward strand.
TTAGATAAAAGTCTATAATAACATCATTTAAAAATTGATCTTCGCCCAAACAAATAAAATCTTCAGTGTTAATAGCAATTCCACCTTTGGCAGGCGGAGGTGGATATACTGTTATACTGAAAAAATTAATAATTCACATTATTACAATGTTTCATTTTTCTTAGTATTTTTAATAAATCAATCAATAAATATAGTTACGTTTGTATAACTCCATTGGAACTCGTGCTGATAGAAGATGTTGTACAAGTTTGCTTTTTCACAGAATTTTGTACAGTGATGAATTGTTGTGTACTCTTCTAAAAGATTGAATATTTTTTTACTATAAAAATGTAAAAACAATTGAGAGTCATCGATATTACTAAACTTACTGTTTTCGGTGATGCTTGTACAAGAATATCGTTAGCTTCTTTTGCATTTAATTCTTCATGTTTGTGTTTATATATTTCTTTGAGTGTAGCTTTAGGTTCGTCCAAGATTTTATCAGGTAAGAGTGTTATTCTCCTGTGCGTCTGGTCTAAAAATTATGAAACAAATTCGTAAAAATTTCGTCACTTTTTAGTGTTTCTGAGGCGACAATACATACCCTTGCCAGCAGGATCAAAATATGGGCCTATTGGGTCTTGCATTCCTAATAACTCTCTTATTCTTAATGCAGACTGTGGAGTTATGTAGAAAAATAGAACGGGCATTGATTTAGAAAAATGTAACAAAGCTTTAATCAAATCGTTAGGCCCAATATCAACAGTAATAAAAGAATTATCTGCAAAATGGCAATGAAAAATATTTAAGTATTTTTTTTATTGAAATTATCAATTATTAAACGGCTTACTATATATTTACCATCTTCTAAAAGCGGTACTTCTAGTTTCAAGCCTGCAGACGATATGAGAACGGGATCAGTCGGAGCATATTTATAAGATCCTATTCTTACAGTTCGGCACGGCAAATGCGTAGTTAAATTACTCGTTATATGGTCTGGTAGATTTTCTTCTTTTATACTACCTAATATTTGGATGAAACACATATCATAAGGCAAATCACGGATTGTTGCTAAACTACTAATAATTAATTCATTTAAATACGTACTCGTTGGGTTTTGACTATTAATGCATGTATCATTTGTAATTATTGGTTCTTTATCAATAATCCTGTAGGATTCCTCACAATGTGTTGAGCTTAGTGGACTCAATCCATCTTTATTGGCTCCTAATCGCTTTTTTCTGTTATCATCTTCTTCGTCGGAAGATATGGTTAAGCATTCTGGTTCCTTTACTTGTTTTGGTCGCGAAACTCCTCGACCTCTACCTCTGCCCCTTTTTGAAACCGCATCCCGTTCAGGTTTTTGCACTCCAGATTCACCTTTTTTATAAAACGTCTAAGAAAGATTTGTATGATTAATGTGTTACATACAACTAATATTACGTGAAATTTTAACATGATAAGAAAAGTGTAAAAACATTGACAAAAATAGCTTACTTCCGGTGGCAGAGTGCTGTCCTTTTTAACCGGTGCACCAGAACAAATCGGTATAGCTTTAACGTCATCTGGCAATCTTCTTTTACACCTTTGGCAGGTATTGAAATCAATCGCACTCATTCCACAATATGGACACACAGCTAGCATCCCCTCAACATATTTTGGTGCCTATTAATTTTCATATAAAAGTTGCATATAATTTGATTTTTACATGTTGCACATAAAACATAGTTATTAAAATATTTAGAATTAGAACTATGTTATGAAACATAAAATTATTCAAATTAAGTGTATTATGCTGTACAAGAATCAATTATACACAAAAGTTAATTTATAACAGTGCAAAAATATTTCATGTAATTAAAAAGTGTAATGGAGCAAATACTATTAGAATGTAAATAAATGGTTTCCATGTAATAATAGACTTTCTCGGTCTTAATTTTAGAGAAAAATGTTAACTAAAATAACTAATATCACAAAAAAAATTAAGAGTGAAGTTGATCAAGTCAAAATAATGATATTTATATATACATCCTGAAGACAGCCATTGCTTTTTCTGCTGATGATGGTAAATAATAAAAGATGATCCATAATTAAAAGAAATAGAAGCTTTAATGTTATCGCTATTATATAAATGTAAAAGTTCATCAATCAAAAAACTTACTGTTTTACTTGGTGGTGGGTGCGTCAAAGTTGATGGACTGCTACTATTACTTTTACCCCTTGAAAAAAAAATACAAGCCTTTATCCTTATACCGAAAAACAAGTGATTTATTTATTATATCATAATGAAGATCTTACGGTGATTTTGTCTCCACAACATTGGTAACAACTGTTGTTGTTTCCACAGTCGTAGTAGTAACATGCTGTTCATCTTCAAGGCTTGCTGTTCTAGGTGTAACATCCACTATGTAGTTTATACCAAGAGTTGGATCCGATACCAAAGACACATGAGGATCTTGAGCGGAATATATATTTGCCTGTAAAAATAGAACTAATTACTTTCAATTCTTTCAATGGTAAGTAGAAGGTAGAACTCTCAAAAATAAAAAACGACGAGAAAGAAAATAAAATAAGCAAAAATTATAACCGTTACTTGTTCAAGAAGATCTTGGACGGTACAGTCTTCTTTAGGGACTTCAAAAGTAATCAACCTTTGCTGCCCATCAGCTAAAATAACAAGCATTTTTGCTTCATTCCCAGTAATTTGATGTTGCACTATTGTTGTGTGAGGATCACTTATTTCTTGCTGTAAATAAGCAACACTCTCACTAGAGTTATCTTCTGGATCTGATTTTGCAGTACAATTCAGTCTCTCCAATTGCACCATATTATCACTTGAATCGACTTCCATTAGCTGTTCTGCACTTTCATCAACTACAGCTACTTGCTGCTGCTGCTGCTGTTGCTGCTGATGCTGTTGCTGATGCTGCTGATGCGGGTTTTGCTGACGTTGCAATAATTGCCCCATGGCTCTCTGTCTTTGAACAGGCCCTTGCGCTGACTGAACAGATCGTTGAGCAGAATTAACAGCAACTACGGGTTGCTGTTGTTTTTGAAATTGACGCTGCTCGTTGTTTTGTTGTCTCTGTTTCAAATTGGCTTGTTTTATTCGTTCGCTCAAATGGCCCATTTCCGGGATATTTGGAGATAGTGCATTTTTCGACAGTGGTGCTGAATTTCTCTGAGACGCAGTCGCGTGAATCGGTGGTCGTGCCTGAGGTGCTCGTGGAGGTGTTGTCGACTGATTCGCGTTTATTCCACCTGTTGATGACCTCGAACGTACGGGTAAAGATATAGTCGAATTGCTTGCAGCAGTTGAATTACGTTTCATCTTTCCAACTTTGACAGTGTGAGGGTTTGCACCTTGTAAGGTGGTTCTCAAAATTCCAACAGGTGGACCTCCTAACGAATTTCGTTTTGTAAGAGGAACCAAACGTGTTGTTTTTTTGTCGGGTCCAGCTTGTAATACAACGTTGGGCGCTGAAACCTGAGCCTATTTACAAACATAATTAGAAATTACGATTAGAAACATTAAATTATTAATTTTACTTTGTACGCAAAAACAAAAATTCAAATAGTACTGACAGTAGTAATTTGCTGTTGGGTCCTTACAGTATTTGGGACAAAACTTTTTACAGGCAAAGGCTCTTTTTTAATCACCAGTTCAAACTGTTCATTATTTTCCCTTGTGCTTAACCAATTTCCTTGATTCACTGGATAACAAAAATAGCATTTGAAGTTATTTAAATTTTAGTAGATAAAAAGAAGACTTAAAAATAATCAGTCACATTTTCTTTTACCTTTAAGACTATTGTCACCTTGAAACCTTGAGTTTTCAGAGTCTATTTTATTGTATATGGTTTGCTGTATTGGTGGGTCATTTGATTTAATTATGTACACACTTTGCCTGAAAACAGAGATCATTGGATATGCAATATTAATAAATAATTAAAATATAAGTTTGATTAGAAGAATAAAAATAGATGAAAATCAGAGAAAATTTGACAATGAATGGATAATGGAAGCTAGATCCATACTGAACAGTTTCAGTATTTGAAATAAAAAAAAAACTTTGTCATGCAGCAATGTGAAGAATTTTTCACATATTTTATAATATTCGATTAATCTTATTATTTAAAGAAGAAAGAAAATAAATGGATTACAGTTGATCATGCTTTATGAAATTACCGTTGTTCCAACTGAGCATTAGCAACTTGCGCTCCTACATTAATTGTTGGTTGTGAAAAAATTGTTTGCTCAGCGCTCTCAGGTGAAGTAGCGTAAGCTACTATTGGTTGGGATATTTGCACATTTGCACCATTATGAATATCCTCAACTACAAACTGAACTCTCTGTCCATCAATAGAGCATATTTGTACATCCTCAATACTATACGTACCATTTGGATTGGTCACCAAATTATAGTATTGTGCCATAGTATTTAATGCACACGCGATTAATAGTCCACTTCTCACTTGTGTTTAGGTCAATAGGAAATTGTTGCTGCTGAGAAAATGTTGAAATGCAGGAGTCCATTTAAATCATCACCTCCTGCTCTGGATATCTGCAATATCAACCTATTAACAAAAAATTCAAATTACTCAATGTATAAAAGATGACTTTAGCAATATTTGTATTTAATCGTGAACTTTCTGAGAAAGAGATATTTATTAAACAGCAACAATATCCTAATGCTCCTATGATGCTCAACTATTTATACTTTAACTTTATTAATTAATCGACCAGAAACACAATGTTTTACAGCTTTTCAATTCACACTGTATCTCCAAATTTCTAAAAAGCTTAGTAGAGACATCAGTCAATCCTGACAGTAACCATACATTTTTAAACAGCAGAGTATCGAGATGGTATGCAATTCTGCATTTTCATAGCAAAAGAAAAGAGTCTGTACAATCTCAGGAATGCGCACAATTTTCAATCCCCTAACTGAATAAGCTGCAGGTAGCTGTTATGTAGACTACGATGAGTTGAAAAAAGTTTCAAAGCAAAGCGAAAATATCCAAGAGCCATGGTTTACTAAAAGAAAATCACAGACAGCTTGTTGCACAACCTGACTGAAATCCTCCACTTAGAGGCCAAACCTATAATTCGAATTTCATCCACAATGCGTTAGAGCAACGGATCCTGGGCACCTAATCGTAGCCCTGCATGACGAAATGTCTAGCACACGCGCGGGAGCTATCCCGTAAACCCATTCCGAAGAGAGCATAACCTCTCAATGGCAACGAGCGCGCGGGTCCCTCTCCTGCATCCCAGCGCAGTTGTATCAGGTGCAATAATGCTGCTGATATAAACATCGCATGCACCGTGTATATACTTAGGCAGAGACGCTTGTTTGGCATCGGAGAAGCCAAGCGACGACGGCTCCGGAGGAGAATGAGAATAAGACACTGTGCTGGGCTCGCAAATTGCGCGCACGAGGTGATCGGTCGCTCGGCAACGAGGAACTCCCGCGACCCGCGGTACGTATTCGCGAGGCAATCCTAGTACCTACTTTTAGAGCTACATTACAACAACAACCTGCGGAGAAGAGTGCTTGTGCAGGAGGTAAGGGAGGCAGCTCCAGCTGGCAGGGAAGGAGGGGAAGGTATCCGCAGGCGCGAGTATGTGGCCCTACGGCTACACGAGTAGATTTTGCAGACTGAGGCGAAACTTACTGTTCCTCTCTCACTCGGCTGGCTGCCACCGCTTACTACTGGCCGCTGGGTACTGCTTCGCGTGTGAACACTGTATACACACAACAAGAACTATCGATGCTGGCGAGCGAAGGGAGAGAATCGCATTGAGGTACTTGAGAGTTGAGAGTCTTGTCAACGGAATCTGAAACTCAGACGATCCGAGGAGAAGGATGCAGAGGCACCAGCAGCGATGGTACTAGTATCACGGACCAGCGGCCGATCAGCAGGCGACATCGCACCTTGTTCTTTTCTTCTCCTCTCTCGCTGCGCGATTAGCGATTGATTAGCGATTCCCTCTCTGGTTATGAGCGCAGTCGACGAAGACGCGATTCCGATCGTTAATTCTTTATACTTTCTCGAATCTCTCGTCGTATAAATAGTGCGAACGGAGGCAGGCGGCAGGTGAGATGCGGCACGAACTCAATGGATCTCTCTTTTCGTGCACGCTGCAGAACTCGCCAGTTCGTTCCTTCTCGTCGCACTACCGACTAAGCTGCTATACCGACTGACTCTCTCTCTCTCTCTCTCTCTCTCTTCTCTCTCTGTCTCAGCCTCAGTCTGTCTCTCTCGCACTCGTCAGTCACTGCATTCGCATCACTCGCCGCCTCTCCGAGGTTTGGCTACAAGTATATAGGTGTATTTTTTACAAGGAGCAGCACCGGTTGCGCGCGCGCTCTCGCTCTTTCAGTGACAATATTCCTTTGACTTGATGGCTTGTAACTTGTAATGGCAGCTATAGGTTTGCGACTTGGGCATAGTCGAATGGGCCTGATCCAGCCGCGGTAATGTCATACACGATGCACTTTGCAGGGTATTGGCGAAGCTTGATTGTTACGTGCGCGCAGTCTTTTTTAGCCGCAACTTTTTTTCTTCGCAAGTTGAAAAACTAAGTAAATGACATCTTCTTTTACAACTAAAAAATAATATAGTTGTGTTTCACAGACGTCACTCCTATTGTATATTTAATTTACTTGCTCCGATTTTAAAGGAGCACAATTTTAATAACAGACGATTCGAAATAAAAAAATAATAGGACTGGAATTGTAAATTAACAGAAACGTTTATTTGACAGTACCACACATGCTATAGCAAAGCTATAGGTGTATTCATATTTGTAATTTGCATTTTATTCGCATGAAAATGATCGATGCACCCTTCTTTGAAGACGCGCCCTAAAGTTTTTACTATTGTAAAGAAAATTTTTTGCAACGATAGCAATTGTTACTAATAATCGCACATAAAGAGCAAAAAAAGGAACATTTCGCTCTCCAGAAAATATATCACGATATGTAAACGAGCATACCTAATTTATTGCACGCTGACGCTATTGCTGCTTGTTCGAAAAAGCAATGGCGACCAGTTCAAAAGCGTATAGGATAGCCTGCGTACCACGTGATGGAAAACTCCTCCGCGATTGGCCGCCAAGCGAGACACGCCGAAACTTGAAAGAGAATTCAAAATCCTAACGCTTCTTTCAGACTGCCGTGCGTCAACTGTCGTTTTTGCCGACGAGAAGAGAGGCACACGCTGCACGGCCTAGGAAGCGCACTCGGAGCTGCAAGTGTCCTCCGATTTTGCCAAAATATACCCGATGAAGTATAACCGAGGGCCGAAGATAGAAACATGAGCACGAGCGATTCACGGAGTTCAAATTGAGAATCAGTTCGGGGAATTATTTGTGAAAGTGAAGGGAGTTTGACGTATTGTGCGCGAGGAGTGATCTCTGCGTGGTGAAGTTCAGGAGGAGACGAGCTGCATAAGTACAAAGTTGTTTTCTCGAGGTTCGAAAGCTCTTTATTTATTCTGCAGTTTTTCCTAAAGTTAACTCAATTGTAATGGCTTCGGAACTCGATGATTGAGAAATATTTGGCCGAGTTTATGGGTTACGTAGGCATGTAAACAAACGTTTGTAGTGGCTGTTTATACTTTTTATCCATCTATTAATTGCTTTTTTGTCGAGTTTCTTGTGCGATTTATATGCGACTCAGTTATTAATAATTATTGATGCACTGATTATTATTAATTTACGAAAATGTGATTTCAGATCATAAGTCCATTATTAAAAGACTCGGCTGCAGTTTTATTGCAGGGTAAGTGTATTATAGTCGAATGCGCTGTGTTTGATACAGATTATAGAATGAAGGGCATAGAAACTTATGTATTACATTTTTTTTTTGTTAGATGGAATCTCGCCTTCCAAAGCTGAATTTTCAATTCAAAGTACCTGCTAGAACTGTGACTGGTAGCACAACAATCAATTCCATTAAGTCAACAACTGCATCAAATGGAACTGATGCAGCAGAGAGTGTGACTAACAAACCATCACAGACATTAACAAAAACTATGAGTACAACAAACATTAATTCGAAATCGACAACAGATGAAAATAAAGCGCCATTAACACGTGCCAAAACCATGACTACATTATCAAGGACAAATACTGCAACAGTGGCCAGGGGAGTGCAGAAGAGGCCAGGACTTGCCAATAATACTATCGAACCTAAAAGAGCTAATTTGAGAACTACAATGAAGGCATCAGTAGCTAGGCCTGTTAGGCCTGCAACAGTTTCTGGTGTTTTGCCAAGGGCTGCAGCTACAGCAGCAACATCAGCAGCAGCAGCAGCAGCAAAAACAGCTGGTCCTAAACCAAACAAATGGGACTTTAAAGGACGATTGGAATATACTAGTAATGAGTTGACAGCATTAAAGCAGAAACATAGGGAAATAACTACGGAATACAACAATATACAAGATGAAATTACAAGTCTTAGAGAGAGTGAGAGCAGTAATAGATTTAAAGCTGAAAAGTTGGAAAAGGCTGCTGATATATTGAAAAATGAAATAGAAGCTTTAAAAATGGAGATAGATACCCTGCAAAAAGAAAATAGTAGTTTAGTTAAACAATTACAAGACACTAAAGATTTATGCGACCAGAATGCTGCATCTCTAGATCAGTGTAAGGATGAGCTGAAAGTTAAAACAAATCTATTAACTGAGCAAGTTGATGTAATTACAGAATTGAAAAGTCAGTTGGAGCAGGAAAAGAAATCTAATGAGGAAAAAGAAACAAAAATTGAAAATTTAACAGAAATAGTTCAAACTATGGATAAAGATAGAAGAGCTCTACATAATTATATTCAAGAACTTAAAGGAAACATCAGAGTATTTTGTAGAGTAAGACCAAAGATCCCCAAAGAAGCAGGAAAAAAGTATGTTTATACAAAGTTCACTGTTCATATTCTATCTACATATATGATGCATTATCACCATAGATTACAATTTAAACTAATTCTTTCAGTACCTGTACCATCAATTATCTTGATGAATGTACCCTTGAAGTAGGAAAATTAGAAGGAGAAGCTGGTAACAAAATGAAAACCCAGCGCCAAGAATTCAGCTTTGATAAAGTATTCCCACCAAATACATCTCAAGAAGACGTTTTCCAGGAATTATCAATGCTTGTGCAATCTGCTATCGAAGGCTACAATGTTTGTGTGTTTGCATACGGTCAAACTGGTTCAGGTAAAACTTATACAATGGAAGGATTTCCTGGCACAGATAATGAGGGCATGATTCCTAGGACGGTATGAACGACTTCTGACTACTTTACATTTTTCTAACTTATTATAGCACACGGGAGTTAACTTGGTGATCTTTGTTTTCTAGGTCAAGCATATATTCAATGAAATGAAGCAATTCGAAATGCTGGGCTGGGAGTACAAGATTGAAGCAAGCTTTCTCGAAATTTACAATGAACAGATAGTTGATCTTCTCGACTATACGCGAAAGTCACACGAAATTAGGATGGCAGATAGTAAAGGAAGTGATCTTTACGTTAGTAATCTTCTAGTTCAAGAAATTAACAGTCCTGAAGAATTAAATCAATGTCTATTGATTGCTCAGGAAAACCGAGCAATGGCAGCGACACAATCCAACGAACGGTAAAATTATCGACGTATAAGTCAAGCGTTTTTACAATTTGAGAAATGAAACTAATGAAGAAAATATTTTATTTATAGGTCATCACGGTCCCACTCTGTTGCGAGAATACGGTTGATAGGTACTCACAAGACTAAACAAGAAGTTTCCATTGGAAATTTGAATTTAGTCGACTTAGCTGGCTCTGAGCGGTTGAAGAACGAGGAAGCAGCGAGGGTCGCTGAGACAAAAAATATCAATAAGTCTTTGGCCAATTTAGGGCATGTCATTTTAGCGTTACTTCAAAAGCAAGACCACATACCTTACCGAAATTCAAAGCTAACTCATTTGCTCATGCCTTCTCTAGGAGGCAATTCCAAAACTCTTATGCTTTTAAATATCTCCCCTCTAGAAGAGTCATATAATGAAACGCTGAATTCATTGAGGTTTGGTAGCAATGTTAATAATTGTAAAACAGGTACTATTAAAAAGGTAAAGACTGTTTTATAAAAATCTTATCCAATTTGCATTTGATTACATTCAACGCCGAAACTGTACAAATTATACTACCAAAGTTGGCAAGAATGGAGTCTTCTTTGAGACTGATTCTGACATAAATATTTGGAGTAACCAACAAAAATACGAATATAATTTGGTCGAAAGAAAAAACAAATATGATTGACACGTTTCGCATTCAAAGTCATTGAATTATAAATATTGTTTTTAATGTGTACCATGATTATAGGAGATACGGCTATATACTGTCGGTATTCATTATGATTTCTCATTTTTATAATTTGACTTAGAAAATTGCTTATGATACATCTATTATCAATAAAGTTATAAGCTTTTTGCCTGTATAAGTTGTACAAGATGATTAATAATTTTTTACAGCAGAATTAAAAATTGTGTCTTTATATAAGATTTTATCAATTTAATATTATTTGACAATCATAACAAGTAGTTGTAACTTTTAAAAATTATTCCATATGAAAATAAAATAAAAGTATTGCAGAAAGTTATTCTGCATGCTACAACGTTATTAAATCATTTGTGAATTATTATTATATTGTACAGATAATATTATAAATATATACATTTAACAAAAAGATGTCAATTGAGGTTTTAAAAGTTGTTTTAATCCATAGTAAATTGAGTAAAGTTTTTTTCAGGGTCTATGAGATGATGATACCTTTTGAAATGATTTTAGTTGACTTTAAACCGCTAACTTAGAGTACAAAAACTTTTTTTATTAAAATTAAAAAATTACTTTGTAAAAAAAGTTCTATATTTTTTTTTTAATTCTTAAATCGCAGCATTGATGCATTTTTGCTGCAATTTGAAAGGAAAATGTAATTTGACATACAATGTCGTACAAGCAGCTGACAATTGCAAATTCTATTTCTGTTTTATTCCTTTTGAAATTCTGCTACTGCGCTTCGAACTTTTTGCAACAATTCCGACATTTGATCATATTTACCAGTAGCGTCTGGTAAGTTTTCGAAGTTAATAACATCACAAATGTCTTTCGAAAACTTCTCGGAAGATGGTAGTTTTCGGAAAGGCGAGGCACTTTTTAATATTGGCGTACCCAGATGTATTGACTTGACGATTTTGATAGTTTGCGTTTTCGATCCATTTTTTGGAGTAGAATTATTTACATTAATTTTATTTGAATCGGACTCCTTAGCATTTGCCGATTCTACTTCAGGTACTTCCGTCTCCACTGAGCCTGGATTAGATAATTTAATTTTAGTGGAATCCGGATTCGAGTGAGAACTGGATTCGTCTAATTCAGCAAGCAATTGTTTGTGTTTAGTTTCTAGATCAACTAATGATGGGGAATCGTTTCTGGATGATGGTGCTGTGCTTTCGTCCTAGAAAAAGACCCCAAACAAATTATTTGCAATCTTACGTTTTTCATTATTCTGTTAAGTAAAAGATAATATACATTTGAGTGACTGGAAAGGTCCTCTTGTGATGGGCTTTCAGAATCTTCCACTCCTGGGGGAGGTGGTGGTAGTTCTGGTCCGTTATCTTTTGGCAGTGGAGGTATAAATAAGTTTTTAACTGGCACACATTCGACTGGTGTATCTGAAAGAATCAACGTCATTTACTTTAATAGTATATACTTAAATTTTGCAAAGACAAATCTACCTTCAACTTCATCAATCTCCATTTCTCCTGGATTAACATCTGTCCTCACTATGGCATTAGTAGCATTCGGCATTTTTTTACGTTTGTATCCGTCGTCAACTTGTTTGTGACTTAAATAAGATATCATAGCATTTTTACTGGATTGTATTTGTACAGAAGATCCCCAGTACTCCATACCTTCCTATAAAATTAGGTTTGATGAAATTTCTTAGATTAAGAAAATGGTTGTCATTTTAAGTGCTTTCTTACGTCATGCACTCCTTCAGGATTGTCAACATTGAATCCAGGAAAGTCAATAATTTTCTTTATGTCATATTTATCTCTGTCCCCTGGACATATAATTTCGCCTTCTTCATCTGAGTTTACTTCCGCTTTTCCAGCATCATCAAATAGTGATAAACCTGAATGTTGCTGACGTGCTTCCTCTAACCAACCTGGTGGATAACCAAGTGATCTCATCCTAAAACATCATTAAAAGAATATTTAAATGCTGAATATATGATATGATTTTCAAGCAGATATTAAGTTTACCTATAAATATGTCTTGGAAGTTCGTCATCCATTAGGCCCAGAGCTCTGCGCAAATTTGAACTTATTTGGCCGGGGACAAAGTGTCCATACTTTTGGTCATCCTCCAAGTGATACCTGGAATTTGTAGGCCCCCTCTTTGCAGCATGTTCTTTGCGATTTTTGTTTATGTTTGAATAATTACGGGGTTGATCACAATCACGTAGACTATGATTGCCCATACAATTAAAACAAGTCATTTTTGGCGCAAAATCTTCTTTGATTTCCTTGTCTTCTTTAGGCTTCTCAAGACCTGTAAATTTCTAAAATAAGAATTCAGTTAAACACCTCACATGGCTATACAAATAAACTTTATATTAAAAAAATATGATCCACATACCTTGCCATACATAGGGATGTCGAGGTCATCTTGCATTTTAGGTTCATTCTCAATGGTAAACAGTAGATCATTGGGATGTTTATCTTCAATTATGCTTATGGATGAATCAAGTTCTGATAGATCTCTGTGCTCATCCTTGGCGTCAAATATCTGAAGCACCAAGTCTTCTATTGAAGTCGCAACTTTTCTCTTGCTGCTCTTTGACGATATGAGCTCTTTTAGAAAACACTCAATTTTTTTATGGTAGCTCCTGGAAAATCCCAATTCGTTTCGAAAATCAACGTTTTGACAGCCACAAAAGCGGTTTTCAAAAATAATAATCTCACCGAAAGGACGCAGGGTCTCTGAATACGACCTTAAGAATCGGCTCAGTCTTCTTCTTCCTCTTGGGCATCGGCGTAGGTGGCTCGCGCTCCTCGTCGATCACGACGAAACCAGGAGGCGCTGCACCCGGGGCCAAGGTCCCGTCGAAGATGACATCCGTCGTGTCCAGGATGATCTCGGAGAGGTTAGTTTCGTCGATGCAGTCGTTCTGGCTGACGCTCTCCTCCAGGCTCGTGTCCAGAGTTATCACCTCTGTCGGCGAGGCTGGGCTGCTCTGCGGAGAAGTCATTTTGCGCCGTTCCCCTGGGATGTCCCACGCAATTTCGTCAGGTCGATCTCCCGGCAAGCATCGGGTTGCCCCGTGTGTTTATTTTTCGAACAAACTGCTGCAGACGCAATAATGCTGAGGGACTACCTATATCTTATTGTTATGGCGAGATTCGCGCGGACACTTTTGGACTTTAAGGGTATGTTCTCATACATCGTCAAACTTGCCAATTCAATGCTTTCCGCATCTATAAGCGATTATTCCATTTTATGCTACTACTTTTATACTTTTTGGGTTCGGAACAGAAAAATTGTTTCATTCATTGTCAAAGCCTGCGGTATGGCATAATGTAGGTTTACCCATTTTCTCTGCGGAATTCATTTCGAAGCAGACTGCATTAGAACGCACCTTTATACGCGCGCGTCGAATGTCGGCACTCGGCTGTCGCATATATACCTATATTATTACCTATATAGATATGCCTTGTATAGAAGAACACTGTTGGATAAAACAATAGCAGGTTGTTTACAGTAAATTTTGTCTTCCTTTTTCAAGAATATTGTTTGGGTTGTTCCATAAATGTACATATAATCAACGACGATCAGCTGATGCCAATAAGTTGAAAAAATACTAAAACTCAGTTCTATAAGACAGGTACATATACTGCTCGATTTTTTTCATCATTTTGGAGTCTTATCTCTTAACGGCATAACCTCAGCATCTTGCTCCGAAATTTCTCGATAACAGCATAGGAGCGGTCGGTATACAGAGACACACACGGCTTCTCGCATCGAAAATGTCAAACGCGGAAAGCTTGCCGGATCTCCAAAAGGAGATCTTTGAGAAGATCAGTAACAATAAAACCGATGAACTGAAGGCTCTGCTGGCCGCTCATAAAATTAAAATCGACTTTATTGACGAGAATGGAATGAGCCCATTGCAGCATGCCTGCTATAAGGGTAACAAGGAAATTGTACAGATGCTTCTTGACCACGTAAGATTTCTTCTTGTTTTCCAAATTTTCGTACAATTTGTTAAGGTTTCAAATTCTCAGTTTTATCTCAGGATTCTTATGATTTTTGCGAAATGCTGAATCAATTTCTTCTCACAGGGTGCCGATCCAAACCAGTGTAAACACGAACATCAATACACAGCCTTGCACTTTGCTGCTCTGAGCGGTAATGCAGACCTGTGTCAGCTTTTGATGTCATATGGTGCAAAAATGAGTGCAACCAACAGTGTCGGTAGGACTGCTGCCCAAATGGCAGCTTTCGTTGGAAATCACAATTGCGTAGCAACAATCAACAATTTTATTCCCAAAGCAGACATAGATTATTACATAAAACCGCAAGGTCTGCAAACAGAGCCAATGCTGCAACCACATTTAGCTGATTCCTTCCATTCATTTATAACACAGGTCAATGTTCATCCAGTTCGCGTCATTATGAATTTACAGAAGTTTCCAGGACTATTAGATAATTTGCCTATGGTTGGTGTCTTTTAGTAGTTTAATAAAATAATAATGCTATAAGCTTTGTTTTCTTTTTTTCTTAATGCAGATGATTTATATTTTTTTAGATTCAAAAAGTTCTTGAAGCAATGCGACAAAGAGAAATGATCAGAGCAGAAGCTAATGAAGTGATGGCTTTCAAATATCATTACTTGAGTTGCGTGGTGGCTGAAGTTATCAAATGCCAAAAACGTCAAGAAGCTATGAAAGCTGATAAAACTGACAAAGAGAAGGGGCCTGATGAAAAAGTTGAAGAAAAGAGTGACGAGAAGAGGTCGGATGTCATAGAACTACTTGCTAAGAAATTTTTGAAATGCAAAAGTGATGGAACACTCGAGTATCAAGAATTATTTTTGAGAGAAACAGTAAGAGAGTTTCATTATAGAGAAAGTGCCATTTTTCGTCAGATGGTCGCTACTTTGGCTAGCTCAGATCCACCCAGTGCCATATCTGTCATTGCAGCAGCTATCAATGGACAGCGTGCTTTCACTGATAACGCACAAGATTGTGTTACTTGTGGAGAAGAAAAAGCCACAAAGAAATGCAGTAAATGTAAACAGGTCCAGTATTGTGATAGAGAGTGTCAGAGGCTACACTGGTTTATCCATAAAAAGACTTGTTCTCGTTTGGTACAATTAAATACGTCAAATGCCAAAGTACCTGATCCAAATAGTGAACAAATAAGCAATGCAGTGGCATCAAGACTTAAAAATTTAGATATCAATTAAATCTTATTTATTTGTATTTACATGTATAGTTACTACTTTATCATATGCATACACAAAATGTTTTACATATTCATTCATTTTATGTCTGTATTGATCTCGTGATTCTAAAACCTAAATTTAAAATTTAAATAACGGTGCTGTTTAAAAAATGGGAGCCATATTTTTTAATTGATTCATGACAAATTTTACTTTCTTTACACAAGTTCATCAGCTTTTGGTGTGACCAACTCATATTATGCCAACGAATTTTGTTGAAACCTTTGCAAGTTAAGAAGAATTTTTGTAAATTACTGTAGTTCCAGCAAAGCTGATCATGTGAAAAGTACGGCATTTGGAATTTGTTTTATTGTAATTTTATAGCTTCAAGTGCATAACTTAGGTTTTGTAATGTAATTTTATTAACAACGCTTAAGATTCTAATAGTAAGAGTACAGATTTTACATTCTATTTATCAAAGCAATATATAAAAACAAGGAATTATTTTGCTGTAAATTTAGAGAGGCCTTCCAGTAGACCAATGTATGCTGTGTGTTCATAGCTCGTACTTAATTCAACGAGTTTCTCTGCAAATTCATTTGAAATACCTTTTTCTTCCAAGTAGTTCATGAGGAGATCATACAAATACTGTAACAAAAATATGTAGTTGGTTAATAATCATGATAATCGACACAATCAACCTTAAAAAAGAACAATCAAGAAAACTTACCCCGTCAATAACTTCTCCACCAACAGCATATACATTCTCTGTGTGTTCTCCATCATAAAGAGTGATTTCATCAATACCAAATATGTCGTCTGTAAAGAAGTAAATCATAATTTGTAAAGAGCGCTAAAGAAAACAAGATTATGTAAGCTTTTTCACAATGGCAATGTAACATTTCCATAGTTTTGCTTTTATTTTGTGGAGAAAATAAAAACTTGTCATGGAAAAATGTGTTGCTGTACCAAAGGTAAATTATCAGAAAGATTATTCAAAGGATCATCCTGTACTCAACGCTTTGGAAGAATAATCAAACGGGAGCAATGCAAGATACATACTGTAAGCGTCATCGGCTCCGGATGCTCCCGGTTCACTGTTGAACGAGCAGGAGAAAGAAAGATGCTGATTCCCTCGCTTGAAGTCGATTTCAAAGTTGGGTTTACTCTTCATCTCTCCGATGTCAGGCTTGTCCTCTCTGGGGTCGATCTCTGGCTCCGACTCTGTGTCCACGGTGTGATTGACATTTAAAGAGATTGTGATTCTGAAAGGAAGCGCAATCGGCGGTAAGTCGAGCCAACGAAGCTGGGTACGTAATATGTATAAGCAAAGATTTCAGCCGTCGCTTCTTACGTTTCATCAGCCTGTTGTTTGGTGAGCGTGATTTCGGCTCCGTTGAGCGACACCTTGAATCCCTCGAGCTCGGTGGGAATAGTCTTGAGCTTGAGCGCCTTCTTCTCGGCGACGATTTCCTCCGCGAGGAACTCGACCAGCTCCTTCTCGGCTGCAAAGGGCAAAAGCCAATGTCGTGAAAATTGCGCGGAGCAGTCACGTGTTTTCCCGCAAATGAGTATTAGCACGCGGACGATGTTGCTCGAGAGAGGGCATCGTCAGAAAGCCGAGCATCGGAATACCTTTGGTGTGGGCGAACCTGCAGGAGACGCAGCCGCAGGGGTGCCTGTGGCTGCTTTTGGCGAAGCTGGCGGAGGCGCCGGACACGAGGCGGCCGTTGCTCAGTGCGCCGCTGAAGAGCCTCTGCTGGCCGGGCAAACGAGCTGCCGTCGCCGGGACTACGACGATATTCCTGAGGCCCGGGAGCCTCAGCACGCTCCTGGCGATTCCGTTCATCCTGACTGACTAAGAGCTGGGGCCTGTCGCGTTCGTAATCTAGAGCTGTATAGACTAGCGGAGGGTCGACCGCGTGGTGCCGGCTCGTACTCGGGAACTTGCGAGAATGCAAAGATGGTGGCCGGCGGGATAGCTATAGGTATATCATATCCTCTATACCGCTACACGTTAATACGTTCGCCTGTATCGCGCGGTTGTCGCCTTTGGACTGTGCTGCTCCCTCTCGCTATATGACTGTGACTATACTTGGCTACTTATAAGTATTAAGTGTATAAGTATACTGGAAAGGCCAATGGGAGACGGGAGAGACGTGGAGAATTGGACAGTCGGCGTCGAGAGACCAGTGAGCTTGGAGATGGCGGACAAGAGGTTAGGCGTCGCCAGGGAATCGCGAAAAGGGTTCGTAAAGCTTGGAGTAGATTGGCGATGCGGTTATATACGCAAATATACAATGCAGGATGAAGACACATTCGCACATTCTGCGGGTATTTTCGAAACAAGGCGAGCTGCATTTGAGAGCGCAGTTTTTCTCGCAGCTCTCGTTCTAGCGAAACTCTTTTGCTATGAAATTTTGCGAAATCTCGTCGTGTCGCGCTGCACTTCTGGCTCGACTTATAAACACCATCAATTACGGCTGTCGCTGTATACGCTTGTAGTAGTTTTGCTGTCCATTTTCAGCATTATTTTTTTTTAAAGAAAGAATCAGTATGCGTGGCATATATTATCTCTTTCTTATTGCTTTCTCTCGTATAAAAATGATCCTATTAAAAAGTCACGAGCCTTGTATCGAGGCTCCCTCTTTTCTATAAATCCAATTAATTTCGATTCCTCGTGAAAAAACAACTCGTTTCTACATGCCGCGGGTATAGGTCGCCCGGAACGTGCCGAAAGGAGCCCCCTGCAGCCAGCCCGATTACGGCCGATTATAATTACACAAAAGCTCAAAATGCAGTCTAGATAGTCCAGGTAGCCTGGAAGTGCTACCTACTCATTGAATCATGTTGATACGCTGCAATGGAACATCGGAATGCTCACGTATAAGTATACTATATCGCCGGCCTTGTGTACCTAGTTGGAAGTAACGCATAGGGCAAGCTGCCTCGTTATTCCCCCTCGAACCTTGACCCTCCAAAGCCAAAGGTTTCAACGTGCGCATAATGGTGGCCTGCACAATACGAGGGACGCACTCTAGCAATATATATATATATATATATATATATATATATATATATATGTGTGTGTACGCATATAAGTATATGATGGAACAGAAGAAGAAAGCGGAGCTTCACGTGTAGAGCCACGCGAGGTGCAGCTGAAATCCAGGAAAATTGGATTTGGCCAATCGAATTAGCTCGCCGCCTCGGCAGTCGGTCTGCTCGGGCTGGCTCAGGCTGGCTCAGGCTGGCTCAGTCCGCGAGTCGGCGAGGATGACGAAAAAGTTCGAGTTCAACTGGCAGCGCGAGGTGCCCGCGCTGCTGCTCAACGGCACCGTCTGCGATCGCTGGGTCGAGACGAAGGAGAACACCGAGTTCGAAGCCAACTGCCTCTTCAAGGTCGACAAGTACGGCTTCTTCTTGTACTGGAAGAGCGATGGCAAGGTACGTGCCGCAGGAAGCTTATAGATCATCAAAGTTGGCGCAAATTCACCGCTTTCGCTTTTCTCCTCCGCAGGACGGGGACGTCATCGAGCTCGCGCAGGTCAGCGATATCCGCTACGGCGGCGTGCCCGTGGTAAGTACGCGACTCTCGCACTCTGTTTTATGCCCCTGAATTTTGCGATTGGCGCGCCCTGCCCGAACTCATTTGAACTCTCTGATGCTTGTCGCAGGAGCCCAAGCTGATGAACAAGATGAGCAAGCACGGAACGGCCGAGCAGATCGACGAGAAGAGCATCACGGTCTGCTCCGGCATCGACTACACCAACATCTTCTATCAGCATCTCATCTGCCCGGACGCCAAGACCGCGAAGGTGCTCACCTGCTGCCTCACCCCAAACGAGTAGTACCTTATACAATAACTGAGCGACGTTTTACCTCTTGCAGGACTGGCAGGCCGGGCTGCGCTACATCACGCACAACACCAAGGCGAGCAACGTGTGCCCCACGACGCAGCTGATGAAGCAGTAAGTTGCTCCTGGTGCGTTGTGATATGTAGGTATGTCGAGAGTGCTGCAACTACAGGCGAACCACTCGCTTTTCGCAGCTGGATGAAGCTGAGCTTCCAAGTCGATCCGAAGGGCAAGGTCCCCGTCAAGGTCATCACCAAAACCTTCGCTTCTGGCAAAACGGAGAAGCTCGTCTTCCAGGGCCTCAAGGAGCTGGGACTCCCGGACGGAAAAGTAGCCGCTGCTGCTATAATGCTATTCGCATGCACATACACCTAATTGTCTGCGCGTTGATGTTTTACGTTTTCTCCTTTCAGAACGACAAGATCGAGCCCGAAGCCTTCACGTTCGAAAAGTTCTACGCCCTCTACCACAAGATCTGCCCCCGAAACGACATCGAGGAGCTCTTCGGATCCATGTACGTTGTATTCATGTACGTTGTTGAGTTTGCCGCTGCGCGTCAGTCGAATGCTAATGAGGCGCGCGGGCGACATTTTCAGAACCAAAGGCAGGGCCGAGCACATAACGCTGGAGCAGCTGGTGCAGTTCATGAACGAGAAGCAGAGGGATCCCAGGCTCAACGAAATCTTGTACCCCCTCTACACCGACAAAAGATGCACGGAAATCATCAACGATTACGAGCGCGACGAGGCGGCCAGGAACGCAAGTACGCCAATGCAATTCAAGTGCGCTGCATCGTCTACTAACTCTGTGCATAGATGAGCCCGTTGATCGTTCGCAGAGAAACTGTCAAAGGACGGATTCATCAGATACCTCATGTCGGACGAAAACGCGCCGGTCTTCCTGGAGAAGCTCGACGAGTGGATGGAGATGGACCAGCCCTTGTCCCACTACTACATAAACTCGAGTCACAACACCTACCTCAGCGGCAAGCAAATCGGCGCCAAGAGCAGCGTCGAGATGTACCGGCAAACCCTACTGGCCGGCTGCAGGTAAGCTCGGAGCTGCGCCAAAGAGCCTCTCTGCAGCTCCTAGCTCTCAAAAACCGCCTCTCGGTCTCGCAGATGCGTCGAGCTCGATTGCTGGGACGGCAAGACGCCGGACGACGAGATCATCATCACTCACGGCAAAGCCATGTGCACGGACATTCTGTTCAAGGACGCGCTCATGGCCATCCGCGACTGCGCCTTCGTCACCTCCGAGTACCCCGTGATCCTCAGCATAGAGAACCACCTCTGCATGTCGAACCAGTACAAGATGGCCAAGTACTTTGACGAGATATTCGGCGAGCTTCTGCTCAAGGAGGCTCTTCCGGATTACCCGGTACATAGTAGCCAGTTGGCCGTATTCTCGTTATGTTGCGGCAAATGACGTAGACCTTTCAAATGCGCAGCTCTACGTGGAGGGACATCCGCTGCCACCTCCGTGCGCCATGAAGCGCAAGATTCTGATCAAGAACAAGCGCTTGAAACCAGAGGTGGAGAAGGTCGAGCTTGAGCTTTTCCTCTCGGGTAAGTTCGAGGCCAAGGACGAGGTGGTCGAGGACGCGACCGCCTCAGCCCCGCCGCCCGCGGAGGCACCACCGGCTCCTCCAGCGGATGCCCCACCCGGAGATCCTGCAGCCGCCGGAGCCGAGGCAGCCGCGGCACCGGCTTACACCGGCAGCGCGACGTCCTGCCATCCCCTTCTGTCCTCCATGATCAACTACGCACAGCCCGTCAAATTCCAGAGCTGGGAGCACGCCGAGAGTGAGGATTTACTAACGTTTCGCTTTTTTATTTTCAATCGAAAATAGCTGCGTAACGGCATCGTTGTACCCGCAGAAAAGAATATCCACCACAACATGTCGTCGTTTGAAGAGACCAAGGCTCTGAATTACCTGAAAACGTCGGGCGTTGAATTCGTCAATTACAACAAGCGTCAGATGAGCAGAATTTACCCAAAGGGTACCCGAGTGGATTCCTCCAATTACATGCCCCAGGTGACACGCTCAACTCGGCTTTATTCCATCATCGCCGCGCGCGCGCGCGCGCGCGCTTTCGTAATATTGCGACGTGACGGCCCACTGAAATATGCAGCCGCTCGATATGAATTAATTTGCGTACTTTTATCATCGCATGTATACGTATATAGGTTGAATGAATAAGGCGACGCGCAGCGCAGCTCGCTGCAGTCTTTATTATTAATTATCGGGGTTCGACGTCCTCGGGGTCGTTGGGACAGCCCGTCCCGACGACGACAACGAGTAACTCGATTATTCGCGCAGTCATATAGCGAGACCCGGGAATAGATTTTGCCAGCGCGCGTTCGAGCGTTTTTACGTGAGATGCATTATGTCGCATTAATGCGATATATTTTCTGTTCGGGATATAGGTGTTCTGGAACGCCGGCTGCCAGATGGTGGCTCTCAACTTTCAGACTCCCGATTTGCCGATGCAGCTCAATCAGGGCAAATTCGAGTACAACAACACGACGGGCTATCTGCTCAAGCCGGATTTCATGCGCAGGCCCGATCGAAGCTTCGACCCCTTCTCGGAAGGTGTGGACGGTGTTATCACTGCGACTTGCTCCGTCAGGGTGAGCATCGCGCCTCTTACTTTTATCTGCGCAATAATTCGATTTTCGCAAGATCGAATCATTTTCATTTTTGAATTTCGCCTGATGCTCCTAGGTGATTGCCGGCCAATTTTTGTCCGACAAGAAAGTCGGAACATACGTCGAAGTGGACATGTACGGTCTGCCCGCGGACACCATAAAAAAAGAGTTCAGAACGCGCATGATCCCGGCCAACGGCTTGAATCCGGTCTACAACGAGGAGCCGTTCGTATTCCGCAAAGTCGTACTGCCGGATTTGGCTGTATTGAGAATCGGTAATTATCAAAGTATCGAAATAGTTCTGCGCAAGTCTCGATTTATGCAACGTAAACAAGCCGCACCGTCTAACACCGTCTAACTATTCTCAAGCTAGTTTGATATATGCAGTGTTTGTAAATAATCGTAAACTTCACACTTGATGTGTGCATAATCATCACGTAACATCCAAAAAGGAAGTGCCTGCCTGAAACTGGTTTACGTACTTTGCTCGCAGGTGTTTATGAAGAAAGCGGAAAACTACTCGGGCAGAGAATTCTGCCTCTCGACGGTTTGCAGGCGGGCTACAGGCATATCTCCCTAAAAACTGAAGCCAACTTCCCCATGGCTCTGCCGATGTTGTTCTGTAACATCGAACTGTCGATCTATGTGCCTGATGGCTTTGGAGGTACGGTGACGATGACTCGCTCCCTCTTGGCTGTTTTTATTGTTTTTTATTATTCACTTCAATTACATATAGTCCTTATATTCAGCGCGGAGCGCCGAGCGCCGAGCGCGCGAGCAGGAGAGAAAGAGAGAACGCTGACATATCAAGGTGTTCGTGCTTTCAGATTTCATGGCGATGCTGTCGGATCCGGGAGCATTCACTAAGGGAGCAGAAAAACGAGATGAGGCCATGAAGGGGCTCGGTATCGAGCAGACCGACGCGAAGACTGAGGAAAAAAAGAAGAAGGAGGAAGAGGAGAGAAAAAAGAGAGGTTCGCCTCCTCCGTATTGTATACGCCCATATCTATATACTTTTAGCAGAGGCGAGCCAGCGCTGGGTTTTTTGTTTCTCTCATCAAGTACTCATTATTGGGGAGTATATTGTTAATTAAGCCACAGCGGGGCTCTGCGGGAGACAACGAGAGGACATATGTACGGGGAAATTTAATGCAAGCTCCGTAATTGTATACTTTAGAAAATAAGAAAATTGCTAGTCTTGCGCGAGTTATTAAGTTTAACGGCGTTTATATTCCCTCGCGGGTACAGTGTTTTGCCTAAGCAGAATGGACTTTTTTACCGATATGTTTTCATTTCGCAATTTTCGCGTGCATGTACATCAAGAATATCGGCCAATTCTCGCTTCCTCTCATAGCGAGTATTTCAATCCGTGCAAAAGTCGGTGGCTAATGCGAAATGAACTTGCAGAGGAATTCAAATTGCCGCCTTGCACCTATGAAAATCTTCGCCGAGAGAAGTTCTTTAAACTGGGAAAGAAGATGAACAAAGAATTCGACACGATGAAGAAGAGGCATCTGAAGGAGCAGCAAACGATGCAGAAGAATCACTGTACCGCTATCGAGAAGCTGACAAAAGGAAAAGAGTAAGTTCAGAGCAAGATGTTCGCCGTGATGCAACTGGCGGCCAATCGTTTTTTCCCTCTTCTTTCGACGCGCAATAAAAATAAACTGTGTGTTTCCTTCTCCGCAGTAAGAGCGCGCTTATTAACGATGCTAGCATTAAGAAACTCATTAGCGAGCAAACGACTCAATGGACGCAGATGATGGAGAAACAGCGAAAGGAAGAGTGGGAACTTCAGAAAGTTCAACTGGAAGCTTCGAAAGAGGAGATTAAAGCCTGCATTCCGGCTGTGCAAGCCAACCAGGTTAAGCTGTTAGAGGCGAAGCTTGCCAAGTAGGCATTCTTTCTCTCATGCACTTTTCAGTATTATCTGGAGCGTAAATATTTGAGAAAAAGCGCTCTTGTGCGGGACTTTGAGATTTTGAACTTTGTAGGGACATCAAGGAAATGAATGCCAATCAAGCGAAAGTATCGGCCGAAACGGTCAAAGAAGTGATGAATGACAAAGCTTTGAAGACAAAGGGCGACAAGGACAGAAGGCTTAAGGAGAAGAAGGCGAACAACATAAAGAAATTCATGGACGAGCGGAAAAACATCGCCATAAAGCAGGGCCGGGAGAAGGAAAAGCTAACGAAAACTCACGAGAAGCAGGCTAAGGAGATCGATATGGATCTCGCAGGGGTAAGTAAATCGATGAGCTGGATTGTTCTCTGCTTTCAGTGCGGACTGCTGCAACTTGAAATTATTCTTTCAGTGTCTGGACATGTGGTCGAACGAGGCGGCTCAGATGGAGATTTCTGCAAAGACCGAGTTCTATGTGTGAGATCCAATGAGACAAAGGCAACGCCATTTCAATTTAGAAGATTTTACAATTTTCAGACACGTATTTTCCCATGCATATTAAGCTGTTGTAGTTTGTTTAAATTGTTAGAATTTTCTCGTATTCCATGACTTGTATGCCGCGCCGTTACTCGAATTTCTACGAACGGAATGCAGAGAAAGATTTTCCTGCACCGCAACGCGTGTATAATAATATAAACTCGTCGCTTTGATTTCCTCGTGTGTGCATTGCGGATGAGAATCGACGACTGTATAATCGACGAGATAATCGGCCCGCGCCTGGAGCGGCTTTCGGCGGACGTGTGCGCAGTACAGCAACAGTCGGGGAGAAAGATCGCTCGCGCGGGGCGATATATTTTGCAATCGCATCGCTACGTGCATCTCGATAAGCGCGCAGAGGCGAAGAAGAAATAAAGAAGCAGAGGCGAGAGACGCGAACCGATAGCGTGCCGGCGCATCGTATGCGTGCTCCCAGCGCGAGAAAACGGAAGCGTAAGGCCGCCGCGATTGAATAGTCATTGAACAGGTGAAACAGTTATAAGGCTTCCGCTTGTGCGGCGCAAGAGATCGCCTTTGTGCGCAAGGCTGTGTATGTGTGTGTGTGTGTGTGTGGGGCTGTAAGTGCGCGCGGAGAAACGTGTTTAGAAAGCTTTTGCGTACGCTCCTGATAAGCTGCAGACAGCGATACACTTTTGTGCATTGCTTTTTGTTGTTACGAAGAAGAATGTATACTCACTCCAATGTGTATTACTTTTGGACAAAGTATGTTTGAAAGAGTCGCGGTTAACTATCGAGTTGATCTCGGACGGTGATAAATGTTTATTTTGAAAATAAAAGATGCAGTCACATATACCTATAGCTTGTTGGGAGGTATTATTTTTAAAAATTTAGTCGGTGACACATATTATATATGCGCGTGTGTAGTGTGTTACATGCGTATATAGGTTAAACTTCCGGTTGCGCAAAAGTTGTGTAAAAACGATTAATTCGTTATGGCATACCAGTTTTACTAGCCTGTCCGTTTAGTGCGGCAGTAAAAGGTAATGCGAGGCAGTGTATGGTTATTGGTTATGCGCGCTCGGACTGACGGCATTTTTGTGTCAAGTCGACCTCCCGCGATGTTGCTCTTGTTGTATCAACAGTATAAGCCAAGCGATGAGGAGAAGACGTGTCGGTACTATTAGGGGTGTCACACGTAAAAAGGAATAGCGAGGAATAGCAGCTGACAGCGAATCAGAAGTAAGCGTTAAACGGACTTGTTCCTTATTGAGGTGGTGGGGAGAGAACATGAAGGAATGAGTCCGTTTAAAGATTGCTTCTGATTGGCTGTCAGCCGCTGTTCCTCGGTGTTCCTTTTTACGTGTGATAGGCCTCGTATTGTTTTTGTGAAAATGCACGTGACCGCATAGTTAGGTTCGGACGTCAGCGACTGGATCAGAGAGGCGCGATCAGACGTGTTTTCATCGCAGCCGAGAGTAAGTAGCGACCAACTGCAGTCATCTCGTCATCTACATCCAGAGGCAGGAGACGGAAGTGTTAGTAGAGGATAAAAGGTGAGTTGCCGTTTTCGCCGGGTTAATAGCTCCCGCGACCGTTGCTCGGCCCACGCTCGGCGAGTCCAGGCATGGTGTATCCAGGCATGGTGTATCCAGGCATAGCCATCGGATAATGCGATAGAAGCATAGGGGGCAGTAACCAGCTGCAGCGGCAGCAAGTGGGCCAAATCCAGGCGCGGGGATATAACGGTGTGCTCTTCCTCGTGTTCCCGAGAATCTCTCGTATAAGTATCAACGTGCAGTAGAGGCAGTAGGGCGCGCGCGGTGCAGGCACATACCGTTGGAGGAGGAGGAGGAGGAGGAGGCTCGGTTCACCAGGTCGCCGGAGCAAAGGCCCGCGCAGCCTCGTCGGGGCAGACTTCCTGCTCCCACTCGCTCGGCCTCTTCTCTCGACTCTCGCGCGCGCACTGGGTCTGCCGGAGAGCGGAGAGTTCCCGTGACCTATCGTCCCCCCGCGATCCGCGATGCGGCACTCTGTGAGTCTGTGCAGTTGCCGGCTCCATCCGCGTGGCTGTACCGTTGCTCGCTGCTCCTCGCGCGCAGGTGTGCGGCTGTGCGTCGTGCACTCGTGTCTGGCCGCGGCACCGGGGGGGCTGCGTCTTCCGCGAAAAGAGCGGGAGAGAGCGGGCGCTCTTATCTGCATACAAAGCGCGCGCGCGCGCGCTCGTCACAACTCTTGCTGCTAGTTGCTGTTCCGGTTAACGAGGGGACTTTTATAATATTTCGAGTGTATCAATCGCCGGCAACAATGAGCAATTTTCCACAGGCGTATCGGATGCTCCTCCTCCTCCTTCCCCCTCCCCCGGCCCCCAGCGCAGGCCCGGCAGCGTACGTAACCGCGATTGTTCCTTCTCCGGAGATTTTTGCCGCATAATGCCTCGCTCCCTCGGCGTCTGCCAAGATTTCTCACGATTATTATTCATGCGAAGGCGCCTGCACCTATGAATATGCGGAGGAGCTCATTGTTTGGCGCATCGTAATTTCTGAGATGACCCGAGAAAATCCAAAAGCCCGACGCTGCTCCTCTCCCTTTTATCTGCGATATGCACGGCCTAGAGCGTAGACTCGCACGCGTAACGCGGTCCTTTGCTTCTTTGTGCGAGGGCGCATCTTTTGCCAGCCGCGGTTCTCTTTGCGGCCACTCTCCGTGATGAGATCTGTCGCGAGCTAGCATTAAAGTATTGCGCTCTCTCTCTCTCTCTCTGCCGCGTACGCGCGTTCTCGCCCCCGAACAATGCCGCCCCCGGGCATTGTGCGCCGCCGGGGGAAAAAATTCTCCACAAGACGGCGACAGTCACTCGCCTCTGATTACACGGGCCATTATGCAAGCACAACCGACAGTGCACAGTGCACACGCGAGAGGAGGATCCCCGAGAGCGGCGCGAGCTTTGTGACGCGTCGAGCGAGCTCAAAGGCTGCGCGGGAGGAATCGAAAGGGATTCGGCGTGACGCAATTCGTCGGCGAATTACGCGACGACGCTCCCCCCGGCGCCGCAGCCGGGGGCCGAGGGTAACCGATGCAGCCAGCTTCGAGCATCTGCGGGCCGCCGAATAAGCATTCTGTTCCGTGTCGAAGGCGATCCGTCGTGATGCCTTCGAAAAAAATCACGCCCTTCCGCGGCGCAGCCTCGTAATTACCCGGCGATGCTCCGGCGCAACGAGCAGCGCGCGACGCACGTGCAGCCCCTGCGCAGGGCTGCTTCGGAAGCTGCAGGAGAAAGGGGGACTTTCACACGCTCGCGCAAATGCGCACTCGGCGCATGTACACAACGAGAGAGCCGGCCCGGTTTTTCGGATACGCTTCCCGGCAGCACGCGCCCGCCAGCAGCCGCACTGCAGCTTCCAGCGTCGCACGCATAGGGAAACCGATTAAACGCGGGAGAGACGAAAGTCTGCTCGTGATGTCGTATTATCGCTGCTGCGGCAGGATCGTTTGTCCCCCTCGCTCGCCTCGTCATCATTTAAATGGCTCACGCAGGCTGCTGGCTGCTGGTAGGATTGTGTGTCGAGGAGGGTGCGTCCCCACATGCGCCGGAGGAGAAAGGTAAGTCTCACTTGTCGAGCGAGAGCAGCGGACAAACGATCCTCCTTCGTGGAATTGCGGGGGCCCGAAAATCCCGGCGCGTTTCCACCGTGTGACTTTCCTGAAAACGAAGCCATCGAGGCTCGCTAAAAAAGGAGAAGAAAGGAAGGATCGCGCGCGAGTGCACGCGTGCGCGCGTGTTATTTATCCCCCCGGAGAGAGGGAGAGAGCCTCAAAGAGCAGGTCCCTCGCTGCAGCGACGTGCAGGTGCAAACAAAAGCCGGCGGAGGGAAGCCTCTCACGCGCTGCAGCGGTGGTCCCTTTGCCGCGAGAGGGAGAGAGAGAGAGAGAGAGAGAGAGAGAGAGAGAGAGAGAGAGAGAGCCCACGGCCGGCCCCTCCCGACACCGGATACTCTTGAATTCCGTCGGATCGCGCTCGCCAGAGTCATCCCTACACCCTCGGAGGATGGATTTCGGATGGATTTCGCCCTCGTCGCCGGCGGAGGATGTGCGTGCGACTGCCTCGTTTCCAGTAATCGAGAACGGAGGAATCCGTCGCACGCGTATAGACTCTCTCGGGCAGCGTCTCGTATAGTGTATTAAATAAGCGCAGCCTGCATTTTCCGGAGGGCCTCGCTCCGTTCGCCGTAATCGTCCGCTCGCATCGGCCAACAAATGACAAAGAGGGGCAAGAGGCTCTCTGGGTCAAAAGTTGCGGCGCATAACGAGGAGCCGGTGACAAATGATGCAGCCAGCGCGCTCAAAGGGCATAAGAAGCCCGTCGAGTTCCGCTCCTCTACTATAGCTATACGCCCCTCTGCCGGGAGGACCTGCCTTCAAAATCGATCTCCCGACATGATTAGTCCCGCAGGTTCCTCCTCCTTTCTTTTCCTCGAACGGCCTAAACGCGCGCTCCGATTTTTAGCTCCTCGGGATTAGCAGCGCGCGAATCGTCCCGAAAGAGGACCACCCGGAAAAGCGAGTGTCGCGTTGCGACCGCCGGCGCTCGAGACGAGTATTCTTTCGTCCGGCGATCGTCGGGAATTTTACGCCTCTTGCATCGGGCGCTCAATTGCGTCAATTCCGAACGTCGTGGAAACAAATGCGGGCTATGACGGAACTTTTTGTGCGTTGAAAGCAGCAGCAGCAGCAGCAGCAGCAGCAGCAGGCCGAGTCCCGAGAGAGCGGAAAAAGACGAGGCTGCGCTCGTCACCCGACACCCCGTGAAACGCAGAGGGAGAGAGAGGAGAGATCTCCATGGGGGCGTCCGCTTCCCGTTAGCCTATTTTCCTATATCAGCCCCGCTCGCGCATATGCAGCGCCCGCGCTCTCGGCCATCTGTGCACGCCGCGAGCCCCGGGAGGTCGGCGTGTTGTTTTGGTCGGGCGCGCACGTGTTTCGGAAAAGAAGAGCCTCTCGAGATCCGACGATCGAGTCAAGGTTCCAGCTGAAATCAGAGGAATTCCGCCAGCCCCCGGGCCCGCCGCTGCACGCGCGCGAGCAGCCGGCAGATGATTGCGCTCACACATCTCCCGAGGCGTGCGAAGCGAGGACGGTTTTACTCGAGACAATTGCCGCTGCGCTGCTCCGCTCCATCAAGCCTCATCAGGGCTGATTAGCGTCGCTCGCTCGCTCGCCTCTAGATTAGCCATTGACCCGCTTACCCTTGCCTCTCTCGCTCGCTCTCCCGCTCGCTCTCCCGCTCGCTCTCCCGCTCGCTCTCCCGCTCTTTATTCACGCGCGCGGCAAAGTGAAACGCCGCCGTCTTGCGCGCGGGTCAACGACACGCGCCGCCCGCCAAAGACAAAAGTTTTGCCTGTGCGGAAAAAGCCGAGGCTTCAAAGCGGCCAGCCAGCCGCGAACGCTGCCAATCGGGCTATGAAATCCCCCTCGGTCCTCGCCCCCCGTAATCAATATCGAGGCCGAGACTCGCAGCGAGAGCATACGGCTATATCTGCATGCGGATGCGTAGGGGCTGTTCCGCTCTCCTCCGCAGCGCGCGCTAATGCCCTGGTTAGCGTCGCGCAGCCGGTGCACGGAGCGCGCGGACCGACCCCCCGATTCTCTTTTTATCCGCCGCCCGGCGGCTAACGACGTCGCTGCCCCTGCGATTACGACGCGCTCCTATAATACGACGAGGCGGACGAGGAGCGAGAGTGCGAGACACGCGACACCGGTCCGCCGGGCCAGCCAGACGGGGGGAGCCTTCCGGGATTAGCGGTTCAATGCGCTTTTTGTCCTCGCCC
This sequence comes from Nasonia oneida, assembly GCA_037356405.1. Taxonomy (NCBI): domain Eukaryota; kingdom Metazoa; phylum Arthropoda; class Insecta; order Hymenoptera; family Pteromalidae; genus Nasonia; species Nasonia oneida. Next base: position 364,708 of record JAZHPH010000019.1, read on the forward strand.
GCTCTCGCAGCAGGCAGGGGGCCACCACGCGAGCGCCGCCCTTTGTTCCGTATCAGAGCTGGAAAATCCATCGTCGGATGGCGACTTACGACAATTGGGACTCCTCGCTTTACGTAACGCCGGAGAAAGGCTGACGCTGCGCAGACGACTCGCTTTAAAACGTGTGTAATGCTGTAACGTGTGATTCATGCGCGCGCCGCCATCAGAGCTCTTGCATAACGTGCTGCCAGATGACACAACGCCGCGAAAGCGCCCCGGGCTGCGGGGAGTAGGAAGGTAGGAAGCGCCGGCGAACGGAAGCCAAAGCAGAAGCGAGGGAGCGAGAGGAAGTCGCCGAGGAAATGAAAGCCGGGCCGCAGCCTCCTACGACTACGACTACTGCACAAGGAGAATTACGAGGCCGCGGGCTTGCGGAGTTAGGCGACAAACCGGGAGGCGGCATCGATCCGCACCTCGAGCTTTTTCGCACGCCCACGGGCTAATGACGGAATCCGCTCGTCGCCCGAGGCGCGCGCTCGCGACACGATGGGAGGCCCCGCCGGGAAGAAGGACTGTGGGAGCTGCGCGGCTCGATCGAGTGCTCCTTTTCTCTTTTCGAGAATCGCGAGCTTCGTTACTTCGAGCCGCGTTACTAATTTCGAGCAGGTCGCTTTTATTCGAGAGCTTGCGCGACGCCGGCTAATGGGATACGCTCGCTGCGCTATAGTTATAATATAATTCATATGGCCACCCGCCCCGTTCATGCTTCGTTTTGAAGATTCAACGAGCACCGCGACGCCACGGCAACACGTGTTCGATGTGTGTAACTCCTCGATCGCGTATGGCGAGCGGAATAATAACGATCGGCCGCGGCGCAGCTCGATCAATCCCGACCTTTTGCGCAATGCAGCTGAAGAAGCTAATCACGACTGCGCGCACAAAGGATGTGCCATCGCGTGTGCGAGTATCGCGAGTGTCCGTCCGATGCGTCTTCCCAGCTCGTCTGATCAAATTGTGGCTCGCGTAGCCGAGGACGATACGACGTCGACAAGGCACGTCCCATCGGGCCCGTTACCCGTTCGCTTCGGGGCCCGATGCCTCGCTCTCGCGCTTTGGGATTCGACTCACGGGCCCGCCGCATACGCCGCAACGCTCGTGTGCCGAGCTGGGGCTCTTTCCCCATCTTCTCGGATCGGATCTTCTCGCTGCTATGTGCCGGCCGATGTTGACACGCCTCGCGGCGAGGGCAGCCGATTTCGAGCAACTTTTCGAAAGCCGAGCCCGATCGATGCCTCGATGCATACGCCCCTCTCGTAATGCTATCGGCTTACGCGCGCGAACCGGCGACGCTACCCTTGCCTAGCCACCTGCCGCTCGCATTCCGATGAAAAATATCATTTACTCTCATCTGTCTCTGCCCACAGGTCTCTACAGCGGGAGCTGCCTGCCTGGGGAAGACGAGATGCCTCCGAGACGCAGAAACAACAACAACGACGACAACAACGACAGTAGTGAGTATACGACTTTTCTCAAATGCCTACGGGCGACGATAACGAGAGCCGATCTAACGTTCTCTCTTATTGTTGTGCAGCTATTCAAGCTATAGGGCCGTGCAGACTGCAGGTGGTCCTCTTGGAAAACTACCCGCTTGCGTGTAAAAATTCACATCTCCGTATGAATAAACGGGCCCGAAGAGAAGTGCTCGCAGTTACTCGGACACCTTCAGACCTGGAAATCCCCGGCACGCTCGCGCAGGAAACCTCGATCGAGCGACGGCTGTTTTTTCCTCCTGCGGCGCACCTTTCCTCGCCGGCTCGTCGGGGATTTCACGTGACGCGTAATTCGAGCCGAGCTGAATACGAGAGCGAAAGAGAGCCTCCTCGCCGATTCTACGGACAAATATTTTGATCGGCCGCTTCTTTCAAAGGGCCTCCTTGAGCGCTTGAGCCAGCAGGCCCTGCGGCTCTCCCTCGATTCGAATTCCACGGCCTAGAGGATGACTGGACGGGGAGGAATTTCCGCGAGCTGCCTGCGTGTAACTTCTCCTCGGAGCTGCAGCACGCGTCCGTCGTACACAGAACAACTCCTCTCGCCGACTGGGACGGAATATTAATAGCGCGACTCGGGCGACTGGAAGCCGGAACTGTACGCTCCTATCTCGAAGAACAAGAGGGAGGCAGGGAGGGAGAGAGGTCGGCTTATTTATAAGCGGAATAACGCGCCGGACGAACGGCGGACGAACGGGCTCCCACGCCTCCCGCTGCGTACTGCGCACGTAGCGCTGCAGCATTCCTCCTCTCCTGCACCTACGACGCGATCCGCAGCTTCCGCCAAGTACCTGTGACCCAGTCTATAATGCAATCGAACTTCGGCCGCCACTCCTGAGCGCGCGCACCTTCACTCTCGCGCGGGTCGCGCAATTAGCGCCGGCGCGGATTTACCTGCGCGCCGAGCAGCACAAAGACTCGCTCGCTAAGCTGCAGCGCGCCGGGGAAAAGTGGCTGTCCTCGCGCCACTGCGAGCGGCTCACTCGTCTCTTTCTCTCGCGGCTGCATGCATGCGCCGATGATAAATCAAGCGCGTGTTGCAAGCCGCAGATGCCTATCGCTTATAGCTCCGCTGCAGACACGCCTGACCTGTGACTCCCGCGCCGCGGCAAGGAGCAGCAGCTCTCGAGCCCTCTCGACTGGCCGACGCGCGGCGCAGGGGTGTGTCAAGTCAAATACTATCCGGATACTATCCGGATACTATCCGGATACTATCCGCGATAGCGCTGCAGACACGGCACGGGTCCTTGGCATAGCTCGCGCTCCGCATAAACTTCGCACGCTCCTCGATATATCGCCCAATTGATTTGCTCGCGCGCGGCCGTGCTCCTCGAGATCTTTATGAGCGAAGGTGTGTTCCTGTACTGCGCCAGAAGCTCGCTGCCGACTCGATTTGTACGAGCTCGGGATCCCACACTTGCGCGTAATTTATGCCCGAGCGTTCGCTAGTGTTGCGTGTCCAGCGCGGTGCGCGGCGGTCCGTTATGCACGTCCGTCGTGCGCCGCGCTGGCTTACACGAGCGCGCGGGAATCGAAAAATCGTGGCCTGCATCTACTCCGAGCTGCGGGCTGACACGTGTCATTATTTTCGGAGCCGCGCCGGGGACTTTTTCCAGGCTCTCCGCAACGCCCTGAATTATTGAGCCCGCGTATCTGCCGCAGGGGACGAATATAGCTGTACTTATATAACGCGATTGACGCGAGCAGTCGCCGATCAAGAATTCAGCTCTCCGCCGCGGCTGTGTGACGTGTCGTTATATCGTTAACGTTTCATCTCGGGCTCAATTCTAATATGGGCTAAATCCGAACGTTTGCCGTCGCTCTGGAAATACACTGTGCGCGCAGCTCGCCAGCGATCGATGCGCGCGCGGCCTCTTCAATTATGAAATCTCGTATTGTAATTTCGTTATACAATACAAGTTTATCGCCGGGAATCGCGTTTGCTCAAGGCTCAATGTTTCAGAGCTTCGATGGATGGATGGAGTGCGCTGATTGATTTCAGTGTGATAAACCACTTAGTCGCCCGACCGTTGCGTTCTTCAAACTTTTACAGGGGCGTCAGACTTGCAAAGCCGATTAGAGTGCTCCGATCGAGCGTCTACGTTCGTGAATTATTCTCGACGCGGCGAGAACGAGTGGCCGGAGATCCATCCGATGATCCGGCTGACCGCCTTCGCGCGGAAACTGAGCGCTGCAATGCTCTCGGCTCGGTTAGGTAATAGCAGGAAGTCGGCGGCTGCGTTGCATAATACGCCGCTGAGAGAGAGAGAGAGAGAGAGAGTGCAATCGATGTAAGCGCCGAGAGCCAGAGCTCGGAGATGGAATTCCACCTGCGGGACCCCTTTCGATTAGAAGGGCTCGTTCGCGCGTGAAAGTTGGGATCGTCGGAGGATTCGGGCAGAAGGCAGAGTTCACGGGGCCGCGATCCGACTGCCTTTTACGCAGCTCGGCGTTTTGCCCGAGTTACGGGGTCACGGAGGAAATCGACGACGACAGAGAGCGGATGCCTACGCTACTTAGGCGCGCGCGCACACAGGCGGGACAAGCGCGGAGAAAAGAATCGGATAGGAAGACGAGAACGAGCGGAACTGAGGTTCGCGGAGCTGCTTCCTTTCCTTTCGGACATGCCTCGCTGACTCCTCGCGTCCTCTTCCCACAGATCGCCGCGACGCTCGTCGTCCACTTGCGCGCCCGTGCGTGCGCGCTGATGCGCCTTTGTGCGCCTCGCCTCGCTACGGGACACTTTACTCCCGCTCGATCGAGCCTCGTTCGCGTCTTTTCGCGTGGCTCCTAGTAATCCCAACGGCTTTTCCCATCGGGGGAAAAATCAAATTAAAATCAAAGTAAAAACGAGCGGCAGTTACGAGCCAATCCACCGACTGCACACGCGCTGGGAAATATCACCGGCCGGGAGAGAGGAAGTCTGCCCCCTGCGCGGAGAAGACGTTATCGCCGGCGCGAGCGGGGGCCACTTATGAGCTACTAAAAGAAACCGTTCCCATGAAAATCGGAGCATCGGCGGCGGGAGGGCGACAAGTGCGCGCTCGGTGGAAATTAACCGCCGCACATGTGGACGCGGGGCGGCAAGATCGATGGGAACCGGCGGCGCGCAAGGAGGGACGAACCCGGAAGTAGGTGCGACCCAGGCGTCTCGGCGCTGCGCTGATTTACGCGGCCGCGTACTTTCCACGGGGGATGCTGGCGAACCCGTGCCTGCGCGCCTTCGCTTTTTCCATGTTTTTTCCCCCTGCTATTGTGCTTTTCGGTTAGTGCAACTGAGCCTTTGTCGCTCCGAGCGACGACGACGGAAGCGGTCGTGGCGACCTCGGGCCTCGGAAGGCGGCGGCCTGTGGCGAGAATCTCCGCTCGGGCGAGCGTGATACTTGACGTACTACTGTCACGGTGTCTTGCCCGCCGACGCGGCCACTCACTGTGGGAAATTCACGAGTGCGGCCTTGGGCTCGCGCTGCAGTCGCTGCAGACGATTTCGGAGACACGCGCGAGACGCCGAGCTGGATTGGAGCTCTGCTCCGCGATCAATTAGCGCCGGAGTGTTTTCGCAGCAGGCCGCAGGAGGAAAAAAGCCCCGCCGTTAATATAGGCGGGCTCTTGCGTCATCGGCGCGCTCGACTTCGAGACGCGCCGTGCCTCGGGGTTTTCCCGGGAAGTCGCCGGCACCTTGCGTTCCAGTGAGCAGATGGGGCAGTTCGATTTGCGGTGTTTTCTGCAAAAACGCGGGAGCCGCGCGTGTTTGTCAATTGATTTTTTCTCCGAACCGAGCTGCAATATGGACTTAGTTGTACGGCGCCGAGCCGAAAACGAAGTAAACGACTCGATCTACAATTCAAATGCGGCCGCATTTTAGCGGCCCAGAGCGGAAAAGTGAAAAGCCGGTCCGCTTTTTGACAAGTCGCAACGGGCACTGGCCCATCGTTGGCCCTCGACTCGCGCGTCCACAAGCGCGGGTATAATTTTCGCAAGGAGAAAGTGTCCCTTGCGCGCGCGCGGGTTATGTAATGGATTACGCCAGATAAGCCAATTTCACAGGACCGGACGGGACTGCATCGATTAATTTCGCGGATCATGTCTCTTTCTCCGCGCGGCGCTGAAAAAAGGACTTATTTTCGCCGGCACTTCGGAAAGCGCGAAACGGAGAGCCTTAATTCGAGAATGCGCGGCTTGATAGCCCATTAAGCGCATTATATCGAGGCTTCTAAATTTAAAGCGCCTTGTGGCGCGCTCAATATGCAGCGAGGAGCCGCGAGTGGCATCGATTTAGAAAGCCGCGGCCAGACGCCGAGATCGTTAGAGCAGTGCGGAGGATATCGAACGAGCTGCGAGCGATTGATTATGCAGGCGCGCGAGCAAATGGCCGCCGACGTTATTAAAAATTGTCGCATTTGTCGATTATTCAGCCGCTCGCTGCGCTGAATTATTCACGCGGACAGGTGCAGGGGAATGATCGCAGTCGTGTATTCTGCACGATCGCTAATGGAATTGCTCGGATTAATGGAAAAAGAAAAGGAGAAGAAAAAACGGAGCGCAGCCCGAAGACAATGCGCCGGCTCTACTTCCTGGAAGCGCGTATTATTGCCGGCGTTAATTATTGTCAATAACGATCGATCGCCGGCGGCCGGCCGGAGCTACGCCGCCGCGATGAATAGTCAATCGGCGCGATCGAGGCGCGGGCCGCTCGTCTTCCGATGTTTTCGGCGGCGGATCGTCGAGTGAGAGCGAGACAATGGCTGCGGGACTTTGCAATTCTGCTCCGCTTCCTGTCTGCGCGCGCGACGAGTAGGTGAGGGGTCAGTCGGCTTAAAATTCCGATTATGCGTTTCCGGATGATTCGAGCGCGCAGCTCGAGCGACTCGGCCTTATCCTCGCAGATAAGTCACGCAGCTCCGTAGCGCTGTTTACGCTCCTCGGCCGCTCGCGCAGATAAATCGGCGGGCAATCTCCTTTGGAAATTCGATAGTGCGCGAGGCCATCCGCGAGCGAGTACGCGGCTATCGGCAGCTTTCGAAAATCGCCGATTCGAAAATCGCGACAATTTTCCCCAACGAATTCAAAGCAGTGACTCAGCCGCCTGGGAGATAAGAGTGAGCGAGACGGCCGCAATCTATCTATAATATTCCGGCGATGTCGTCAGCGTATTCGTATTCCGTCCGGCTCTTCCTTCCTCCATTCCGCGCGTCTGACTAACTCTCGGCTCGATTCGCGGCGCACAGCCGATCCTTTCATCGCGCGCAGATGCCTTTCGGTTTTCGAAATCGGAAAATTTTCCTCGACTCGCGGCGCTGCTCATATTTTTATCACTCGTCTGCTTCTCCTTCTACTCGGGCTTACATAAGTTTAATGACCAAATACAGCTATCAACTCGTCGCGAATTTCGCAACGGCGCGTGCGTACTTTTATCGCCGGGGGGCAATTAGCGTTGCACATTGGGCCCTCGATCGAGCGCTCGTCGGCTTATCGCGCATAGCTCTCCCATTAGCGCAGCGCCGGCAGCGGGAGACAATAAAACGCTCCGGCGAGAGGATCCCCAGGCCGGAAGCGCTCGCGCATTCTTCGCGCTGAGAACGACCTTAAGCGTCGCTGACTCATCGGATGAAGCGATCGTGGAGGCCGTTGCTGCTCTCTTCTAGCGAAGGCTGCGTCTTTTTCGCCGGCCATAGGGAAGAAATAATCCATCTTTCGAAATCCCGGCGCGCGGTGCATAAAAAGCAGCTCGAAGATATCTCTAATTGCGCGAGGAAGCGTAGGAAGAGACGTTCTCCGGAATAGAATGGTAGCGAGTGCGGCAGCAGTATACAGGCAGCATCAGCAGGAAGAAGGGCCGACTTGTCCGGCCGAGGATTCTCACACTTGTCGCCCCCCGATGCCGCGTGCGTGTCCGTGTATATAGGGGGAAAAGTGCACCTGTGCGTCTCTACATATAGATATATTTTTTTCGCCTGCCTCCGAGCGAAGCACTGTGATTGGGCCGGTAGCGGAGCGAATTATAAGCGCGCTTCGGCTCGATTTTCCTGCATGCAGCTTGCGTCAGGCAGACAGAGAGCGAGTCGCGCAGGCTCATTCGAAGCCGGTTTCGCGGTGGAGGCTGCGGTGTACGCGCGTAACCGCTCGCTGCTGTCGCAACTCGGGGAAAGATAATACGAAGCGGCGGCGCTCGATCCGTCGATGCTGCAGCGCACCGCGGCGCCGCGAAAGGAGGAAAGGGCGAGGACGGGGCCGCGGTTGCGTCAGGCGACTCCTCCGCGCCGTTGCGACAGATGGATAGGACAGGACAGCCGCACGTGCGCGGCTGCACCTGGAGAAAGCTTGCGTAACGCGGCGACGAGCGCATAATCGATCGTTCATCGGCGCCGGTTATCGCTACCTAGCGCGCGGTTGTATTTTCGGCGAGCGGGTATCGGCCCCACGCGCGGATCACGTGCGCGCGCGATAAGCCTCCGCGATTTTCCGCGGCGGCGTTACGTAAGCCGGCCCCGGCGGCCCATTGTGCGCAGACTTTCGATTTCGAGCCGATTTTCGAAAAATGGCGCGAGCGCGCGCAGCATCCCGCGTCAGAAGCGTCGAGCGAATTCCTCGCTCCCCTTCTCCTCGCTGGGAGCGCTGTCGCAAGCGCGACCCGCGCCTCTGGGCCCGGCCGACAAGTGCGGCGAAAGGTTGCTCGGCCCCACCTCACCAGCGAGCGCGAGAAGTAAGAGGCGCGCTCGCGAACACGTGCGCCGCGCCGGAGGAAGAGTGAAAAGGGCCGCGGGAGAGCGTATGCACATGCAGTTGCGACAGGCGCCTCGCGCGTTACGCCACCGGCTCGACGGGCTGCTGCAGAGGCGAGAGTGCCGTGTAATGACGCTGCTCCGCTGGCTCGCCCCCCATCCGCGAGCGTGCAGCGCTTCTTTCTTCTCGTTCCCTCCCGCGGCACCTATGCGCCGAGGCTCCTTTCTTCCTAGGCTTGTGCAATCGCGCGCGTTCAGTCTTGTTCGGCTAGAGGGCGCGGCAAAATACCCGGGCCTCGTAAAGTCGTAAATCAGAGGATCCCGCGGCATCTCGCGACTCGCAACTCTCCGATGAGCCGCAGACGTCGGCTGGGAATGCGGGCCTCCGGGATGGATTTTTAATTGCCCGGCATCCGACTAATGGCTCCATTCGAATTTCGTCGACGAATCCGTTAGGCTTATCGGCCGCGCAGATATCGACATCGCGGAAAGCCAGGCAGGATCGTTTTTCGAGCCGGAGCGTAGGAGCGGCGTTTCGAAACCCGAGCGCATCTCGCCGGCTCTCTCGCGGCGCTGCATAAGGTCCCGAATTACGAAAGCGCGCTCGCACAATGGATTCCATTATTCCGCTGAAAAGCTGCACATATAGCGCGCGCGAGGTATAATTCCTCCCTCTCCTTCGCTCGGGTTGTTCGCACGAGTCGCTTTGCAATAATAATAATGACGGCGGTGCAAGAGTTCAAAAGTTCACGACAGTCCAATATGTGTGTGTGTGTGTGTGTGTGTGTGTGTGTATACATATATATACATATATATATCGGGACGCGCCGCTCCCCGAAGAGGAGAGAAGAGGAGCACCTGTACGGCGGCGAGTCTATTAGCCGCGCGATCCGCTGGATTTCAATTTACAATGGCCGATCAATCGCGCGCTCCGCCAGTGCCAGTCGATAAAAGTCTCGGTGCGCGCCCGAAACGCCTGCTAAATAAACGGCTGCCATCGCGCGCGAAAGTAGCAGCACGGGAGTGCCGCTCTGAGCCCTTTCGAAAGGAAGAATCCAACCGCACGAGCCGCGAATCGCTTAAGCACGCTTTTCCATTTCTATCGGGCCGCGAGATGCACGCGACGAGAGAGCTTAGGAAAAGTTGAGCGGCTCTTCTTGGCACATCGCTTGCGAAAGCCTGCAGGTGAGGAATTGAGGATATTGGAGTTTTCTCGCGAGTACGGTGAGATGATTTCGAGCCCGTCGAGCTGAAAATGAAATGAAATGGTTTCGCGCGAGAGCAGAGAAAAAATAAATATCGACGATAAGCCGTGCGCCGGCGGAGCTCCGACATCAGAGCGGGTATTTTCGCGCGGCGCCGACACCTGTGCACATATAGCAGTTGTTGGCTCTGGAGCGCAAGGCACGTGGAAAGTTTGAATTTTTTCTTCTGTTCGCCTGGAAAAAGGTAAGAAGCTCGGGATCCCAGCGCGCATTGTCCCGGTTCTTATCTCGCATCATGGCTCAGCGGAGCTGCCGATTTCATGCAAGTTCGAGCGCGTCAAGCGCCGATCCGAACGAACTTACGTAAGATTCTAGGCCCGAAAAATTTTTAAAGAGCTCGTACGCGAAGAATAAAGGGAAAAAGAGGAATAAAGGAAGAGCACACACGCCGCGCCGACCTAAACTGGTTTTTTAACATTCCACCGCGGCAGGAGAGCGAGATCCTCCCCCGTGCAGCGGGCCCGGCGCTCTTTCCGAGAGCCGCAACCCTCGCGGCGGGCGAGCGAGGGAGGGAATGAAAAATATAAGCTTTTTCCATTGACAGACCTGCGCGTCGGCGCTTTATCTTCTTCTCTTTCTCTTGCTCACCGGCCGTTTCGAGGGAATTCCTGCGCGCTCTCGGAATCTCAAGAAGCGCGTCTAATGTCATGTCTATTCACCTGCGCGCCGAAAGAGCTGCGCCTGTGCTCGCGATAGGATTACGTATAAATGATCGGAAGATGCTGCTGGAGCAGCTGTAGCCTTTATTTTTTCGGAGCCGAATCGGGCTAGGGGTCAGGAAACTTGGATTCGAGCGAACCGGTTGTTGTCCGAAAAATTCGCAGGCTCTGGCAGTATCGGAAGCTCGCGAGTACGCGGCTGGATTTCGAGAGTGATTGAATTCCCGAGAAGCGCTGCTGCGGAATTGCTATGCGGGAAAGGCCCTTGGAAGGCTGCGCGAATGCGTGAAAAAATGTTGCCTCGCCAATTGCGCAGGACTATTTCTGCGATTAATCACGCACGAAATTTCTCATTCCTCGCTCTCGCGTATGTCAAATGTAAACATGGACGTACAGACACCGAGGGCCGCTTGCATAACTCGCCGTGAATTACGATGCACGATTCATTATCGTAATTCATCATCGGCGCGCTGTCGTCGCGCAAGACCTCGTTATGGAGAGAGAGAGAGAGAGAGAAAGTCGCCGGAAACACTCGGAATCGAACGGCGAACAACGGGCTGACGTAACCGGGCTGCCGGGAAAACGTCCAGGGAAGATCTGGCTCGGCGCGACATTAATCATGCGCGCAGGTAGTGTGCCGACGCCCACCGGAATTTTTCACGCGGACACAAGGGCCGATCTCTTTTCCGTGCGCGGGCCAGGCATCCAGAAAGAGATGAGGCGGTCTCCTTTCATATTATGCTCGGCGGCGGCGACGGCGGCGGCGGTTCCCCTCGCGCGCAGCGACCTTTTTTCGAGCTGCTCCGCGTTCTTTCTTCTTCCTCTCGCTGCCTTCCGCAGGAATCGAGAGAGAGAGAGGGGGGGGGGATGAAGCGGGACAGGTAGTAGCAGCTCCGCTCCGGGACGCCCACAAACCTGTTTTACCTGTTATGTGTCCTCTCCTTCCATCTCCGTCTCTCTCTCTCTCTCTCTCGCAGCAGCAGCAGCAGCAGCGCGGACAGAGCACTGCATCGCTCTGGGTTACCTGTTGAAAACTCTCCTCCGGATTATTCCACCCCGCGCGCGCGCATCACGTGCGCCGAGAGAGCGGAGCGAGGGCGCTTTCTTTATGCGGCGCGTCTTGAGGGATCGATTCCTTTCCATTGAGTTCCTTGGGAAAATCCCGAGCAGAGTCTTTGGGACGGGGGTTGAAAGGCGCAGATGACGAAAATATTATGGGCCGCGATGCCGGCGTTAGATACAATTTCTGCCCCCTCTTGCACGGCAGCATCGGCCAAGGAGCCATGGGAAAAAGCTGAGACGCGCCGACCGTTATTGCGCTCGCGCGCGTGTGTGTCACTTTGGCCCTACTGACGGTCTTACGCGCGCTTGTCGCGACCAGCTGCTAACGCTCTGCGAATAGCGACTTCGAGGCTTTCGCTTTTGCGCGGCTAGATCGCCCTCGAGCACTTAACCCGCGCGGAGGTTAATGGACGACCGCGCGCGAGTCTTTAAAATGATTAAAGGCGCAGCCCGCTCGCTCACGCGCGTAGATGTGAATCGATAGCCGGCTCCGAGCGGTTTCGTCAGCCGCGCATGCATACGTGCATGTACATACGTGCATGTCGTAGACAACGGGCAGCACGTGAGCGACTGTCATGCGAGCCGTTCATCCAGGCGTAACGAGACACTCGGATCGATTAAAGGGCGACTGTGCGGGGGCATTGTCGCGGCGGCCGGGAAAAAGAATTCGAAACACGCGAAGGAGAAAATAGAAAAGCGCTCGCGCGGCCGATTGTAGGCGAAGGCCGGTAACATTCTCCTGCGACGCACAATGCGCGCCGAGGGTGCGGTTATTCGCTCTCTCTCTCTCTTTTCTGCGAGGAGGAGGCGATAAATCCCGCGCGCCGCAGTTCGTCAAAACAGCTCGAGATTTGCATTGGTGTAGTATATTACAGGCAGGCTGCGCGCCCGGCCCAAGGTCGTCGTTTCCATTTTTCAGCGCGATCGGCCCCGCGCCTCGCCTCCCGAATCGCGGTGATTACGGCGCACATCGCACCGACGCTCTCGGCGACTGATAAGATAAACAAGTTTTTTGGTAAAACAGCTGCTACCGCTGCCGCTGAGGAGCGCGTTAGTCAGAGCCGCTCGGGAAAGGCCTGCTTTAATCGTCATTAGGTGCTCCACTGCTCAATTGCTCATGCGACGTAGCTGCAATAACTGCAGGGGTTGTTGTTGTTGTCGTTGTTGTTGTTTGGCTCATGAGCTATCGTTCGGGCGAGATTAGAGCAGATTAGCCGATTATACAGCTCGGATTCGCCACGTCAACGCAGCTCGCAGATTATGCTCCGAAAAGTGTCATAGCCCCCTCGTTAGAAACGCTGAGAGTGCAGAATGCATCGGAAAGGCATCAATCTCCCCCGAGAGGTTTTGCCCCGGGTTTCAACTTGGACTCAACAACGACCCTCAGCCGCGACTGACTCATTATCGCTCCGGTGCGCGGCTCGGATAACGTTTATCCTATTAGCGGTTCTCTCTATTCGCGACGGCGATTCAATTTTCTTGCCTTATCTACGCCAGCTGATCGGAGAAATCGCGGACTATTTGGATTAGGGATTGACGCATTCTGCCGGCTGAGGGCAAACATCGGCATGTAACGCCGGCTTATCGTATACAAAACACCTGTTTTGCTGTCGATCGTTTTCCGAAAATCGCCGAGCAAGAGCCTCGAGGAGAGACTCGACGACTTGACGAGCCACCGCCGCCGCCGCCGCCGCCCCCCCCCCCCCCCGCCCCTCTTGGCGCGGATTCATGCGAGCCTCGAGAAGGAGAGAAAGAGAGAAAATCAGCGGCAGCTTCCTCGTACAGCGTACGCACACGATACAGCACACGAGGAAGTGAGTTAGCCCCCCACCCTGGACGCTCGCGCGACGGGTACAGCGATAGCGAGTGTCGTCTCCCCCGCCGGCCGATGCTGATGCAGAGAGCTCGGCTCTTGGACTATTTCCGTCGGTGCCGGGTGCGGGCCCTGATTCGCCGACCGGGCCGCGCCAATGGCAGCGCGCCCCTCTCCGCCCGCGCGCGCAGCCCGTCCGTGTGCCAGTGTGTGCGTGCGTGTCTCGCTAGCGCTGCGCGAGCGATGTGTACGTAGCCGCGCCGAGCCGACGGAGCGCCAGTCGCTCGGCAGACCTCGAGACGGACGGAGCGCGCCTTCCTCTCCTCTCACTTCTCTTCTCTTCTCTTCTCTGCAGCGCAGCCGACCGATACGCCGAGTATAGACCAGCAGCAGCAGCAGCAGCAGCAAGGGGAGAAGGAGAGCAAAACGCGAGTGTGTGCTACTGCGACGAGCGGACTTGCGTCGGACTCTCACTGTATAACTTAACCCGCGGCGCAGTGCTCTGTGTGCAGCGGATCTCTCTCTCTCTCTCTCTCTGGATTTTCCGTAGCCGCGTTCTTGTGTGCGTGCGCGCTGCTACGTATACGACTGTTCGAGATAAGGTGCAATTGCGCGAGACTCACGTGCTCTAGGCGCCTCGCCCGCAAGAGAGGGAGAGAGGGACAGCATCTCTCTCTCTGCGCCTCAGCTGACACTTGTTTTTCCGCCGCCGCAGCAGCCGCGCAGCGCTATCGCCGTCGATGTGCGGGTGTCGCTGTGACCGATGAACTCTGGGGACGCGCAGCGGCAGCGTTGCTGAGGAGCGCCGATCAAGTTCAAAGGTGAGCAATCGAGGATAAGTTTCGCAGTGCAAAGCCCCTATCTCCCGCGGCTTCTTCCCCGGCCCGATAACATCTGCAGCGCCGGAAACGCGCTGCTCGAGAACGTGTTTACTCATCGCTCGCTCGGCTCTGCTCCGCAGTCTCTCTAGTCTGTGTACAACGTATACATGTGTCGACAGGCGACGTCTTATCGCGCGCGGCGCTCGCTCTCCGGAAGCTCCTGCACTGCGCGATGTGTGTACACACACGCGCGACTCTGGCCTAGCGGTCGAACTCGTCGAAAACAATGACACACGCGCGCCGCGCTGCTTGGAATTCGCGACTGCTCGGGTGTTGTCGAAAAAAGGGTTCGCTCGCCGCTGGCCATCAGTTGGCCGATTGAGCCGTTGAAGAGCTGAGCGCGAGCTAGCGCACGAGTAATTACGCGCATGCATAAGCGATGAGCCGCGAGTCTCGTCTGCTCCGTGATGGATCGTCGCGGCGCAGCCGGCTGACGTATCACCCCGGAACCGGCCACTTCCGCGTCTGACTTTTCTGGCCTGCATTGTTCCTCCAGAGCCGTCCTCGCTACACACGCACGGAGACGAGATAAAGCAAAAAGAGAGCCGGAGCCTCCCCCTCGGCCGTCGTCAGCTGCAGTCAAAGCCAGCAGTAGCCGAGACTCGAGAGCATAGAGAGCAGCGTCCCTTTGTGCGCTGCCCGCACGAAAGTCGCGCAGTTGCTGCCATCTCTCGGCCTCTTTTTCCCGCTCGCTCTCTGTCGCTTTGCAACTACGCTGCACAGAGAGCGAGCCGAGTTTACGCGAACTTTGTTTGTGTGCCGCCGCAGCGCGAATCCGGAAGCAAAAGACCCTTTGTAGTCGCGCGCAAGCGTATATATAGAGCGAGCCCGGGAGAGAGAGAGAGCTTTGCTCAAGCAGCTAAGCTTCCTCGGCGCTTTCCCGCTAATGGACAGACTCCCTTTCTCTCCATTAACCGGCGCTTTTTCCCGAAGGCCTCGGCGATGCGTCGATCGATCAATCAATTAGCGCGCGCCTACGCGAAGGACGTGCTTGCAGCGCGTTTCATCCACGCTTGTACGGCGGTTTGTTTGCTTGCGCAACGGACGGAGAGGAGGGGGAGAGATGCCTCGGCGGACTCACGCTGGGCCCGAAAAACATTTCCCAGGGAACCTGTCGCGCCGCGGGCGGCCCGAAAACCGGCGAAAATTCACGGAAAAGCCCCGAAGACGCGGCTCCGAGATAAAGCGCGCGGGGGCGTAGGGGAGCGCGTCCCGGGCACTTCCGCGCGCGCGCGCGCGCGCGAGCATAATTCTGCCGAGCTGGCAACCCGGAAGCCCGGAAGCCGGAAGCGCGCGGGGCGAGGCGGAAGCGACGACGGCGGCGGCGGCGTCGACAGCGAGGGGAGAACGGATTTTCTGTCCTGCCGGAGGGTTGCCGGCACGAGGAGGAGGTGGGGGATTGATCGTTAAGGTCGCGATAAGCCGTCTCTCTCCCTCGCTCGCAGCTGTAGAGCTCCGCGGAGGCGCCATTTATCTCGATAAGAGTCGTCCTCGCCGTTTCTTCTTTCTCCCGGCGTACGGTGTACAGACTGCGGAAGATGAAGCTGCCTCGGGCAGCGCCAGTTTCCGGGAGACGAGGGGCATAATTCGCGCGGCTTCGCTTCCTGTTCTGCTGCTTCGCGGCAGCTATTCGCGCGGCGTTCGAAACGTCGAAAAATCAATGAGCGCGATGCAGATTCGAAGGGGACATCTCGCGCGCCCTCGCTCCTATTCGTTAACTCGCTCGCTCGGTCAGCGGTGCTCAACGCGTCGGCCGACGAGCTCGGGGCAAAAAGACGCTAACGGTATCGCGCGCGCTGCGCAATATTCGTCGCTGCAGCGATGTACAAGCTGCTCTCCTCGAGAGCAGCGAGACAGAGACGGCGAATAACCGGTCCGCATCCGGACCGGAAGCGCGGATCCTCCTCTCTCTCTCTCTCTCTCTCTCTCTCGCTCGCTCGCTCGCTCTTTCTCCGGCATCGCCGTCCTTCGCTCAACTGCCCCTCCCCCCCTGCGGCCGGCGATCATCGTGTCCTCGGACGCTGGCTCTTTCTCTCCGCCGGAGAGGCGATCGTCTCCCGCTGCTCGGCTCTCGCGGAGGCGAGGCTGCGAAAAACGGAGCAAAAGGACGGACGCGCAGGTCTCCTCTCTTTCTCTCTCGCTCTCTGCCTGCCTGGCTTCTTGGCGGATGCGATGGATGGCATCCGGGGAAGGGAAGAATGCGCCGCCGCTTCTTGCGAGTGTGCATAGTGCGTGTTTGTCTCCTTTTTGCTCCTCTATTCGCGCTTCTTCCTCTCCTCCTCCTTTCTTTTCGCGGCGGCCGGCATCTTCTAATGGCCCTGCGGATGACTGTTATTACTAATCGAATCCGGGACGACGGGAGCTGCCACCGTAAGTTGGGTTTTTGCCTGCTCTTCCTCGGAGCATTTATTCGCATCTTCGCCCGCCGAGTTTCCGCAAATCTCGCGCACCAAATTCGGCCGCCGGGAAATTGGCGAGGCGTTCGTTGGCCCGAGGAGCTGCTTCCCAAATCGGGACTCGCGTCCGGCTCCCCCCGAGACGGAAGTAACGGCCCGTTTGGCAGGTGTACAAATAATACCGCCGCCGCTCAAGCTCCCGGTCCGAAGCCGTGTAATAATAGAGTCCGACGACGACGAGCAGTGGACGCGGCGAGAAAGCGCGAGAAATAGAACGCCGCGCCGAAATAGTCTGCGCTGACGCGCTCTGTCTGCCCGTTCTCCCCCCTGTATGCTCGCTCATTAACAGGTGGCTTATCGATATTTTTCCTCTCCTATCTGCGCGCTCGAGTGTTTAAT
The DNA here is from genome assembly GCA_037356405.1 of Nasonia oneida. Taxonomy (NCBI): domain Eukaryota; kingdom Metazoa; phylum Arthropoda; class Insecta; order Hymenoptera; family Pteromalidae; genus Nasonia; species Nasonia oneida. Next base: position 381,431 of record JAZHPH010000019.1, read on the forward strand.
TTGCTTTTGCGCGCGGCTTATCGGATTTCGCCCGATCGAATCTGCTCCGAGAGAGAGAGAGAGAGAGAGAGAGAGAGAGAGAGAGAGAGAGAGAGAGAGAGAGAGAGAGAGATAATTATTATTCAACTCTCGAGCTAAAAATATTGTCGCCGGAATATTCGAGGAAAGAACTCGGCCCGGAGCGCTCTATCGAGTCTATTGGCATCGGACACATCCGCAGCGCGGCCAAATCGAGAGAGAGCCGCCCGCGGAAGAGGAACGCGGAACGCGAAACGTCAGCTGCCCGGATAAATATATAAATACGCGCGCCGACGCCGCTTTATTTTTGTCGGAAGCGAGAATTTCGGGCCCCGACGAGAGATGACGGCCGAACCGCGGACACAATGAGCCCTGTAATTTAGGGCCCCTCGGGGTCAAACGTCACTGGCTTCGGCGCGGATCGCTCTCCGTAATCCCGAGGCAGTTAAGCAGATTTCGGGCGTAAACAGAGCTGGCGCTTTGAGCTGATCCAATAGAGGCGGCCCCGCAGCGAGATTCGGAAATTCGTGCGCGCACTTGCCCGACGCTCGACCTCCCAACAGTCCCAACGACGACAGGTTCACGAGGAGCGTTTTCTTTTTCTCACGCTCCGAGCGCCTGAATTATCCCGCATTTCCTGCGCTCTCGGCGCGCATGTGCGCGACATGCCGCAGGTTGCGGTGATGCATCGCTCCTTCTCGCTCGGGCAACACGAGATGGGCGCGCTTGGAAAACATCGCCGGGATCCTCTTACACTCGTACAGGGGGGCGTCCGGTGGCCGTCTCTGTTTTTTTCCCTCAGCCGCGTTCGAGAGGGGCCGCACTTTTTCCTTGTTTTCATCGCGAGATTGACTTTGCCGGAAATAACGTCTGAAAAAGAGCGCGGCTCCGCATTAGCATGATGAATTTTTTGCCTCCCGAGCGACTTGTATGAGCTGGCTTTTTGCGCGCGTGTGTCGCGACTCGCGCGCCAGCTCGTTGCCGATGTGTTTTTAACGCGACGGAGAATAGGCGCGTTACGTAAGCGCTTCCGCATCGGCGGCGGCGACGGCGGCGGCGCGTGCGTTATTGAAAGCGCATAAACAGTCTGGGCTGATCTTTTCGAAAAAAGTTGACGCGCGCGGTTCAGCCAAGCCGATTCCGAGAAGCGGCTCTCGAGTATAATCCTGTGGGTCCAGCGGCGGCGTCCCGCGTCGCGGACTTCCGCGTTCCTCTCGAACTGCGCGCGCTTTGTGCTCGGCTCCGACTTTCGAGAGGAGAACACGAGTAGGTGTGGAGGCGGAGCTCCTTCTCTCTCTCTTCTCGTTAACAATGTTTTCGCCGCCGCGAACAAAGCCGGGACATTAATCGAGAGGGGCCCCGAAAAGGGCCGGCTTTGTTGCGCGCCGGTCCGCGCTGGCTGCACTTTGCCCCGGAGGGAGCTTTTTGTCCGTGTTTGTCCGTTTTTGTCCCGTCTTCTAGGAGTGCAGCGAGTGACGGGGCACATCGCATTGTGCCGCGGCTTATTGTGCGCGCGATTATTTATTTCTCGCACCTCGGGATTTCCGAAGGCTCGGCGGAGAGCGAGATTATCTCGGTTGACGCAGGTGCCGCGGCTGCGCCTGCCGACGCGTGAGAGTAAAAACCGGCGCGCCGGAATCCGGGGAAAAAATCGACGTCTCGGAAGAGTCATAGGCGAGCGAGCAACAAGTGCGACTGCGTCGTTTTTTCCTCCTCCGCGCTCCAGCGTCCTTCGACTTCCAGCGACTTCTTCCTGCCGCCGCCGCCGCCGCCGCTTTTTGCATCGGCGAGCGAACGACTCAATTACAGAGGCGCGGGCGATAACGAAATCCAACAGGTGGCCGCAGCGCTACTCGATTTCTGCGACGAGCCGCGACGACAACAAAGATCGGGAGAAAGGGCGAGGGAGCGGGGACTGCAGGCAGGTCATCTCGGGCTTTCTTTCTTTCTCTGCGGGCCGCCGAGGGGAGAAGCGGAGAGAGAAGAGAGCAGCGCGTATATAGAAAGGGAGTCAAAACCTCTCCTCCGCAGCGAGCCGCTGTGTGTGTACGCATGCAACGCGAAGAAGGCGGCGGCGGCGGCGGCGGCGGCGGCGGAGGAGGAGAGGGAGAGCCACTCAAGTCCCGGGGCTTTAAGGTCCGCCGCGTGGACCGATGGGCCGTTCCCATGACGAGGCAGCAGCCAGAGGCGCTCCAGCGCAGCCTTTCTCCTCTCTCTCTCTCTCTCTCTCTCTCTCGAGTGACGAGGGTGAAGCGGGGCCTTTTTATCGACTTCCGGTCGAGCCGCTGCCGCTGCACGTGGCTGCTCTCTTTTGCGCCGAGAGCGCGGCCAGGGGTTCTCAGCCGGGACGAGTAACAGGTGACTCTGAATCTGAGCAGTCCGCGTCGTCTGCGGAGGAAAATCGAAGGCGCATTGTGCGCGCGGAGAGGAATCCGAGACGCCGGGGAGAGGCAGTACCGCTAGAGAACCTTTTACAGGTCGCGCTTTGTACGGCCGCCGCGGAAGGCGCGCGAGAGAGAAGGCGAGGAGGAGGAGGTCGGCCGGCGTGTAAATATCGCCGCCGGCTATGTAAACGCGTTTCCGCGTGTCGCTTTTTGCCCGCGAGAGACCGAGAGAGGCGCGGCTCTTCGTACGTGCATAAAACCTCTTCCATAATTATTTCCGTTTTCGCTCGTCGCCCGAAAGAGAATATCGCTCCCGCCGATAATGTATTCCTCGGCCGATCGAAATCGCTTCCCTCTGGCTCGACGGCAGGTGATGCCGACGACGCCCCGGGCTACATACTCGTTATGCGAGCCGTACTCCCATCTCTCTCGCTCGCTCTCCGGCTCTCCGGTCACTGACACGGCGCGTCGTCGTCAAAGGCGTTTATCAGCTCGCAGCTCGAGCGCTGCAGCGCCTACACGCTGCGCACACGCGCTTGTAATTGGTCCTGGAGCTTGAGGGACGATAAGGCGAATTGAATTTGCGCCTCGATTAGGCTCGCGCTGCCGGATTCGAAAAAGCATCTCGCGGTTCGAGCTGGGACAAGGCTGCAGCGGACGGCAGAGGGAGCCTTGGCGCAGCGCGGAATCCGCAATTTCACGCGCGTTTTTCGCTATTAATAGCCGCGCGCGAGGACGGCCGCACAAGAAGATAAGCGGGCCGAAATCAATCAATAACACTCGAGCGCGCCGAGGCATCCCGGGCAAACAAAATGCCCAGCGGCAGATAAGTCGCGAGCGGCTCTAATCTGCGAGCTCTCGAAAATCCTCGCTGCAGACTGCTGCTCCACAGAGCGAGAGAGCGCGATAAGATCGCCGCGAGCACAAACACGGAGAGCGCAGAGTTCCGGAAAGAGCTCGAGCTGGAGATAAGGCTGCGCGCGCGTGCGCGAGCGTCTTTTCTTGACGAACGTCGACGTGTCGAAATCCGCGCGAGATAAGAGTCTCGGCCGTAATTATCGCCTGTACAGCTCTGATTGACTCTCCTCGCGCGGCAGCTCTTCCGCGCGCCATTGTTCGCTTGTTTACTCCTCGGGATCACGTTCCCCGCTCGTTTATTTTTACCGGCGGCGGCGGCGGCGGCGGCGGCGCGCGTGTGTGCGTGTACTGTTATCGAAAAAAGCGACGCCGGTCCAGAGAGCGCGGAAGACCTTGGCTTGGTCGGCGAACTCGCTCGGGCCCCATGAGCGAGAGCGCCCGAAGGGATCGTATACCTGCGCGTCCGATGTGGATTCCGTTGCTTGCGTCACCAGAAGCTCGCGCGCGACTTATCTGTCGGCCGAATTTTCCGTCGACTTTCACAGACGCGTTTGCAAGCAGACACGATGCTCCGTGCATTATACACGCGCGGCCCGCGTAACTTGCTCGGCCAGCCTGTTATGTGTTATGTCTATTCACGTAACGAGCCCGAGGCGCGCGTAATCGAGCGCCGCTTTGTAACACTCGCATTCTCTCTCGCGCCGCTCGCCAGTCTACGGCAGCACAGCTCGGCCGGCGACGGGAATTTTGTGCGCGAGAATCGAGATGAGACGGCGGATCGTTATTTATACACCGCGCCGAGCGAGCTGATTGGCCTCTAATATTACACGCTCGCCGGCGGCGAATCGATACTATCCGCGCGCATCATTCCCTATTCAACAGGTGAACTCGCGTTGTGAATACCAGAAAAACTGGTCGAAAAAGAGCGCGTTCGTCAACCTCTCGGCGGCGCCGCGAGAACTTTTCCGCGCGCCCTTGGCTGGCCGAAAAAACAACTTTGCGCGGCGGATACAATACAACCCGGAAGGGTGCAGCGTTATGTGGCGAGTCGCAGACGGCGGCGATTGGGAAAGAGAGGAGGGGGGCGGGGAGAGGGACGGGTTGCGCGAGCCGCGTTACGATACAGAGAGAGAGAGAGAGAGAGAGAAAGACGCGGCGGAGAAAGGATCTCAGCCCCATTATACAATCCTCTCCGGCTTCCATATGATAAATCTTTTTGCGGAGCGCGTCATCGCCCGGTTTTTATCTATCGCGAATTTCCTCCTTCCGAGAAGGCGCTCTTCTTCGCCTTGCGTGCCTCGCGACGGAGAAAAGTTACGCAACGACTCGAGCGAGCGTTTTCGTGGAAAAGTATCGATCGTACGTTGACGAATAAATAATAAGGCCGATAAGAGAGTCACGCGCGAGCGCACCGCCGCTGGTGGTACTTTTGGCCACCTGTTACAACATTCGCGAGCACGCACGCACGCATCCCATGCCGCAGCCGCGGCCCGTTGCGCAACGCGCTTCCTTCTATACTTCCTTCGCGCGCCGGGCTATTTTCGGTTTTCGGGCCGCAGGATACGCTGCATCGGGGCCGTAATGGCAGCTAATTATATAGGCGCCTCTCCAGGATTCGGCGATGGCCCGCGATTGGATAACGCCCTGACGCAACGACTTTTTTTCTTCCGATACCTTCGATTAGATCACGGCGTCGGATGACATAACGCGGCACGCGAGAACAAGTCGTCTCTCACTCGAGAGAGAGAGAGAGAGAGAACAATGAGCAGTGCGAGCGTCGCCGAGGTCGCGATCGGACTTCCGGCTAGCGTTTCCCTCTTTCGAAAGACGCCGCGGCCTCGCTGCGCGCCGTTTCCTACTCTTTCTTCTACGCGCACACACACTCCCACACGCAGCCGAGCGCGCGACGTAATTGGGCGGCGGGAAAATCGGGAAAAGAGAGAACAGCGAAAAGTCGGGCACGGCAATAGCTGCAAGGCGTGCACGGATTACTCAACCCGCGCGCAGCACCTGACTTGGCCTGGGCTGCCGCAGGAATTTTCGCTTTCTCGCGGCCTGCACTCGTACTCTTCGACCGGCTGTCTTTTTGTACTTGCCCGAGCGCGGAGACACAAAAGCGAGATGACAAAGGAGAAAGGAAGCGGGTGGGGAGGGGGGGGGGAGACGGAAGCGAGGCGCGAGAAGGAGGCGAAGAAAATTCGCAGCACGCGAAGGTCGATGTGCCGTTGCGCGCCGGCACCAGGAAATCCTCCTCCCTCTTCTCTCCTCCTTCCCGTTCTCCGCAGTTTCTTCTCCCGCGCTCCGCTGACGGCGGCAGCAGCCTCCGCAGCTTGCGTCAGATCGGCCATTATCTCATTGAGCGCCTGCGGTATGGGAAAAGCTGCGATGCTTCTTGCGCGGAAGGTCGGGCAGCGGCGAGACCGACTCCCCGACAAAAAGCCCCTGGCCCCCGCTGGCTCCCTTGCGTCAGCGCCTCGGATTACGATTACGCCTCTACCCGCGACTCGGACTTTCACGCAGCGGCTCTGTGGAAATGGGATTTCGTTGGAAATTGAGGCCTCTTGCGAAATCGCAGCGCCGCCGCGTGAAAGCGCCACGACGGCGACGCCTCTCGGAAGTGCCGCGCTGATAAGGGCCGCCGCCGCCGCCGCCGCCGCCGCCGGCGCTTTTTCGGAAATTCGATTATGCCTGCGCGCGAATCCTAATGAGAAGGCGGATGGCCCTCCTCTCGTGAGTGGGTACTCGCTCAGTCGACTAAGCCAAGGCTCTCGATCTTTGCAGAAGCAGCGGCAGCAGCTCGTTCCAGGCAGAGGACAAGGACCAGCGCCGAACGCAGCCGCAACGGACGAGCAGCCTGGAGATTAAATGAAATTGCTGCCCAACATCCAGCTGCCGCAGCTTCCGCCGGTCTCCGGGGCCAGCAGCGGCATGACGGGCATGGACTCGCGCCTGCCCCCGGGCATCTCGCTGCCCTTCAGCCCGACCGACCTGCTCTGGCGCTACGGGCCCGCCATGACCTTCTCGCCCACGGCCCACCCGCCGCCCAGTCCCCTGCTCGACTTCAAGACCCACCTGCCCACGAGTCTCGGTAAGCTTCCGCGCCTGCGCCTCCCACCGGGCGCCCGCCGAACGGCCTTCTAACCCGACGCTCTCCGCTTCCTTGCAGCCTCCGACCCGCGACTGTGGTCGCGCGAGGACGTGGCCGCCTTCCTGCGCTGGGCCGAGCGCGAGTTCGACCTGCCGCAGTTCGACATGGACATGTTCCAGATGAACGGCAAGGCACTCTGCCTGCTGACCAAGGCCGACCTCGGCGAGCGCTGCCCCGGCGCCGGCGACGTGCTCCACAACGTCCTGGGCATGCTGGCCCGCGACTTCAACCAGCTGCAGCGCTGCCTGCCCGGCTCGCCCGTCACGCCGACCCGGCCCTCGGCCGCCACCGCCTACCCGCTCAGCCCGCACTCGCACCCGCCGACGCCCACCTGGGCCGACAGCCCCTACGCGGCCAACCTCGCCTCGCTCATGTCGGCCAACTCGGTCACGCTCTCGCCGGCGCCCTCGCTCGACAGCCAGGCCGGCTCGCCCGGCCACGCGAGCAGCGCCGACGGCAGCGGCCACCAGGCCGGACACCCCTACAAGAGCGACTCCGACGAGGACAACCAGCAGCTCGGCAGCGCCAGCCCGCCCGCCACGCCCACGGCCCTCGCGGCCCAGCGGCTCAGCGAGGTCTGCGTCAAGGACCAGCCCAGCCCCACGCTGCCGGCCCAGATGATGCCCCTCACGCCCGGCGCCTTCAGGCCCGCCAGCGCCAGCAGCGCCAGCAGCGCCAGCAGCGCCGCACGCGAGTTCTTCCCCAGCGACTCGCCCGAGCCCAACACCAGTGAGTCTCGCCGCTGCCGCCTCGCTTATATGCGCTTACGATCGCGCCCAATGCCCATCTCGTAACCCCGCTCTTCTCTCTTCTCTCTTCTCCCCCAGACGGCAGGCTGCTCTGGGACTTCCTGCAGCAGCTGCTCAACGACCCCTCGCAGCGCTACACGCACTACATCGCCTGGAAGAGCAGGGAGACCGGCGTCTTCAAGATCGTCGACCCGCCCGGCCTCGCCCGGCTCTGGGGCATCCAGAAGAATCACCTCTCGATGAACTACGACAAGATGAGCCGCGCTCTGCGCTACTACTACCGCGTCAACATCCTGCGGAAGGTCCAGGGCGAGCGCCACTGCTACCAGTAAGTTCCGCGCCTCTACCTTCTTGCTATTGCCATATCCATTGTTTATTGCTTTTGCACCGCCGCTAACGCTCCGCGCCCTTGCAGGTTCCTGCGCAACCCCACGGAGCTCAAGAACATCAAGAACATCTCGCTGTTACGCCAGCAGATGCGGATCAAGTCCGAGCCCGAGGAGGAGGGCTCGCTCTCCGGCGGCAGCATGGAGCCCGAGATGGACATGCCCACGGATCTCTCGATGTCGAGCATGAACCCGCCCTCGAGTCCGCACCAACACCAGATGCAGCAGCACCACCACCACCAACCGCCGCCGTCGCCGCACCCCCAGCCTCTCTCGCTGCACGACCCCCCGGCCAAGTACAGGAGTCACGCGTACAGCCTCGTCAAGCAGGAGCAGCAGCAGCAGCAGCAGCAGCAGCAACACCCGGAGGACAGGAAGTGACGCGACGTCTGATACTCGTCGCCTGCAGCGATCCGGAATCCGGAGCCGAGCGGGGAAACCGCTCGAGCCTCCCACGTGTGATCATCGCGTGATATGTTGAAAACGAAGCGGGGACAAGAATTTAGAGAGAAAGAGAGCGCGCCTCCGAGAGCGCCGAGTTCTGTTCCGTTTCTTTGTTTGCTTATACCTTTGTTGTGGATTTTGTTCTTTACGAGACAGACCGAAAAAGAGGGAGACTCTTCCTCGGAGAGGAGTACCAAAGTGCAATGGACTCGTTTTCCCGAGAATCACGATTTCTTCCGTATTTAAGTACAACAGCGTTATATATGTTATAACTCATCACAAGAATATAGCTATATATGCAAATATATACACACCTTCGTGCGAGACGAGACTGGAAGACTACACTGACGCTGCCGACGCCACACGTCTTCTACGGGGAAGCTCCAAGAGCTCTTCCTCCCATGCCTCAGCAGCGACAGCCCGCCATCCTTGGATTTGAATACATCCACGCGTCGAAGACACACGCATCTAGATGATATATACTCTTCGTTACAACGAACCTCAAGTCAAGATTATACACGTTAAAAACGCGCAACTCCGCGCTCGACGACACATGGTTCTTTTTTGTTCTTCGGAGAGAGTTGAGACTTTGGTTTAACTTTTTCTTACGATTTTCTTTATTTTTTACCTCCTATTACTGCTACTACTTCTTCTACATTACATTTTTTTTTGTTGACATACTTGTAATAACTGCGATGCCACGATATGTTATTAGAGAGATTCAGCCATTGTACGCGTTCGCGACGTTATAAATTATTAATTACTGTGAAATCGGTTCGACGATTTGTCTACGCGCATTTCGCAAATGCACGAGAGTGACAGAGAGAGAGAGAGAGAGAGAGAGAGAGAGAGAGAGAGAGAGAGAGAGAGAGAACGTTTGCGTGAACAGTACGACTGTATGGATGTGCGTGTAAATGGCGGTATTGAAGTAGAGTTTACTCTTATGAATGACGCGAGAAAAAAAACGTTATAAAAAATCATCCGTGTGCCAAGAACAATAATTTGTTGCTATGTAACCTACGTATAATGACCAGTAGGAGAAATGTGTGAAATCGCTAGCTGTACGGTCTTCGATCAATGGTGCGGATTTTTAACGGTCGAGACACACCACGTACGTGTTGTAATTGTAATCGATTATACTCTAGTAAGTGCATAAGTTTGTAAATAAGTTGCTTGCTATAAAGCAAATGAAAGAAATGAGCGAAAAAGTATATCTACCGTGTGGAAAAAACATAGAAGGAATTTATGGAAATTTGGGGCCAGAGTTATATACATGAATTTATACATAAAAAAGTATAGATATATATATAGATATACATAAATACATGATATATTTTACTACCAAAATTTATATTCGAAATTTCTACGTCGTTGCTGGGTGTGTGATTGTGTGGTTTACATTCCACGACCAGGCTTGCACTGGCTCGACCAACTACTTTGGTGCAGAAAATTTATAGATGACGCGTGTTAGTGGCAATCCAGAGTAATACATTTCGAATGTAATTATGTATTGTATTTTTTCACGAATCCTTACTGATTTTCGCGAGAAAACTACTTATAAAGTTCAACTGTGAAAGTTTGTACAAAGGAAGCAATTCCTTTAATAAACATGTAAAAGAGGTCTGCGAAATTCCGTTGTCATAGAAAATTTCTCAAGACTAAAAACGTTGAATTCTTCCAATGCTGAAGATCAACACACTTTAGGGAAAAGATTATGAAATAATGAAATTATTTTTTTACCCAACGGAAAATTTGTTGCTATAAGTATGTGATAAAAAATATCTTTTATTTTTATTTACTTATGCTGATAAGTTTTCTATGCCAACTGATAGGAAATTCTTATTAAAGAACCTCGAGTGATTACCGTAGATTTGAAATTTGTATCTGGCTACTTGTATACTGTGATCTCTGTAAGGTTTAAAGGAGCGAATATGTATATAATTAAATTGAAAGATTAAGGATGTTAATTGAGAAGACAAATGTATACCCTTTCTAGAGAAGATTAATTATCAATATTAAGAGTATACATGTATTCGTATGTGTAATATACATACATACATGTATTTATATATACATTACATTTAGTTTTTGTTTACAAAGTGTAAATAATTTATACTCGAAAATTGGTGTACAAGAAGAAAAAGCACCACTGGCATATATTATAGATCTTAGGGATGATAAAAACGACCCCGGCGCGGTAAAACATGGTGAAAAGAGTTTATATTGCGTAAAAATAAGTGAGAGATAAAACTTGTATAAAAATTATAACGTCTGTAAAATTTTAGAATTAGAATCATTTTATTATATTATATAAATTGTTACTGAAAAATGATAGATACGAATGTTGTAAATATAGACCTATTTACTTATTAAGAAGGAACATATGTGATTTATTTATTTTTCCTTCCTAACCATTTCATTGGTATTAGATTGGAAAAAACTTGAAGCCAGATGATTTGCGGTATTTATAAAAAAAGTTTATTGAAAACTACACCTAATAGTATATACATATATACATTTACTGGAAAAATATAATATCGTCAGCTATAATGGATGTTGCAGTCCTCATATTACCATCTTCATCTTTGACTTCTCCATAGCTCAGCCTACCATTTACCATGACACGCTGACCTTTTCTCATATAATTATATACATTCTCCCTTAAATTTGGCTTGAACACAGCTATCCTGTGCCAATCAGTTTTCTGCATAAGGTCACCTAGAATTTTTCAAATAATTATGTCATTTAGTTTTAATAGTACGCTGTAACATTAGTATTTGTTTAGAAAAAACGTTACCTCCTTCGTATTTATAATTAACATGGGTAGCAAGGGAAAATGTAACAACTGGATGTTCTTCATTTCCACGCTTCTGTGGTTCACCACCAACTCTTCCAAGAAGTGTGACTTGATTCAAACCTGTAAAAAGAACATAAGTGTTCAAGTAAACTTACTTTTCCAAAGTTCAAGTTCATTTGCATCTAGCCATAGAAAAATCGAATAAAACAAAGAGAATAAGGTTTCATTTCGCGTGACTGCGCAATTCCCTGTATGCACATAGTGTTAAAAGCCCATAAATAACGCAACGTTTATCCGTCATTTAACTTACTTTTTTCAATCTTGTTCGAGTCGTTCGTCGTAAATGCGCGTGCGGAAACATAATTAATTCCACGAATTTGTTTGCACGTGTTGACAAAGATCTGAAAGCAGTAAACACAAAGATAACCTATGAACTCGCTCAAAATCCCAATCTCTATTTCTCATTTTTAACGGAAGACCTCTCCAATAAAGCCTTACCTTGTTCAGCATCATCTGGAAGAGCTCCTTGGTATAACTATTTTTTTCACGAACTGGGTTCCAAATTGTCAACAAATAAGTAATTTCGAATAAAGAACAAAAAAGCAGCAGCGCGCGGTGACACCGGGACGTTATATTCGATCGTTCACGAGGTCTACCATGGTACTTACTCCGTCGATAAAAGAGGAATATCACACATGCGTGCGCGGTGCGATTACCGCACTAAGCGCTTGCAGCGTTGCACTAGCTTGTCGATTTCGCCGTTCTTGCGGGCCGGCTTGTACCGGCGCTGCTTATTCGGTGGTGAACCTCCTCAAAACGCACTCTTAGCGCAAAAACAATGAACAAGAAAGAGGAAAAAGATGAGCCCCAGCAGGCCGCCGAGGAGGATTCTCGAGACGCCTGCAAGTACGGTGTCAATTGTTATCAAAAGAATCCGGAACATCACAAGAAATACAAGCATCCACCCCGTAACACGAAGGTACTTTTATTCCTAACCTGAAGCACGGTGGATTTCACCACTTCATCGCGGTTCTTCGTTATCAGGCCTATTTGTTTGTTCATACGCGAATGTAAAGTTCTCAATACTTATAGCTATTTTCTTATGTTTGTTCTAGAAGGCTAACAATGCAAAGGAGGCCGATAATAGTAAAAAACGAAAGACGCCCGATGAGCAAGAAACGACTTCCACCGATGAATCAAAGACTAAAAAGCAAAATGTAACTGCAGATTCAGAGGAGTTACAAAGTTCTCCCTCCAAAGAGGATAATAATTCCAAAGAAGAAGAAGATGCCCAAACGGATGAGAACTCAAAGGTAGACAAAGAGTCAAAGGAAGAGAACATTGCGAATGAGGCAAAAAATTCTAGTGATGAAAATCAGTGTGAAATGGAAGTTACAGAGATCGAGGAGAAGAAAGAAGAATCTAATTCGATACAAAACAACAGCCCAACAGAAACTAAAGGTAATGAGAAAACCAATAAACCTGAAGAAATTAAAGAATCATTACCCGTAAAAAAATTACCAGAAGTAAAGGCACCTGAGAAGGAAAACACAGAAGATAAATCAAAAAATGCTGATCCCTATAGTGAAGCAAAACTGTTGATTTCCGAACTGTTTCTAGTCTCTATGCCTAACGACTTTTACAAGTTTTATGATTTCTGCAACGATTTGAAACCCAGTGATCCAGCAACTGCATTCAAGATTGCAGATATTAAATTGGTTGGTCCTTATGATGTACTGTGTGGTCTCATCACTTCGAAAACACCAGGGGATGATGCTTTGTTGACACATTGGCGTTACTACTATGATCCCCCAGAATTTCAAACAGTATTAAAGGGAAACGACAAGGAAGGATTGCACTTTGGTTATTGGAGAGATAGGCCTAGTTCAAACCCAGTGTTTGTCGCTACAAATTGTTCTAATGTCAGTCATAAAATTAAACCTGTGGCTGAGAATATATTTGGGGCAGTAGCGTAAGTTTCTCATTGCAAAATAAAATAAAATAAATTCAAAGATACAGTATATAACACATATTTTATAAAATGCTTGCAGAAATTATTTAGAAGAAAAAGCAAAGAAAGCAAATCCTTTTGAAAAAACTGGTTACTTCAATTTGCTGGGAAAACTGAAGCTGTATGCTAAAACACACAACATTACTTTGGAGACACAAACAGCAAAAATGAAACAAAGGGAGAAGAATGTGGTAGCTAGGACGATTCATGGTGCTGGCATAGTTTGTCCCTACAATAAAAAAACGCAACTTGGATATCGAGAATTATCCGTGACAGATAGTAAGTCTCAACGAAATCGTTACTAATATTAAAAAATAAATTTTAATCGTTACAAAAGTGATAAAAAACAAGCATGTTTTTGTTTCCACAGATCAACTATTAAAAATCGTTAAGAAAATTAATGATGCTGTAAACGACGAAGACCGCGAAAAGGCTCGTGCAGAACTAGGAGAAGTCGTGAGGCTGGCAACTATTGCTGGTGATGAATGTGATTTTGGTACTTGCCTTGAGTTAGGGCATGACCTTTTAAGCACTGGTTGTGTGTATGTGCAAAACGCGGCGTTAGCAGTATTCAACATAGCTTACAGTCAGTTGGAGCGTCAAGCATTTTTGAAAATCGTGGAGGCACATATGAAAAATCGAAAGAAGGGAACGAACATAGCGTTTTCTGCCACAAGAGATTGTAGTAAACCTTTTTAAATAAATCAACTTTTTAACTTTAGACTTGTTTCAATAAGAACATGTATTTTATTTATTTAAATAAAAATGAAATTTTTGTATACAAACTTTATACAATAAGTTAATTGTTTTTTTTCTAAATTTCGGTAATATTATCAATTTCAATATTAAATTTTTAAAACATCAGTTAATTTTGTTTTTCTGTACAGTGTAATTTATTGTTTTTCTATATTATAAAAACTATAATTATATGATTTGAAATTTTATATTGTAACAATATAAATATAGTAGTCTATCGTCTATCAGTTTTGCCAGTTCCTCGTTTGCCAGAGAACAAATGTTTAGGCATTTTGTTTCCAATGAATCTGTCAGCTTCACCTTTGAGACCCTTCTTGGCAACCTTCTTCCTGATTGCTTTGTGAGCAATGTTCTTGAGTTTGGTCTTCATCTGAAATAAAAACGTTTTTATTTAATAATTTGACACTTTTCATCTAAAAATTGGCCAAAGAAATTTTTAAACATTTTACCTTATTATCTTTAATTCCCATTTCATCCCTAGCAGGCCTTGAACTACTGCGAGCTCTCGAGGTCGACTCAAGACGTTGCCGTTTGCGATCCACGTTTTGCGATACTGATCTGCTTCGTTTCCTTGTTTTTGTGAAATGAGCCTGAAATACATTAACAGTTTAATAAATATATATATATATATATATATTTTTTTAGATGATTCAAATCTTATTGTACTAGTTTCTCAATGTATAGAAATTGGTAACTGACGTTTTCTGTGTCCTCCATATCGACTCCCAAATCTTCCATTTCGTTACGCAGTCTTGACACTGAACGGTCGCGGCCCCTAGCTACGGCCGTACGAGGCATGACTGGTTTAGTCGATTGTTTGTTGACTCTAGATTCGTCCTTCATAATAATCTTCTTCTCACGAATTTGTTTGGCAAGCTCTTGAATTTCTTTCATAGTCTCAGTCAACTCTGGCACCTTGTAATCGTAGACGCCAGCCTCGATTCGCATATCTTCTTCCTTTTCCAGAGCATTAAGTTTCTCGAATATCTCGGGGTCAATGTAATCCGCAACGTTATGACCTTCCCAGAATTCTGGAATTATGTCATACTTTTGATCGCCTTCGATGTCATAGTTCTTCTTGAGATCCAGAACGTAGTCGTCACCCATTTCCTCTTCGATTTCGCGCTCCAGTTTCTTCTTTCTCTCAGCCTTGGCAGCTTGTAACATTCTCTTCTGAAGAACACTTTCTGGTATGCATGGAGCTCGAACTTTGTTGTCTCTTGGTGCTGGTGTAGCGACGTGCAGGCGATTTAATAATCCCTCAACCTGAATAATTTAAGTATTT